>JAJQQW010000017.1:71271706-71691706 GCA_025583905.1 Ia io
TATTTAATGTATATATAGGATATATTCAGATAACTGTATTTAAGAAATGGGGAGAATAAAGGAAACTAAGTAGAAGATTTCAACATTTACTAAAAGTAGAGTAGAATGTGTGATAAGTTATGTATGTGCATTGTGTCCTCAGAGCAGTCACTAAGAAAACTATACAAAGTGATGTGTTCAAAAACATCATAAATTAAAAAGATGGAATTCTGCAAAAATTTTCATGTAACCCCTAGGAAAGCTGAAAAGGTAAACAACAAAATGAAAAATAAGCAAACAAGTAAAACAGATAATAAAATGTAAGACTTAAACCTAACATCAATAATTACTTTAAATGTGTTTCATGTACACTATGTAAAAGACAGAGATTGGATAGGTATATTTAGAACACCACTCACAGTAATGAATATAATAAATAGGCAAATAATTGGCAGTTATATAGAAGAAATGAATCACACACCATCAATCAATAGAATCTCAATGACATTTTTTAAATATTCTGGCTAACAACAGAATATATCTATACTAATAATAGAGGAATGTGCAAATTATCAGGGACACTGTCACAGTAACAGTAATGACCGAATAGCAGGCTGCGTGGGGCGACCAGGCCGGCAGGGGGGGGGCAGTTGGGGATGACCAGGTCAGCAGGGGGGGCATTTGAGGGTGACCAGGCCAGCAGGGGGCAGTTAGGGGAGACCAGGCTGGCAGGGGGCAGCAGTTGGGCGCGAACAGGCCGGTGGGGAGGGGGGAGCAGTTAGGGGCAACCAGGCTGGCAGAGGGGGGAATTTGGGGGCAACCATGCTGGCGGGGGAGGGGGGGCAGTAAGGGGCGACCAGGCCGGCGAGGGGTGGCAGTTAGGGGCAACCAGGCCAGCGGGGGGGGGTGGGGGGACAGTTAAGGGTGACCAGGCTAGCAAGGGGAGCAGTTAGGGGAGATCAGGATGGCAGACAGAGGTGGTTAGGGATGATCAGGCTGGCAGCGGGGGCAGTTAAGGGCGATCAGGCAGTCAGGCAGGTGAGAAGTTAGGAGCATGCAGTCCTGGATTGTGAGAGGGATGTCTGACTGCCGGTTTAGGCCCAATCCCTGGGGATCGGGCCTAAACTGGCAGTCGGACATTCCCCTAGGGTGCAAGATGGGCTGAGGGGACCCCCCGTCCATGCACAAATTTTGTGCACTGGGCCTCTAGTGTACATATAATGTTTTCCAAGAATCCATAGGACATGAAAACAGACTATTTAAAAATTTACATCATATAAAGCATATGTAATCAAACAGATAAACAACAGGAAAAATTTTAAAACACCTAAAAATTAAACAGTGCACCTCTAGACAATCTATGGATCAAAGAGAAATTTTCAAAGATAATTTAAAGATACACATAACTTAATGTAAATGATAATACAACATATATCTTTGTGTGGCAAACAGGTTATATGTTTATGACAGAGAAATTTGTAATCACTAAATGATTATATCATAAAAGAGGAAATAAATCAACAACATATGTATCTACCTTTATTTTTTTATTTTACGTTTTAATCCTCACCTGAGGATACTTTTTCATTGATTTTAGAGAGAGTGGAAGAGAGAGGGAAAGACAGAGAGAAACATCGATGTGAGAGAAACATATCGATTGGTGGTCTCCTTGCACAGGCCCTGACTAGGGCCCAGGCTGGGGAGGAGCCTGCAGCAAAGGTACATGCCCTTGACCTGAATCGAAACTCAGACCCTTTGGTCCGCAGGCCGACACTCTATCCACTGAGCCAAACGTGCTAGGGCTATGTATCTACCTTTAAAGAAGAGAATACACCCAAATCAATCAGAAGAAAGAAAATATAAAAATAAGAGATAAGATGCATAATCTATACCCATAACACATAATATTTCATTATAAGCACACATTTTAATGTAATATTAAAAATTAGAAAAATAAGCATACTTTTATGTCTTTTCTCAGAAAGGAAATAAAATATGCAGCTTATAGTTATTTGCTAACTGTTTATTCATTTCCTTTTCATTGACTCTATGGAGAAGCGCTGTTGAATGTTTTGAAATTGTTGCTATGGACTGATGTTTAAACTGAAATTATATTTTGATATTGTAGAACAAATATAACTCCTTGTAGAATAATGTGTTTTAGAATTCTCCCTACTAAAATAATTTTGAAGAACTAGTAAATGTTCCTGAAAATGTTTGAAGTTTTATGCATTTTAGCAAAAATTTTCAAATTGAGTGTATCTACAGCTGGAAAGATATCACATAAGAGAAGAGAGCTTTGAACAGAAAGCCAATCTCTACCATTTTAATCAGATGTTCTTTTCTTAAAACAAAATAAATTTATCGAGGTGACATTGGCTAATAAAATTATAGAGGTTTCAAGTATACAATTATATGATACATCATCTGTATATTGCATTATATGCCCACCACTCAAAGTCAAATCATACAATAGTATGATGGTTACCAGAAGGAAGGAGGTGGGGGTAGTAAACGGTAAAGGGAGACAAACATAGAGTGATAGATTAGTCAGATATTCTCTCTCTTCAACTAGGAATATAAGATGTTTTAAGTTTCCTTTTCTTCATCACCTAATCTGTTTATAAATTAGTCATCTCTTCCTTTAAAAGATGTGTCCTCTTCCCCCATTCTACCTCTTCATCAAGATCACAGTCATTGGTTTTCTTATTTTATCTTTTGATGGGAAAAGATATACCAGTATACTAATTATTCTTTATAATTTCTGTCTTGTCCTACACCCTAAACTAGTCATATAAGCAGCAAATAAATCTTAAAATGCCTGTCATTCCTCTATTCTCCTTGATAACAGATCACATCCAGATAATTCCATGAAGCACTTTATCCATTCTTTGCTTTTGCTTCTCCTCTCAATAATACCTTGAGTATCATTCCTTATCCACTATGCCTTCCTATCACAAATCAGAACCAACATTCACAGTAACTTTTCTGTTGTCTCTTACATTTTTTAAAATTGATTTTAGAGAGAGGAAGGGAGAGAGACTGTCAGATATATAGAGAGAAACATGTATTTATTGTTCCAGGTATATATGTGCATTCATTGGTTCATTCTTGCATATGCCCTGACAGCCAGGATCAAACCTGCAATTATGGCATATCAGGATGGATGATGTTTTAACCAACTGAGATATCCAGCCAGGGCCAAGTTTTCTATTGCCTCTTTAATCAAAATTATACGTCATCTATGAGGTAGTTGCTGGCATAAAGCTTTCACTTTGTATTTCTGTTTCAAATATTATGCTCTTCATTATATCTTCCCAATAATAAAACATAATAATTACAGTTTGGCAAATAATTTTATTATCTTAGCATTTTAAGTTCTTTATTTGCATACTCTTTTGTTCTATGTTAATGTCCAATTAAAAATCTATCTAAATTTGTAAGCTTGATGTTTCTATTAAAAACCTCTCCCTTTGGACATGACAGAATACATTTTAAAGGAATTCACACTCTCCTACAATACACCATTTACTTCTTTTAACTCCTAACTGATATATTATATACCCAGATTTAACCTATTTTTAAGTTGCAAAGCCAAGTCACATTATATTAAATAATAAGAAAAAAATAAATTTGAAAGTAATAGACCTATTTTGCTTCTCCTAATTTGATAATTTGCTGGTACATAAAGTACAAAATACTAAACCATTTATTTCAGGTAAAAAAGGTTTTATAGCATCTCAGTTTATAATTAAGCAACACTTTCTTTTGTATTTTACTTCTATTTATTGAACTTCATAGTTTATAAATGATGTTTTAAATCAGTAATAGTAATGTTATTTTAAAAATCTAGTGGTTATATTTTTACATTTTATACATTTTAGATTTATATTTTATACATTTGCATTGATTTTATCTAAACTAATTTTTCCAATAAATGATTCATCTTAATTTTATATAAATGTCATTTGGTAATGCAGAATGTTTGCAATATTCTCATATGCCTAAAAATACTTTTATATCAGTTAAAATACATTTTTTGCTTATTTTGCCTTATACAAAGCAGATAAACAGACAGGTAGCAGTTTCATATAACAAATATTTTTAAACACAATAATATATGTCATACATATTCCACTTAGCAGACCATTTCCAAGCTCATTCTGTTTTATGGATTTTTATTAGAACATTAAAAGTTTGCTTAGATCAAAAGCAGCATTAAAGCTCTGAACCATTTTTATGTTCATGCAAAAATTAATGAGCATTTCCTATTTATAGGGGTTGCCATTTGATTAGAACCTGGCAATTCTATGATCTTATCCACGCCAGAAATAAAGTAAAATAGTAGATGTTTCCAACTAAATCGAAAACTATACTCTAGATTGTTAGGTAAAAACTGTAATGAAATGATTTTTATAAAACTTTGTATGTTGTTTTGCATTAAATTGAAAGGCTGGGTTTTTCTCCTGATGTAGATTCCATGACTTTGCACACTGACTGTAAAGAACTCTAAACCATAATGGACTTTCAATGCATTTGTGCTGCTCCATATACTAATATATATACACTAGAGGCCCCTCAGCCAGGCCTGTGCCCTCTAGTAGTCCAGGAGCCCTCGGAGGATGTCCAACTGCCTGGAAGCAGGAGAGGCTCCCACCACCTCCGCTGCGCTGGTCAGCCATGATCCCAGTTTCTGGCTGAATGGTGCTCCCCCTTTGGGAGCGCACTGACTACCAGGGGGCAGCTCCTGCATTGAGTGTCTAGCCCCTGATGGTCAGTGTGCATCATAGCAACCAGTCATTCCACCTTTCAGTCGATTTGCATATTAGGGTTTTATTATATAGGATGTGATTACATCATTTTACAAAGTTAAAGAAAATTGTGAGAATTATGTGTCAGTGCAATTTCTTTTTCCAATTCTGAAAAAAAAATTTTTGGAAGGTTCATATCACAATATGGGTGTGATTAAAATAGGTTTTATGAATTCAGTTTTAGAAACACACTTGCTTTGTATACATATATATGCAAATAAGTTTTTCCTTTAAAAATCTATTCAGTTACCTTGGCTTCCTATTCTATAAAACTAGGTAACTAAGTTCATTTTTAAGGTTCTTTGTGATTCCATGATTTTATGAATATATACTTTCATTAATTTACAAGGAAAACATATTGGCTGTTTCCCAAAACTTAAAGAACAGATTATTTGAGGAGCATCGAGATAGATATATTGCAGCCTGTGAACTTATTCTACAAATGTAGATCCATACACATGCAGATTTTTAAAATTATAATAATGTTGAAAAATTTGTTTTATCTGTTTCTCAGCCTATTTTACTATTGCTCCATTTCTCTCATACTACTCGCCCTCTTGGAAACTTCTGGTCTACAAATGTGGACTATTCAATATCTGTGTGCCTTGATTCTCTTGACACAAAATTATGTTGTGATAAATTTGATTAATCTTAAATTCTACATCCCCATGCACATTATATTTACAATCTTAAGTTTCACTAATGCTGTAACAACGCAGCCTTGCAGTCCTGAAAATGCCTCTTTTTATAATATCAACTTACCTGGGAGTATAGGTGTATAATTTAAATCAAAAGGATCATTGAGAATAGATTAAAAGTCAGAACCATCTAAGAAGTCCATGGCCATGAATATGTTGTTACAGCTGGTTATGCTCTTGCATCTAAAGAACAAAATGGTACTTACAATGCTGGTAAGTGGGGGATGCTATGCTGAAGTAGAAGGAAGACTGAAGAATCTCTCATATTGCCTGTAATAGGAAGCAAGCCCTGGCTGGGTTGTTCAGTGGTTGGAGCATCTGCTGATACACCAGAAGGTCACAGGTTCAATTCCTGGTCAGGGCACATACCTAGGTTGCTGGTTCAATCCCCAGTCAGGGCTAATATGGTAGGCAACTGATTGATGTTTTTCTCTCTTTTCCTCTGTCCTCCCTCCCTTCCTTCCAATAAAAACATATCCTTAGGTGAGGATTTAAAAAAAGAAATCAGTACATAGTCATTAAAAGCATTTCCAAGACACTATTTCCAATTTCTTCAAAATCAATAAAAAGTTATAAGTATTGAGTTTGTGAAAATGATTCTGTTTCACATATGTAGGTTTAGAAGTTACAGTAAAAGTATATGCATCAGAAAATATATAATCAGAATCTAGCAGTAAATTAAAAAACTGTAAAAGAGAGAAATAAAACACTTTATTTGAAAATACTAATTCTAATTCTATTGTTTTAATCATAGAAAGTATGTGAATAAAAGGAAAATATCATTATTAAGAAAACTAATAAAATTACTTGCAAATATCTTCAAATCTTTTAGGTCTATATTTTTGCCTCTCCTCTGGGATACAATGTATCATCAGTGTATAATTCCTAAATTTTTTAAAATCTTGATAACACTCAAGAGATAGGTGCTATCATAATTCCTATTGACATCACATTTCCTAACCCTTTTCTGTCTGAGCCAGGTCTGATATCTGCCCCCTCCTCCCCACCTCCTTTTTAACAGCTTTATTGAGAGATAATTCACAAACCATATAACTGATTAGATGAAAGTGTACAACTCAATGTTTTTCAGTATGTTCAGAGTTGTGAAACTATTACCAGAATCTAATTTTAGAAAATTTTCATCTACCTCCAAAGAAAACCTGTACCCATTGGCAGTTACTCCTTATTTCCTGTCTGTCTCCCAACCCTAGCATTACACAAGCAAATGTAAGTTCTCCAAATGACATCCCCAAGGACTTTTGTGATCAACAGTCTCCTTCTCTTCCCAAGGCCTTCCCCTTGTTCACACTAAAAAAGACCCCTGTGGAGCTCACCAAAACCCTGCTCATTAGAGTTTGAAATGACCAATCCAGTCTTAGCCCAGAGGCCCCAAAGCTCTTCACCCCTAGACTCTAATAAAGAGATATGCCCAGGTCCTGTCTCTCTCTCTGCTTGTACCCTGCCTTCGTGTTCCCAAGTGTCTATTAAGGCATATTGCATATTTTCTCTAGGACTTGTGAGTAATAAACTCTTATTTCAATTTCCTTGTGGACTTCTGTTGAAACACAGTTCTACATTTGGCACCCTGTGTCTCAACAAATGTTAGCAAGTCATAACAACTTGTGCTATGGTTTGTAACCCACCTATGTTTATGTATTAATTCCATTTCCAAGGAAAAGCATGTCACCATTCTTCCAGTATTTCTATCCTAAAGCAGGTGTTTCTTTAAGGATAATTTCAAGTTTTTATGACTATTTCTGGACAAGTTTCATTTTACTTCTTCTTTTCTGACTTTCCTTTATGGTCCCTGTCATACTGGCAGACACTCAAATAAATGTTTCCTTCATGATGCTGGCCTTGGGCTTTCTGTTACTTTCTAAATAATTTTACAAATTTATTTTCCATTGGCATGACCTTGACTAACACTTGTTCCTTTGGGTATCCTAAATATTTGCACAGCCCAAACCTATACTCAATATATCATTCTTATACATCTAATAATGATTAGGCATCTTTATTTGTATGCTCCACAGTCTCTTCAAACATAACAGACATTTAATATATATTTTTTCACACATTACCTATTGATTCTGTTGTTTCCTAAATAATAAGCTAAGCTCACTAGTTTTGTTGATGGCACAGATTATTTTTTTGTATTTCTTTAGTAATACCCTCCTATTTGATTTCCCTCTCTGATTTTTACTTTTCCTCCATTAATATTCCATAATGCCATCAGGGTTATTGTTCTAAAATAAAAATTCAAAGATTTAACTCCCTAGCTTTAATGGCTCTAAGTTGCCTGCAGAATAAAGTTCCAAATTTATTTGCACATCACACATGACTTGACATTATCTTGGCTTTTCCTGTATGTTCAAATTCATTTTATGGTTTGCCTCTTTCCAAAAGTCTCCTGGGTTGTAGTAATAACAAACGAAAGTTCTCTAGGTTTTAGCAATGAAAATGGAGTTAGCTATTGTTTCTTATGCTTCCTTGCTTCATACAACTCCCCCCACACACATATCTCTGCCTTTAATATCTTGGCATTATTGATGCTTCTTTAGGAAATTAGCTACATAATATGAGCAGCAGCTACATATAATAGTAAAGAGAACAGGTGCTAAGTTAAGATTACGCAGGTCATCTAGGTAAGTCACTTAAGTTTTCTGTAGCACAGTGGGGAGTAACTAGTCCACAGCAGGCCTGTGATGCCCTAATCCCTTTGGAGCTGCATGAGGGAGTGGCTGAGCTCCATTGGACCTCCTCGGAAATCTTTCTCCTTAAAAACATGCCAATGTTGCTATTTCCTATATGAGAAGTCTTTGGGGAAAATGTAATAGCATATTTCTGGTTAATCTTGAGTGAGTTTTGATAATTTATGGATTTATGTGGCATGGCTGAGGAGAGTAAAACTTATTCATGAAGAAATTTTATATCTATGTGACAAATATATAACTAAGATCGAAACTAATAAAACAAAACAAAAATTTGCTTTGAGAAAAATGCTCCAGAAGCAGTGAAATTCTTGTGTGTGTGTGTGTGTGTGTGTGTGTGTTTCATAGTTACACCTAAACCAAAAGAGTCCCAGTGTAGGAAAAAGGGGCAGTTAGGGAACTGCATCTTTAGACTTGCACCTTCAGAAAGGAATGCTTCAGGTGTCTGCTGCTTGCTTGTATCCTTTGAATCACTAGTAAGGTTTGTTTTGGGACAAGATGTAAGACCCTATGATTACACTGACAATCCAACACTGGTGTGCACACAGATTGGTGACAACATTGGGTGTGTTTTGTTAAGCCCCATGTCACAATTAATAACTCATACTTCAGCCAGAAAAGGCAGGATGAGGAAGAAGAGGAGAATTTGTTACAAGTTGTTTTACTGATGGGATTTGGAGGAAACCAACTTAGTCCCTGGAGAACTGACTAACTGGATCAACAGAAAACAAAACAGATGGAAAAATGGTATTACTAGCAAAAAAATACCATTTCCTTGCTATAATTAGCAGCTCAGTTAATGCCCCCTAAAGGAGAAAACTGGGACTTAGGAGGGTAGAAGTAAAACTGTTTTTTTCTGATTACTCGAAATCCTTTCCATGTTTTCTTGGCCACAGAGGAGACTTTATATTTGTGAGCTCAATAATTCTCTCATGGCCTTGGTTTCTGCAGTGTCTGTTTATGACTATTCAAGCAGCTGGAGGAGGCTGCAAGGTAACAAAGAATCAAGCTGCACTTCACAGAGAACGGTGAGGAGAGCACTGATTAATCCCAGCTAGAATTCTCTGAATAAACAGTCAGGTGGCATAGCCTTATCCCAGAATCTCCTGGATGAAAAATGACATGGGTTGATGGCCAATCTTCACGTGTGTTCAAACTTCTGTGAGCAGACTCTCTGGATTTAAGACTGCTAACTTGCTGTAATTAGTGTGAGTCAGAGTTGGGCAGACTGTTTCCTTAAAGTCCTGTTTTCTGTTACAGGAGTTGTTTTTGTACATATCTGGGCTACGTTCCTTATAATTTCAGGAGTGAAATGCACTCTTCCTTGCTGGCTGTATCCTAAGAGACATGCTCAGTTTCTAGACCCACAGACACTCGTTGATGCCTTGCTCCTTTCCTCCATCTGCAAAAGAGCAACCTTTGAAGCCAGGACTAAACTATCCTCTTGTCACGTATCTCTGACTTTCCTTCCACGTTTAAGGACTCATGTCATTAGATTGGGCTCACAGGGAAAAGCCAGTACATTCATCCAATTTCAAGGTTAGTTTATTGGCAGTTTTATTTTATCTGCAACCTTAATTCACTTTTTAAATGTAGTGTACTACATTTAAATGTAATGCACTATATCTATAGATTAGAACTTGATCATCTTTGGTGGGAAAATCATCAGAAGTGGTCTAGATGTCAGAGGTGATTTCTGTGTCTCCCGTTCTTGCTTTGCTTGTAGGAATGAATTCAAACAAGAGACAACAACAAATAGCAGCAAAAGCAGGTGAGAGTTTATTTGCAGAAAAGGAATACACTCAGATATAGCCTAAGCAGGCAGCTCAGCCTGCCGAAGCCGAACCAAGTGCACCACTTATTTGGGAGTTCTAAAATATATACCTC
Source organism: Ia io (assembly GCA_025583905.1). Classification (NCBI taxonomy): domain Eukaryota; kingdom Metazoa; phylum Chordata; class Mammalia; order Chiroptera; family Vespertilionidae; genus Ia; species Ia io. The sequence goes on from JAJQQW010000017.1 coordinate 71,281,793, forward strand.
TAAGCAGGAATGACCCTAGGCAAGAAATAAAGCACCCCCTCCCTCATGTCTCAAAAAGAAAAAATCGCCTTAAGCTTCAAGGCCACACCACCTGAATACTGTGCTGTGCTGTCAGTTAGACCACATCCTGGAGGATGTTTTAAAGTCTCCCCCTCCCTCGTTCTTGGGTCTGCTGTTCTTGTTAGTTTTGGCTTGTCACATCTCTCATGTATCCCCTCCAGGCCTGAACTACTTCTCCCAGCTCATGTCTATCAAGCTGCCTACTTTAACAGAATTATTTTTCCTACCATGTTAGCTATAATGGTAGAGCTAAGACTGAATCCTTTACATATCAGAGGAAGGATTGGAGCAGCTGAACTCTGTTTCTAAAGGAGTAGTGGGAGGTTTCTTTGTTGAACTGAGTAATAATGCATCTCTTATTCAATAGTCCAACTTTTTCTTAGGGTCTGACACTGTATCTTCTCCATGAGTAAGACCAGAACTGATGTAAATATTTTCTAAATAAACACATAAGTGAAAACTTCAAAAAATAGTCATATTTACATTTATAACATGGACTTTCTACCCTATGTTAGGATTTCATGAAATTTATTGCTTATTATATACCAATAAGCAATAAAAAGATATATTTCCAAGATAATTATATAACAAAGCACCTGTATATAATTTTGTGTAGCTTTGTTACTTTCGTAGAATGTGCGTATTGAAAAATGCTAATTATTAAGCTGGAAATAATTAGGATGTAATGCATTAGTATACCAAAGGTATTCTAGGTGGACATTTTTATATTTTTTATATTCATATTCCTCTGGTTGACATATATTTATTCAGAAAAATAAAGGGCTATAGGTTACTGGGCACCATTTTATGTATGCCAAAGAACTACTGACATTTCCCATAAATTATTTTTATGATTTTTATACTCTAATTTATATGACATGAATTATTTTCTGTTTTTACAGATGAAGAAACTAAAACTCACTAGAGTATTTAGGTTCTAAACAAATCCAATCAGGTGAGACCCAGGTCTAATTACAAAGTCTGTGCTCCATCTACTTTATTACATGGTTTCCATTCTCTAAAGAATTTCTGTTACTATTGAAACATTTCTGTATATGAAATAAAGCATGTGAGAATGCTTGTCTTTTAGAATGTGAAATGAACCTAGAGTGATTTTTGTTGTTGTTGATATTTAATGCAATAGAGAGAAGGGGTAATTCAGTGATCCATCATCAATACCTTACCTCTCTCTCTTAACTATCATTATTTTGTGAAAGTTTTAAAAATAGTAGCCTCAGAGTAGGAAAACTAACCAAAAATATATACATAAATGTTTGTTTTTTCCCCAAATATAAATATGTCAATATTGGAATGTCTTGCAAAAGTGTTATTCCAGACCTGTAGTGTGTCCCATGGTGCAGTTTTTGATAGTTTTGGTTTGTCACATCTCTCACATATCCCCTCCAGGCCTGAACTACCTCTCTTAGCTCATGTCTATCAGCTGCCTACATATGTTTTATTGGAGACAGTGCAAGCAGAAAAGCAACAGGACTCATGCTCACCCCCAAACTCTTATTACCGCACTAGAGGCCCGGTGCACGAAAATGCATGCACTTGGAGGGGTCCCTCAGCCTGGCCTGCACCCTCTCACAATCCGGGACCCCGCAGGTAAGGTCCCTAGGCCTGGCCTGAGATCAGGTCCTATGGGGCTTTCCTTCCCCTGGCTGCAGGCAGCTGGCCCCAACCCCACCACTGCTACTGCTTGCCATCTGTGCAGTGCTGCCCCCCCTTCCCCTGCCACTGGTGGCCTCCCTCTGCAGGCAACAGGCTGGGGTGCAATGGTTTGGCTGGCCTGGCCCTCCCTCTTTCTTTGCTGGGTGGCAGGGCCAGCCCTGTGAGGGCTGTCTGCTTATTGATCACCCCTAACTGCTGGCCTGCCTACCTGATGTAGATGTGTGTGGTATGTGTGTGTGTATGAGCTAGGGTCAGTAGATTCTGCAGCAGTCTTCCAAGGGGCTGCCTAACCGGGCAGTCCTAGACGGCGGAGCCCCGCGCGCACAAAGCGGACACACTTCTCGGCGGCGCCCCTCGCCCCTAAGCACTCTGCCTGCCTGCCTGATCACCCCTAACTGCTTGCTGGGTGGCGGGGCCAGCCTGGCAGGGGCTGTCAGCCTACCTGATTGCCCCTAATTGCCTGCCTGCCTGTATAATCACCCATAACCACTTGCTTGCCTACCTGATCACCCCTAATCGCTGGTCTGCCTGCCTGATAACACCTAACCACTCTGCCTGCCTACCTGATCTCCCCTAACCACTGGCCTGCCTACTTAATCACCCCTAACCACTCTACCTGCCTGCCTGATCACCCTTAACTGCTTGCTTGGGGGTGGGGCCAGCCCAGCGAGGGGCTATCTGCCTACCTATCACCCCTAATCACTTTCCTGCCTACCTGTCACCCCTAACTGCTGGTCTGCCTACCTGATCACTCCTAACCACTCTGATTGCCTGCCTGATCACCCCTAACCGCTTGCTTGGGGGCAGGGACAGCCCAGTGAGGGCCGTGGTGGTCTGATCTCTGGTTGTTGTGGTCTTGACGCTTATGGCCTCTGGCCTTTTATTATATAAGGTATTAAAACATGGGCATAGATGTTCCATATGGATGTCCTAGGTTCTAGGAGGTGGGGGCCTCCCACTTGAGACTGAAGAGCACACCAAAAGAAGAAAGGGCCTCACTCAAACACTATGTTTTATGTAGAGGTTAGCCTAAGAGGGAACTAACACCAAGATTCTATGTGATTCAAAAAACGTGTATCAAGTGCTTTCAGTACAGGAACTAAATAGGGAGTTTTATATATTGAGGGTTTAGTTTTATAAATGGAAGATGCTGGGATCCACCTTGCATGTCCAGAATGTTATCATGGTTCTAAAGCTTTGCTGTCTCTCAGAAGGCTGGTTTAACCCTACCCAACTGAGTTTTCCTCGCTAATGCAGAAAAGAAAATGAACCCCCTGGACAAACAAGATTTATAAATCTTCAAAAATAAGTTTGTTATAAATATGCATATTTATAATTTACATATGTAAAGCTAAAATATGCATTTTTGAATTGTCTGTCAGTAAAAAGTACTTAATTATCTAAATTGTTTCTTCTTTTTTTTTTTTTTTTAAACATTTTTATTGATTTCAGAGAGGAAGGGAGAGGGATAGAGAGATAGAAACATCAATGATGAGAGAGAATCACTGATCGGCTGCCTCCTGCATGCCCCCTACGGGGGATCGAGCCCAAAACCCAGGCATGTGCCCTTGGCTGGAATCGAACCTGGGACCCTTCAGTCCGCAGGCTGATGCTCTATCCACTGAGCCAAGCTGCCTAGTGCTGTTTCTTCTTTTTATATTATAATAATCCTCAGTAAGCAATAAATTAGAATAGGAATTCCAGATAGAAAAGAATTAGACTAAAAAAGCAAAGAAGTTGTGTGTGTGTGTGTGTGTGTTGGCATTTTAGACTTAAAAAATGTTTGCACAGAGAAAGTGGTAGATTCATTGAGTATGGTGCATCAGCAAGCGATCCACATTTCTATTTTTTTTATTAATTGTAGTTGTTCTTATTTCTTTTCAAATGAATATCCTTTATTAAATATTCATAGCTTTTTAAATTCTAAGAGATTTTTGATTAAATTTATTGGGGTGAAAATGGTTATTAAGATTATGTAAATTTCAAGTGTGCATGATCTATATATTATATTATTTCTGCCCAATAAATTTAACCAACTAAAGTCAAATCACCTTCCATCACCATATATTTGCCTCCCTTTACTCTTCAGTAGCCCCTAACCCCTTCCCTCTGGTAACTATCATGCTGTTGTCTATATCTAGGAGTTTCAGTTATACATCTGATGTGAGTGAAATCATATTGTTCTTAGCTTTTTCTGACTGACTTATTTTGCTTAGCATTATATTCTCAAGGTCGATCCATGTTGTCACAAATGAAAGTATTTCATCCTTTTTTATGGCTGATTAGTATTCCATCATATATGTGTACCTCATCTTCTTTATCTAGTCACCTAGCAAATGAAACTTCAGTTGTTTCCATGCGTTGGCCAAAATGAATAATATTGCAATGAACATAGAGATGTATATATCTTTGTGGATAAACAATTTTCAGGTATACATGCAGAAGAGGGATTGCTGGGTCATATGGTCACTCTATTCCTAATTTTTTTAAAGGAACTTCCATACTGTTTTCCATAGTAGCTGTACCAGTTTACATTCCCACCAGCAGTGAATGAGGGTTCCTTTTCTTCACAACTTCTCCAACACTTGTTATTACCTGTTCTATTGATAATAGCCATTTTAAAAGGTATGAGTAGTATCTTATTGTACTTTTGATTTGCATTTCCCTAAGTTAGTGAAGTTGAGAAACTTTACATATATCTATTGGTCATTTGAATGTCTTCTTGGGAGAAATGTCTGGGTGCTTTTCCCATTTTTTAATTGGATTGTTTGTTTGGTGTTGTGTTACATGAGTTATTTATATTAAATCCTTGTTGGAGCTATTGTTTGCAAATAAATTGGTTGCCTTTTTGTTTTGTTGGAGGTTCCTTTTTCTGTGCAGAAGATTCCTAGTATGATATACTCATATTTATTATTTTTGCCTAATTCCCTGGTTTTGGGATCAAATTCATAAAATCCTCTCTAAGGTCAATGTTTATAATGTAGTACCTAAGTTTTCTTCTATGGCATGTATTGTTTCAGGTCTTATATTTACATCTTTGATCCATTTTGAATTAATTTTTGCACATGGTGACAAACTATAGTTTAGTTTAATTTTTACATTTGGCTTTCTAATTTGCAATTGCAACAAAATAATAAAATATATAGGAATCCTATCTAATAAAAGGGTAATATGCAAATTAACCATCACTCTGTCACAAAGATGGAGGCGCCCATAGCCACAAGATGGCAGCGCCCAGTCCCCTCAGCCCGCCAGAGTCCCCTAGTCCTGGGGGGGGTGGCCGCTGAGAGTGGGCAGCATGAGCGGCCTGGTGGAATGCTTGCTTCATCACCATGGCAATGAGGCAAGCATTCTGCCCCGGCCCCGGGGGGGCCTCTGGGCAGTGCGCACACAAGGCCTTCTACGTGGAAGCTTGGCAAGCAAGTCCCTCCCAAGCGTCCCTTAGGCTTACTACTTAGGTTGTCCTTCCTCCTATGTCTGGAGGGAGGCTGAGGACCTGCTGTTGCTGGGTGTTGCTGTCCCTGATACTGCAGCACCACAGGCTGCAGGGCGTTGGCACCCTCTGGAGCTGGGTGCTGCTGTGGGAAGCAGTGCCCACTCTCTGGGATCCACCTGTGCCCAGCATGTTCAGGGGAGGCAGCTGGGTGCAGACAGATTCTGGGCTCAGGGAGTAGGGTGTGCCCTCAGGGGTAGGGAGCAAACAGGAGGAGAGGAGGTCAGGGTGATTCATTCCAATGGATCTCACTCCAAGGCTTCATTCAAATGCAGAAAGCTCTCCAGTGATGTCAGAGCCTTGGACCTTGCCTCAGGCTTCTCTGACTCCCCACCCTTAGGCCACAGCTCACCAACTTCAGGGAGGGAGGATGTTTGAGAAACCAGCCTGTCTGGGAGGTAAAGAGTGCAGGAGCATCCCTCTGTTTTCCCTTTGTAAATCCCATTTCTGGTTTTCTATACTCTTTCTAAGGGTGACCTGGCTTTTGACAGCAAAAACAGACTCCTCTACAGTTTCACAGCAGACCTCATGGACTGATTCTGTTGCCTCACCCTCAGAAACCAGCAGATGTATATATGTCGTGTTCATGTAAAAACATTCAAATCTGAAGAGAACTATTATGAGTTTATTTGAGCCAAACTGTCCACACTTGCCATCAAGCAGAATCTCAAGGGATTGGGACAATGATCCAGAGAATGGCTGTTTTTCACTTTGTTTTATTCATTCTTCTTCTTTTTTTTTTTAAATTTAATATATTTTCATTGATTTCCAAGAGGAAGGGAGCAGGAGAGAGAGACAGAAACATCATTGGTGAGAATCACTGGTCAGCTGCCTCTTGCATGCCCCCAACTGGAGATCAAGCCCATAACGAGGCAAGCATCCTGCCCCAGCTGTGGAGAGCCTCTGGGCCATGGGAGTGGAGCAGCCAGGCACTGCAGAGAGCAGAGAACCATGGGGAGTGGGCCTAAGCCATCAGGGCTCCCCTGCGGGCTCCCAGATTGGAGAGGGTGCAGGTCGGGCTGAGGGACCCACCCTCCACGCACGAATTTCATGCACCGGGCCTCTAGTAGACTTAATAAAGGTTGTGAAGGACCTATATACTGAAAATGACAAAGCATTATTAAGAGAGATTAAAAAAGACACAATGAAATGGAAAGATATTCCGTGTTCTTGGGTTAGAAAAATCAATATAGTTAAAATAGCCATATTACCCAAAGCAATATACAGATTTAATGCAATCCTTATCAAAATCCCAATGATGCTTTTTAAAGAAATAGAACAAAACCATCATCAGATTTATATAGAATCACAAAAGACCCCAAATAGCCAAAGCAATCCTGAGAAAAAAGTCATACTACCTAACTTCAAATTATACTATAGATCAACACTCATAATAGATTTTGATTTATATTTTACTCTTTCAGAATCATTATTATCACTGATATTTGTTTATCTCTTTATTTACCTTATTAAAACTGTCTTGTGCTTAATGCCATGGATAAAAAATATTGCAATTTTAATAACTTTTCCAAAAACAATCCATACATTTAATGCAGCCCTCGTCAACATACCATTAGGTATTCAGTGGACGCTGCCAAGCTGATTCTAAAAGCCATATGAAAACAAAACAGTCCAAAATCAGTTAAAGCAATATTGAACTTGAATAAATCCAGGAAATTTAGGTTGTCATATATCAAGATTTACCATAATGGTGTCATAATTAAGAAAGCGATATTTTTATAGGAGAAACAAAATAGAACAAATAAATAAAATAGGGAATTTATTTCATTTATGGCTAAAATAATCGAACTATATTGCCAGTAAGTAAATGTCTTTTCCAAATAAAAACATGAATTTTGACCTCTATCTTACTTCATATACTACAATTCCAAATTGATATGCTATATCACCTCATACCTGTCAGAATGGCTATAATCAACAAATCAACAAACGATAAATTCTGGTGAGGATGTTGTGAAAAGGGAACCCTAGTGCACTGCTGGTGGGAATACAGACTGGTGCAATCACTATGGAAAGCAGTATAAAGTTTCCTCAAAAAATGAAATATGGAACTTCCATTTGACCCAGTGATCCCACTTCTAGGAATATATCCTAAGAATCCCAAAACACCGATCAGAAAGAATATATGCACCCCTTTGTTCATAATGGCATAATGTACAATAGCTAAGATGTGGAAACAGCCCAAGTGCCCATCAGAGATGAGTGGATAAAAAAGCTGTGATACATTTACACCATGAAATACCATGCATCAGTAAAAAAGAAGGATCTTTTACCCTTTGAGACAGCATGGAAGGACCTGGAGAGTATTATGCTAAGGAAAATAAGCCAGTCAGAGAAAGACATGTACCACATGTTCTCATTCATATGTGGAATCAAACAAACACAATAAATTGATGAACAAAACAGACCCAGAGACATAGAAGCATGGAACAGACTGATGAATCTCAGATGGAAGAGATTAACCAAAGAACTTATCCTATATAATAAAGAGATAATATGCAAATTGACTATCATGCCCTCACATGGACGCAGACAATAGGGTGGTGGATGTCTGGGGTGGAGGGTGGGGACAGGCTAGAATGAGTCAATGTGGGGGGGAATGAAGATATATGTAATACTTTCAACATTCAAGATTTTTTTAAGTAAAATTAAAAATACATTTGAATAAGTAAATTAATAAAGAAATAAAAATTATAACAAGAGATTCCCTTTATATCTTTAAAAATACAAAAAAATTTAGATGTTGAGTTTTTTTTTTATAAACAAACATTTCTCCCAATGCTGCTTACATACAGAAATAAAAGAAATGCTCTTATGCAGGGCACAACTATTAGTAAATTCACTAATGAAGAGTAATTGTTAAAAGTAAAATTTTTATAACAATTTGTTTCTTCAAACTGATGGTTACTGAGTTTATGGCTGATACCCTTTCAAAAATAATGCAATTTTATTTTTCATTTATACTTTTTGTTTTTTAATCTTCAATCCATATTTTAAAATAATTTTAATTCAATGAATCAGGTTGTAAATTTATTTAATTTTGGTAAGAACACTTAACCTTTACCTAAGATCTACCCTCTTAACAGATTTTTAAGTGCACAATAATTTATGGTTGGTTATAGGTACCATATTGTAGAACAGATCTGTAGAGCTTGCTTATCTTAAGCAAAATGTTATAGTAACTATGGAAAACTGTATTGAATATCCTCAAAACTTAAAAATAGAACTACCAAGTGATGCAGCAATCCTACTTCTAGTTATTTGTCCTAAAGTATTGAGATTAGGATCTCAAAGATATACAAGCACTGCCATGTTCATGGCAACACTATTCACAATAGCTAAGATGAGAAAGAGCCTAAATGTCTGTGGACATGTACATGGATAAAGAAAATATATGCCCCAAGAGGGACCCGCTTCTCACAATCCAATTGTCCACAGCTGTTGCCTGAGCTTCTGTTCATGCCAAGGTTGAAACCTCGTGATGGCTGGTACCATGGATCTGTCTCTCGCCCAGTGGGGTGAGCTGGGCTTCCTTGGAGAAGAAACCTGGGTTCCACAAGATATGTGATCAGTGCTGGGACCCTGCCAGCAGGCGAGGGGATCCCAAGGCAGGTGCTGGGTGTGGAGGCCATGGGGGCATAGGCGACCAAGGAGACAGAACTAAACCACACATTACCCTGCTTGGCCCCGGAGGATGTCTGGTTAGCCAGAGACGGGTAAGATTCCTCAGGGAAGGAACAACCTAAGATAGGCACAGTCGCATAGGGGCCATCAGGAGAGAACTTGGGGGTCAACAGAGGTGGGGCACAGACCTTCACCCCCCCAAGATTGCAGGGGCCTGAACCCTCACCCCTGCTGAAGGAGATCTCCTGCCCCCATGGCTGCTCAGCTTCACATGCCCAGCTCAAATCGGGACCCAGGTAACAGAGACTTGGCTGACAGCAGATGCCCTCTCACTGCAACAAGACTTGATGGAGATGTCTTGCACCCATGATCTGGGGAACTGGGGTCTATGATATCTAAATCCAGCCTAGCACCAGGAATGCTCAGGGTCTACTCAAGAAGGCAAATAATCCTCTCCACTAATATTTACAGGGTAAAACAAGATGGTTGTTAGAGTATTAAATTTGACGGTAAAATAGTAGTCAAGTTTTCAGACTAATTTAAATTGGCCAATCAAAATAAGCAAATACTCTAGAAAAATCAATTAAACTGAACAAAAAAGCTGTTCCTAAAGTGTTAACTAAAATTTTTGTTGGTAGTTCATCTCATGGTAAAATTGCGTAACATATAATGAACCTAAAGCAGTCACATTTTAGTGCAAAAAAGTAAAATTTAAAAGCTATCAAGATTACAGCATAAAATTTCCAAAAGCCTCCCAATATTTAAACAAAAAAAGGGGGATAGTAGAAGAATATCATTGTAAGGAAAAATATCCTGTAAATAAATTACATCTAGAAAATTTTTACTTTAGAAAATTAACTTTCACTTGTAATGCTAACAGCAAGACACCCAGATAAAACATACATGGTGTCAAAACAAGCCAAAGGAAAATCGTTTGGGCAAAAAAATGAAAAGGATCGTAAGTCAAATTTATAGAAAATATTCCTCTATTAACTTTTGGTCGAGAATATGTTTATATATTTTCAGAAAACAACTCCGAGACCATGTGGATTCCTGCAACAGAGAGGAATTGACAGGAGTGCTCCAGCCATGAACAGAAGAGAAACAGTCCAGAGATGGAAGACACTGACCATGCCTTGCCATACTAGCAGTCAGCAGATGTGCGTCACTGCAGATTGCCCAGGACCAAACCAGAGAGGGTCGGACCTGCATTACCACCATTTGTCTACCATCCAGAACTGAAATATCATTGCTGTTATGTACACATAAACAACTGTTGGACATAGAAATCGGGACTCAAAAGAACTGTTGGCCCAGAAAGAAACTCACTATAGACTGATTCATTTGCCTCTCAGCATAACCATTACTGCTTGTCTCATTTTCGGTTCCTATAAGTGTATTCCTAGTATCACATGAGCTCACTCATCTAGGGGAAATGATGAACAACATAGACTGAAGAACAAGAACAGCATTGATCAGACTGTCAGACCTTAGAGGGAAGGTAGGGGAGGGTGGGGACAAGGGAGATAGATCAACCAAAGGACTTGTGTGCTTGCATATGAGCCTAACCAGTGATCACGGACAACAGAGGGATGGAGGCATGAGTGTGGGGAGGTTTGGGATGGGAATGGGGGGGGGGGGGGTTTTGATGACAAATATGTGATACCTTAATCAATAAAGTAATTTAAAAAATAAAAATTAAATAAAATAAAAAAAGAAAAAGAAAATATATACCCATACAATGAAATACTTTGCAGGCTTAAAATAGAAGGGAATATGTCATACATGGATGAACCTTGAGGACAGTGAAATATGCTGGTCACAAAAACCATAGTTTTGTGGGGGTTTTTAATCAATGTAATTTATCTTATTTATAACTAGAGGCCCAATGCATGAAATTCATGCAAGAATAGGCCTTCCTTCCCCCAGCTGCCAGCACTGGCTTCCCTTTGGCACCCGGGACCCAGGCTTCCCTCGCAGCCCCAGCTGGAAGGATGTCGGTCTAATTAGCATATTACATTTTTATTATTATAGATAGTACAAGAATGAATCATTTTTTCCTACTCTCTAAAAACAATCTAATTGTTTCATTATTTTATTAGTAAATGAAAAAATTAAGTAAAATTCTAGTTGCTATCCTATCTGTGCTTGTGTTATTTTGATAAGTGCATCAGTGTCATTAATTTTAACATGTTCACTTTGGCACTAAAAAAGGATGATATAAACTTAGACTACCACTCTTGAAATGAATATTAACAAATGATCCTTTGCATAACCACTGACATCTTTTTGTGGATCTAATTTTTCCTAGGAAAACTGCTTTCTACAACTTGTCATAGTTTTACACATATATGGGACAATTACACCATTCTTTCCAATTTAAAGGAAATTGTAAAAATGCAGAATGAGTTCCTGTTGGAAGTTATAATCAACTAAGATGTAGCTCATTATAAAAACAAACAAACAAAAAACTATTCATTTTTCTTTCCTTAAGGCCAAATGTAAATAGTAAGAATCAATATAAAAGCAAATGACAAAAAAAAAATTAAATATATGAGAACAGGATATATTATGGCACTGTATAGTTTTGGTGTGTTTTGTTTGTTTGTTTTTGGTACACACTTTGCTTCCTTTTGTTTTAATTCTGTTTTAACGGCTCTTAGATTTTAGAAATGATTTCCAATAGCAGGAAATTATAGTAACAGAATCTTTAGTAGAAATCTTCCCAATATATACTGACATGAAATGTTCTCTCATTTTGTGATTGGTTGTTAGTTAGATGAATTTTGTTCACATTTCCTTCAATCCACACCTGGCAGATGATAAAAGCAGTGAGCAAAAGATTTTTGAGTGACTCTTGTGACCTACACTGATGGGTAATTATATAATTCAACTATACCCATGCTAACTGAAAAACATCTTATAACACAGACTACCTATTACTAAGTTTAATTAAGTATTTTTCATAAAAGATCATGGAACAAAATTAATCTCAGAGGTAAGTCTTTCTATGTTACACTTTCAGCACATATAGTTCTTTATACATACAGAAAATGTGAATAATAGAGTCCTGAGTATGCACAATAGGTGAAAATGCATTTTCATCCAGCTTTTAAATTATTTCTAATGTTAAATTATTGGGAAGGATGCCAAATAATATAGATCCATTTGTAGAGCTCCTTGATGTCATGGACAATAAGTATTAAAATTAGATCCAAGCTGAACAAGGACAGGCCACTGGAGTGGAGTGAGCATTTTGATGTAAATGGAAAGAGAAAGACTTCCTATAATAATGAAAGGAGCAATGAACCTGAGCAAAGAATGACTGTATGAGAATCCTGTGTACATGGCTCCTATCTCCTCTTAGGTTCTGACTAAACATATTAGAAAAGTAATTGCAACTGTCTGTTCAAATGCTGGAAAACAGCAATTGCCTTTTTTTTTGCCCCTTTCCTTACTATTTCATTCACAGGAAATATCTTCACTACTAGTATATTTCCTTATGATAAGGGAAAAACATGCAAACCTTGAATCCCTTGTAACCACTGGGCTATTCACTGCTAGAATGAAACATGGTCTATTGTATTTATAGCAGATTTATTTTTTTAAGGCACTCCAATTCTTGGTGAGAGTTAGTGTATATTAAACTGTTAAAAGCAGATTGCTTTTCTATCTGAGAAGACAAGTCAATGTAAGTCATTTTGAAATAGTATTCAGATTCACATACTTAATCCTTTAATATGCTCCATTGCAAGAATTACCACTATGTGATGCAGGCCTGAGAAGTGCTAAACCAAACCACTGAGGAGTTCTGGGGAGGCCATCTCCATTTCCACGGCTCAGATCTACTTTTTCATACACATTCAGAGAATGGCACCTATAGCATTATAGTAGGCTTTGCTTCCTGAGGGAAACTTAGAAGAAGATTGATAAGAAAAACCACAGCCCTCATCACTGAAGCTAGTCTTAAGGTGCCAATGTACATTGATCATTTACCTATCCTACTATCCATTCTGGGTTCCTCTTACTACCAGCTAAACTTCTGTTGCTATTTGTGGCCAAACTGGTGGCCCAAATTAGACTCTACAACCTGAGAGTCTGTGTTCCTGGGAATGCCTATTGAAGGGCAGTATTGCTACACATGCTCATCATACTGAAAACTGGGCATTACAATACCAAGTGGATCACCTGGGTGACACACATACATAGTTGTACCTGCTGCCATTGTCTAAGAGCAGCTGAACCTCAACCTGATGATCTGAGTCAGTGATGCCAGCCAGACTAGTGAAGTATCTGCTTTTCCACTGTACTCTGGACATAAGAAGCCTGGAGTAATTATAAAGCAGACATAAATTATAGTTTAAGGAGACCCTGTTTCCCTGGAGAAAATGTGCCTGCTATGGGGCCCAAAGAACCCTTCAGAATCCATATATATGTGTATGGGAAACACAAAATACTCTAGTGGGTCATTGGGAGTGATAATAAGGGAAAGTAGGACTTCTTCTACTGTTTGTAATCCTTGGTTTCTAAAGTCACACATTCGTTCTACTGAGGAAAATATGTATACTGAACCTTAGAATATAGTGTGACAACCTATAGTATATTACCCCTGAGCTGGTACTTGATCTGTACCTTCACAGACCATTCCAATCACGACCACCAGGCTGGCAGCTTTGTGTCATAGTATGTGATATGACCAGAAGAACCCAGTCACCCTGCAGTTTCAGGATTCATTAGTCTCTACCAACCTATCAAAAGGAATCCCCCATGTGATCAGAGGAATGAATGAAGGTCCAAGGGTGGATAACCTAAGAATCTGGATTTCCTACTCATGCAGCTTGCAAGAAGAAAATATCTGGTCGTGCTTGTGTTCAATCTTGAATATACTACTTCTAACTTAAAGTGAATTGTCCCTGAGCTTGCTGAAACTCATGACTTAATTGGTGTGACAGAACTGGTTTATTATAGGCAAGTCTGTGTGCATAGTTATTTGTGCCCCCATAGTCCCTATCAAGGGCTCAATAGTAAACCAAGGATACTTTAAAAAATTTATCGATATGCAGGATAGCATTTTTTCTGGACTCTCAGAGGTCTGTCAAGTAATTCTATGACTGTGGCTTGCCATGAAATCCACAGGGCCTCTTTTCTAACCACTAGTATTGAATCGGGTCTGCCTAGTTGTATGGTCCAAACAGCAGTGATGCTTGTACCACAGCCTGAATGTGCTGTGGAGCCCTTTTGTATTACGAATCCCACTCAAGTGGTATTTTTTCATGTTATCCAATATATAAATTGAAATAGTATTTAAATGTAGGGGATATTCTGTCTCCAGAATCTGAAGAGGCTTATTAGGTATTACACTTCTGCCTTCATGGTAGAAGATTCAAGGGCTAGTATATTAATTCATATTTTGGAAGCACATATTTTATCATTGGATTCTTCACAAAGGTTTGCCAATGTAGCAGAATACTGAATCTGCTACACTGGCTTATTTTTCATTTCTGAAATATCCTCTATGGTACTAGCTACTTCTTGCTAGTAATAAGCATAATATCATCAAGGTAGTTGGTCAACATAATATTCTGTGGGATGTTCAGACAGTCCAGATCTCTTCAGACTATATTATCCTATCTAATAAAAGAGAAATATGCAAATTGACCATACCTCCGCTACACCCACAAGCCACACCCACCAGCCAATCAGGAGCAAGTATGCAAATTAACACAACCAAGATGGCTACGGCCACCGAGAGAGCAGGAGGCATGGGTTTCCCTGGCAATGGAGGAAGCCAAGCTTCTACAGCCCTGGCCTGCCTTGGCCTCCACTTAAGGCTACAAAGTTTCAATTATAGAAGATAAATAAATCCCAATAAAAATGGCTGTGACCACAGAGCAAGCAGGAGGCTTGGCTCCGCTCAAGGCTACAAAGTTTAAATTATAGGAGAAAAATAAATCCCAGATACCAGGGCCTCCGCTAGGGTAGCTGGGGAGTGTGGCCAGCCTGCAAACCACCACAGGCCCCTCACCCACGCCGCCCCATGCCCCAAGGGAACCCCCACCCTGATAGGGGACACCTTTCAGGGAAAACCAGTTGACCCCCACCTGTGCTATCCTACCTAATAAAAGGGTAATATGCAAATTGACCATCACTCAAACACACAAGATGGCTGCCCCCATGTGGACACAAGATGGCCACCACAAGATGACCAGCAGGGGAGGGCAGTTGGGAGGGACCAGGCCTGCAAGGGAGGGCAGTTGTGGGTGATCAGTCCAGTAGGGGAGGGCAGTTGGGAGGGACCAGGCCGGCAAGGGAGGGCAGTTGGGGGTGACCAGGCTGGCAGAGGAGCGAAGTTGGGGGTGACTGGGCCTGCAGGGAAGGGCAGTTGGGGGGTACTAGGCCTGCAGGGAAAGGCAGTTGGGGGGTACCAGGCCTGCAGGGGAGGACAGTTAGGGGCAAACAGGTGGCAGGGGAGCAGTTAGGCATCAATCAGGCTGGCAGGGGAGTGGTTAGGGGGTGATCAGGCTGGCAGGCAAAGTGGTTAGGGGCAATCAGGAAGGCAGGCAGGCAAGCAGTTGGGAGCCAGCAGTCCTGGATTGTGAGAGGGATGTCCTGACTGCCCGTTTAGGCCCAATCCGGGATTGGGCCTAAACGGGCAGTCGGACATCCCTCAAGGGGTCCCATATTGGAGAAGGTGCAGGCTGGGCTGAGGGACACACACCCCCGTGCACGAATATTGTGCACCGGGCCTCTAGTAATATATAGCTGGATAAATAACATACTTCAGGGGCAAAACTGAATATTTCTGTCCATTCCATGCAATTGCAAAGTTTCAAATATTTTTTGATGTAAACAGAATACATTTGACAAATTAATGGCCATGTATCATGTGTCTGAGGCATTTTAAATCTACTCTAATTAAAATATGCATCTAGCAGTGTGGCTTCAATTACAAGGGAACTGTGTTGAGTGTTTATTTGGTTGAGTTTTGCTTACCTATCCTACTCCAGTATTCTGAGTTTGAATGGGCCAAAGTAGTTAATAACATGGAGACATGCTGAAGACCACTACAATGCATCACTTATATCTTTAAAGGTGACCATCATATTCTCCACCTCTGAAGATACAATATTATCTTATTAACTACTAGAAGCCCAGTGCACGAATTCGTGCACCAGTGGAGTTCCTCAGCCTGGCTTGTAGGATTAGGCCAAAACCAGCTCTCTGACATCCCTTGAAGGGTCCCGGATTGCGAGAGGGTGCAGGCCAGGCTGAGGGACCCCACCAGTGCACCTTCGGGGCTGGGGAAGGATGCGGGAGGTTGGCCAGCCAGGAGGGACAGCAGGAGGTCTCCAGGGCCTGTCTGGCTCATTCCCCAATTGGCTGTACCTCAGCAGCAAGCTAACCTACCAGTCAGGGCATCTGCCCCCTGGTGATCAGTGCACATCATAGCGAGCGGTTGAGCTACCTTAGCATATCATTAGCATATTACACTTTGATTGGTTGAATGGACGACCAGACCACTGGACACTTAGCATATTATGCTTTTATTACATATGATAGTGACAGAGGTAGCAATTTCAGAGGTTTTCACATGTTCTCTCCTACCAAAATAGCTTTTATCCTGCAGGATAAGAATGCAGTGGGTGGGTTCTTCCAAGTAGCAAGTACTGCGTGTACATCCCAGTTATACTTTGGAAATGGATAATCATCAAGTAGATATGAAGATCTAATAGGCCCACTGAAAGCCAGACCTTGCTATTAGCCAGCTCTAATTAGTCCCTACTTTGACAGAATCAATAAATATCACTGGCAACTCAGATCTTATGTTTCATAATCATCAACATATTTTGGGCACACTGTATCACTAGTGTAGTTTTTAGATTTCTTGAAAAAAAAGACTGGGAGATAATTACAGTGTACAGACAGTCCTTGGGTTACATCAGACTCGATGTACATCGTTTTGTGGTTACATCGCCATCTCCCATTTATTTATTAAAAAAAAAAAGTTCCGTCATTTTGACCTATGTACATATGTGCTTTATCTTTTTTATTACTTACTGTATTTACCACAAGTAAAGGTCAGGAATTGTTATCTTTTAAAATTTTTTTACTGTTTCACTTCATTACTGCTGTGTATGTGCTCCATGTGAGTGACATAGGTGCTTATGTAAGCCAGGCAACCAAATGGCAGAACGACCAGAAGGTCCAGAATGACCAGTGGCTATGATGCACACTGTGGCGGCCAACCAGCCCCATCGGGGGCGGGGCCGGCTAGCCAACCACTCGTGGCCCCTCCCCCCTGCCACCCTTCCCATGGGCCCCCCGCAACCCCGCACCCTGATCACTGAAGTGTTCAAGTGTGACCTTCAGTGATTCTAAGTAAGTATACCAGGAACCTGAATGACAAGTGATCAGGAGGAAAACTGCTTACAGTCTGGACTGTCAGTCAGGTGTCCAGGAGAGGTGCCCAGCATGACCACCATCTTCCTGCATTCTCTCTCCACTGCTTACTACCAAAGAGGACAGCCATATCACACCACAGCCTCTCTCAAGAGGGTTTGTCAGCAGGGAACTAAACCACATTACCTGTCTAGGGAGAGGCTTAGAAACGGAAGCTGTAAGTATCCCTGACACTAAAGCGCCTTTGAAGCTTCAACTCATCCAAAAGACAACAGCAAATGTGTATACACCCTGCAAAGATCTTTGACACTAATAATTCCCTCCCGGCCCCACTCCTGATCATCCCTCTGATCAGGGGCAGGCGGCTGGACCTCACCCGTACACGAATTTGTGCACTGGGCCTCTAGTGATATTATAAGGTCCTTCTTCCTGGGACTCAACTTATTTTTGGCCAAAAGGTATTGGGATTGAAAATTGGCTCAGCCCTAGCCAGTTTGCCTCAGTGGATAAAGCGTTGGCCTGCAAACAGAAGGTCCTGGGTTCAATTATAGTCAAGTGCATGTACCTTGGTTGCAGGATCCTCCCCTGCCTGGACCCTGGTCAGGATGTGTGCAGGAGGCAACCAATCAATGTGTTTCTCTCACATCGATATTTCTGTCTGTCTTTCCTTCTCTCTTCCACTCTCTCTAAGAAATCAATGGGAAAATATCCTCAGAAAGGATTAAAAAAAAAAAAAGAAAGAAAACTGGCTCAGAACTAGAAACTGGGCAATGGAGCATCATTTCTTACTGGTGTGACTGCTCTGTTATGACTCTTCAATTTCTCCTGATGACACTTTCTTTACTCACACTGTAAAACACTGTACCTATAGTAAACCATCACATATTTTACATTAAAAAAAATATAATCGGGTATATTCCATGTTAATTGTTCTTTCCAAAATATGATAATAAAAAATAAATTTAATAAGAAAAAATGTTAAATACAAAAGGTGAACACAAAAATAGTAAGTGTGAAACAGGGAGGTACATGAATATAAAACACCAAATCAGAATCATATTGTTGATCCCTTACAAATGAATGAATAAAGAAGACGTGATAATACATACACACACACACACACACACACACACACACACACACACACTGAGTGGCCAGATTATTATGATCTCTGAATGCATAATAATCTGGCGACTCAGTGTATATCTTATATAATAAAAGACTAATATGCAAATTGTCCCCTCGACAAGGAGTTCGACCAGCAGGCAGGCCAGCCAATTGTCCATGGCACCTCCCCCTGGCCAGGTTGGCCGGACTCCACTCATGCACGAATCTGTGCACTGGGCCTCTAATATCTACACTAATAAAAGAGAAACATGCAAATTAACCATCACTCTGCTATGCCCACCAGCCAATCAGGAGGGAATATGCAAATTAGAAGGACAAAGATGGCAGCCACCCAGCTGCTTCAGGTGCAGAGTGGCCAGGTGGGGCAGAACGCTGCTATGAGAGGGAGGGCGGGAGGCAAAGGGATCTACAGGAGTGGCACTCCAGCACAGCGAAGATGAAGACAGCAGACTCTGGCCGGAGTCTGCAGCAAAGATGAAGACAGCAGACTCCGGCTGGAGTCTGCAGCGAAGACGAATATGGCAGACTCTGGCTGGAGCCTGCAGCAAAGACGAAGAAGACAGACTCTGGCCCAAGTGAAGGCCTAGGTCCTGGATACCAGAGGAAAACCAGTGCTGGAAGCCAAGGGAAGGAAGGCCTATTGCATGAATCTCTTCATGCAATGGGCCTCTAGTGTGTATACACACACACACACACACACACACACATATATATATATATACACACACACATATATATATATATATATACATATTATATACATATATATATGTATGTGTCTATATATATATATATGTGTGTGTGTATATATATATATATACACACACACACACACACACACACACACACACACACACACACACACACATGCACTGAGTGGCCAGATTATTATGCGTTCAGAGATCATAATAATCTGGCCACTCAGATTATTATACATATAATACATATAATATACACAATAATATGTATATATTATTCCACCATAAGAAAATGAAAATCCTGCCATTTACAACAACAACAACATGGATGGGCACTGAGCACATTATGCTAATTGAATAAGTCAGAGAAAAACAAATACTGTCATTTCTTACTTAAATGTGTAAAAGGCTGAACTCATGGAGTCAGAAAGTAGAATATGAGTTGCCAAGGATTGGGGATGGGGGAAATGGGGAGATGTGGGTCAAAGGATACAAACTTTGAGTTATAAGACAAATAAATTCTGGGGATCTAATGTACAGCATGGTGATTGTAGTTAACAATACTGTATTAATTATATCCTTTCAGGTTGCTAAAAGAGATCTTAAAAGTTATCACACACAAAAACAGAAATGGTAATTATAACATGTTATGGAAATATTAACAAGTGCTACTTGCATAATCATTTCAGAATATCATCAACATATTGCACACCTTAAACTTATACAGTTATATGTAAATTATGTCTCAATAAACCTAAAAATATTAATGCTATACTGATATGTCAATGATGCAAATAACAGCTGATAACTAGAGACAATTTCATTACAGTACCATCCCTTCAAATATGATATTGTGATCCTATGGTATTTTTAATGTAAAATTTGCATATTGCCATACTGAGGGCACTAGAATATTGGGAGTGCACACCTGTACCTACTGATTTTTTACCTTCACTCTATTTTTTAGTTCCTATTTCTCCATTCCAATTTGCCACAGTCCTATAGTCACTTCAAATCCTAGGAAGAATGAAAGATGACAAATAAAGTGAGCATGTATATATAGAGAAGCACAGGAAATTTTGCAAAAAAAAAGTTGTAATGTGCACATCTAATTATCCCCTTTAGTGAATATTCATGTCAGATTTCTTTTTAAAGAATCAAAATTTCAGGATCAAAAGATGCCCTTGGCTGAGGTTCACACAGAAGGGTAAAAATAGTAATGGGTCCAGATGCCTGCTGAAAGATTTGTTATTTTATTCTGCTGAAACATAAACAATCTTCCCATAAATAATTGCACAGGCAAGCTGTAAACCTTTCTTCTTCAGTCTTTTTTTTTTATTTTTATTAAAGCAGGACTTTGGAGAATTGATATATACTTACATTGTACCTATCACTATGTCAACACAGCTTATTGGGAATCTCCATTAATGACTAGTTATTTTACCACCAAACTGAATAAGCTATTTCACACATGCATTATAAAAGTGCCTGTTCAAGAATCAAAGCCTCTAATATTGTTTACTATTTTGCCATTGTGATTTTTTACATAAAATAATATAAATCATTATCTTATTTAAATGTACTTATAACTGCTATATTGGAAGATGAATATGTTAGTGTCCTTGTGTTATTTGATTAAAATAAAGCCTCCTGTATCTGCTACATTACACTTCAGAATTGCAAAGATAGTTTAGTAGTCTATTATGTACATCTGCTGTCCCTGATCTTCTGACATTCCTATGTAGCATTATTTATTCATATGTTTTTGCTCTGTTACTCACAAATTATTTTTATGCTTTACAGTTCTACATCATGACTCTCCATTGGCTTTGGACAAGCTTGGCTGAGTCATTGAATTGGCACCATCAAAAAGATAAGTGTTTTCTACATTCAGGGTGGATGATTCTATCAAAACAATGACCTGCCAGTGTTCTGAAATGGAGAAAGAAACACGATGATAAAATCTGAGCAGGAGCTGCTATGTTAATCCATGTGAGTGTTACTGTGGGAGAAATAGTGGTGACATGCTCATGTATTTTTCTTTCTCTATAGTCACATTTTAGCTTTATAACTTGTTAGCTATGTCCTTCTTCAAATTAATCAATCTCTGAATTTCTCAGTTCTCAATGATAATCATCTATCACACCTTTTATCTCATCTTGTATGACCAAAAATAAATTAAAAATTTTAAATAGAAAAAGAAATTTTGGGAAAATCTAAATACCTTGTTTCTCTGTTCTCTAACTAGGGCAATTTTGTACTGATGGATAAGATCCCATGTCAGAATAGATGAGTAGAAGCTAAATATTCATGATCGTTAATCTAACTGCCTATAAATTCTACTATGTCTTTGTGGTTTCTGAATTACAGAAGGCAATTACACTGTTATTCACTCTCTTTAAATATCCATGTATCATTCCAATCCCCACCCCATATGTCCCTGTTAGTGGCATTGGATTATGCAACACTATATTTTATGCAGATATCTAGAGATGTCAGATATAAACTCCCTCAACCACCAAACATACAAGTATACCTACATTTGCACTCAAATTATCCTATTGTTTAAGCAAAGAAGAAAAATCTATTGGTCCTCTAGGTACATTCTGTCTGATTAGCACCTCTGTGAATACAGATTCACAAGTGAGAAAACAAGGATGAGAGCAAAGCCTCATATGGGACATTTTCAGGTATTTAACTAAGCAACCACCCATCAATGTCACTTATCAGTAATTCATACATATTTTTGAATTGTTAAAAATTATCCTATATAATAAAAGGCTAATATACAAGTAGACCAAACTGTGGAACAACCGAACTGATCGCTATGATGTGCGCTGACCACCAGGGGGCACGCACAGTACATGGCGTGTGTCGCCAGCTAGCAACAGAGCTCAGAACATGGGGGGATGGTGGAGCAGGTGAGCGGGGGTACAAGACCAAGGCAGGGTGCTGGTCCCTGTCATTGGGGCAAGCCTCTGGTGGTTACTGAAAATTCTTTGTTCCTGCCTGCCGCAGTCTTGCCCAGCACTTGCACCTGCTGCCGGTGCTGGCCCTGTTCGCACCCACTGCCAGTGCCAGAGCTGCTGCTTGCACCCACTGCCAGCACCGGAGCCGCCATTCGCACCCGCTGTCAGTGACGGCCCCGCTTGCACCCGCACCCTAACCCTGCTCACACCTACTGCCGGCACCTGGCACCAATCCCGATTGCTTGGTGCCGTCAGTGGATGTGAGCCGTGGCTGCTGGCCCCAATTGCCCCCGAGGGCTTCCTCATCTCCCCCTGCTCCTGAGGGCGATCGTGGTAGCAGCTACTGCTCGCACCACTGCTGGTGCTGGCCCCAATCACTCCATGCTGTCAGGGAGTGTGAGCGGGGACGGCACTGTCAGTGCATGGGAGCGGTGGTGGGAGCAGGGTTGCTGGCAGACAGGGGACCAGGGGCCACGGTCAGAGGGGCAGGGGTGCGGAGGATGGGCCAAGACCTGCCCCTGTGCCTACTGCAACCTCGTGGCCCACAGTTCCTTTCAAGGTGCACGAATTCATGCACTGGGCCCCTAGTCTATATATATAAAAGCCTAAGCGACCAGTTGACCGCCCTGTAGCTATGATGCTCAATGACCACCAGGGGGCAGGTGCTCAACACACAGGCATGGAAACATGGAATAGACTGATGAATTATAGATGTGGGGGTCGGGGGAAGGGCGGGAAGAGATTAGCCAAAGATCTCATATGCATACTAGAGGCCTCGGCCTGGCCTGCAGGGATCAGGCTGAAACCGGCTCTCCGACATCCCCCCAAGGGTTCCTGGATTGTGAGAGGGTGCAGGTCAGGCCAAGGGACACCACTGGTGCACAAATCAGTGCACCAGGCCTCTAGTAGTAAATATTCAGAAAAACGTGTATGATAGTATATGCCTGGGTTAATTTTCCCAAATTGACCAAACTGCTTTAAATTTTGTCAAATGTTTCTGTCTATATCTATTGAAAGTCATAAATTGTTTTCCTTTGTCTGTTTATATAATGAAAAATAATTGTTGGTTAAATATTAAATGTATCTTGAATTCCTAAACTAAATTCTACTTAATTATATGATCCTTTTTATAAATTTCTAGATTTGATTAACACTTTGTTGAGGATATTTACATTAATCCTAATGAGGGATAATGGTCTGAATCTTTGTTTACTCCTAATATTTTCGTCCAATTTTCATATCAATATGAAGCTGCTACCAAGATAATTAGCTAGTTATTAACAACTAGAGGCCCGATGCATGAAATTTGTGAAAGGGGCTCGGCCCTTGAAGCCCCGGCTTGCCTCAGCCCTCGCAGCCCCAGCTTCATCCAGAAGGTTGTCCAGGATGTCACCTGGAAGGTCATTCGGCCATCTGGTCTAATTAGCATACTATGCTTTTATTATTATAGATAGGAAGGAGCAAAGGGAAGAACAGACATTATAGGCATGTCATTTGGGCAGCTTCATCAGGAAGCTGCGGCTCTGCACTCCCCTATTCTCTGCAAAATGATGAGGGGAAAGAAAGATAGACTCATGCCCAATAAAGTTGGGGTGACACAGGGAAGGTATTTGCTTGTCAACCACACACCTGAGAACAGAGATGATTGGCCAGAATGGGCGTGCCCATGGCAAATGCATGAAAATTTGGGAATACATAATCCCCTAAACAAAGAAGCTCTCTCTGTTGCTCTTATGCACTGGCTCATGAATCTTGGGACTCTTGGCTTCATGCATTGGCCCATGTGGCCCATGGCTATGAGGACCCCCACATGCAATGGACTAATGGA
The DNA here is from genome assembly GCA_025583905.1 of Ia io. Classification (NCBI taxonomy): domain Eukaryota; kingdom Metazoa; phylum Chordata; class Mammalia; order Chiroptera; family Vespertilionidae; genus Ia; species Ia io. Next base: position 71,305,688 of record JAJQQW010000017.1, read on the forward strand.
CTACAGCAGGGAAACACAAGCTAACCTAGCCTGATGCTGGACTGGACCCAGCTCCAAAGTGGAGAGGAAACACTGGACAATGGCTCTGATGTTAGCACTACTGAAGCCCCAGTTACACTTCTCCTATGACTGGACTAAGGGAAATGGGACTTTGGTAACCCAGGGAAGTAATTCCTTGGAAATAAAGCTTTCTGCCATATCCCATCCTCTCATGGGGGCCCCTGGAAATTCTTATTCTAGCAGTACCCAAAGACCGCCAGTTTCACAAGCAACTAGGAGAGATGAGCCCCTCTCATATTCTGTAACAAAGCTAACAAAATGATTCAAGGAAGTGCTCTTTCACTTTCTAATTTCTGGAAGTTTTTATGTACAATTGTGTGGGGTTTTTTTCTCTCAAGTGTTGGGTAGAATTCAACAATGTAGTAATCTAAGCAGTGCCTTTCTTTGTGAGAAGACTTGTAATTATAAATTTAACTTTTACAATATATAAAGGGATATTCAGGTTATCAATTTTTTTCTTCAGTGAAATTTTGTCACATTTTTCTAGGAATTTAAGTTACCAAATTTATGGTCATAAGGTAATTCATAATATAATTTTTTTATATCTCCAGGATCAATAATTGTAGGTCATCCTTCCTTTCTGTTATGGGAAACTATTTTTTTCTTTCTTTTCTTTAATAGCTTGTAGTTTTTAATCAACAAATTATAACCTGCTCCAAGATTACACAAGTTCTCCATAAACTGATACTTTCATCAGTTTGTTGTTTACTTTTTGTTATTATTCTGATATTTAATTGATTTGAAATTTATATCTGTAATGGAATGAGATGGGAACTGTGAGTTATTTCCTTACCTTCCCCTATAAAGTAGATAACCAATTGTTACAATGTATTTTTTCATAACCCATATTTTCTTCTTTGACTTGAATTTCTACATTCTTTATACACTAAATGTGCACATATCCATGTGTCTGTTACAGAATGTATGAAGCTAGTTCATTGATCTAATGGTTCATTTTTATTTCATTACCATATGATTTTTTTTAATTTTTACTTTATTTATTTTATTTAATCTTTATTATTGAGAGTATTAAAGATGTCCCTCTTTTATTCCCCCACCGCCCCCCTACACCTGGTTCCCACTCTGCCCCAGGCCTTTGCCACCTACTGTCTGTGTCCATAGGTAATGCATATCTATAATAATAAAACCATAATATGCTAATTAGACCAGACATCCTTCCAGACAACCTTCTGGATGAAGCCAGGACTGCAAGGGCCGAGGCAAGCCACCATGGCTGCGAGGACTGAGCCCCTTGCACAATTTTGAGCATCAGAACTCTAGTATGCATATAAGATCTTTGTTTAATCTCTTCCCACCCTCCCAACCCCCTTCCCTCTGAGAATTGTCAGTCTGTTTCATTTCCATGCTTCTAATTCTATTTTATTCACCAGTTTATTCTGTTCACTATATTTCTTATTCAAGATTCAGTTGTTGATAGATATGTATTTATTGTTCATATTTTTTTATCATTTTCTTTTTTCTACTTCTTAAAGAATACCTTTCAACATTTCATATAATACTGGTTTGGCGGTGATGAACTCCTTTAGCTTTTTCTTGTCTGTGAAGCTCTTTATCTGCCCTTCAATGTTGAATGAGAGCTTTGCTGGGTAGAGTAGTCTTGGTTGTAGGTTCTTGCTATTCATCACTTCGAATATTTCTTGCCACTCCCTTCTGGCCTGCATAGTTTCTGTTGAGAAATCAGCTGACAGCTGTATAGGTGTTCCTTTGTAGGTAACTAACTTCTTTTCTCTTGCTGCTTTTAATAGTCTCTGCCTTCAACCCTTAGCATTTTAATTATGATGTGTCTTGGTGTGGTCCTCTTTGGGTTACTCTTGTTTGGAACTCTGTGCTTCCTGGACTTGTAAGTCTATTTCTTTCACCAGGTAGGGGAAGTATTCTATCATTATTTCTTCAAGTATCTTTTCAATATTTTGCTCTCTTTTCTTCTGGCACCCCCATAATGCGAATTTTGGTATGTTTGAAGTTGTCCCAGCAGCTCCTTACACTATCTTCATATTTTTGGATTCTTTTTTCCTTTTTGCTCTTCTGATTAGGTGTTTTTTTGCTTCCCCATATTTCAAATCATTGATTTGATTCTTGGACGCATTCATCTACTCTACTGCTGAATATATTATACATTATTCTTTATTTTAGTCAGTGTATGCTTATTTTCTGACTGGTCTTTATCCTCTTTTTTTTTTTTTTTTTTTTTTTTTTTTTTTTTTTTACATTCTCACTAAGATCCTTGAAAGTCTCACTAAGTCACTTGGAGGTCTCATGAAGATTCTTGAGTAACCTTATAATTGGTTTTGAATTCTATATCCATTAGTTTGCTTTCTTCCATTTCTTTCATTTGTGACATGTTTCTTTGTCCCCACATTTTGGCTGCTTCCCTGTGTTTGTTTCTATGTATTGATTAAAGCTGCTATGTCTCCTGGATTTGGTAGAGTGAACATGTATAGTAGTTTTCCTATAGGGCCCAGTGGCTTAGCCTCTCCAGTTACCTGAGCTGAGCACTCCAGGTGCACCCTTTTGTGGGTTGTGTGCATAGTCTTGTTGTAGTTGAGACTTGATTGCTGTTGGTGTTACTAAGAGGAATTGAACTCCAGGCCAATTGGCTGTGAGGACCAGCTGTGACTGCAGTGGGAGAGCTGCTGTGCTGGAGACACCCTTATGGGGCAGGACTTGCTTCAGTGGGGCTTTGGTGCTCTCTGAGTCTGCCCCTTGAGTGTGTTGCTTATGGATGTGTAGAGTTGTAATCTGGTGTAGTCTGATGCTTACCACTGCCTCTTAGGTCTCATTGAAGGTGCAAAGTCAGCCACTGCCTGGGGCCACCCTGCAGGAGCTACAGAGAGATCTGAAGATTCCTCCTATTTGTTTCAGATTTGGAAGTGCCCATGCAAGGATCAGTTGTGAAGCAAGGCAGGCTGATGCTAGTTCTGGGTCTTGGGCCTTTTATTGATAAGTTTGGGGCTCCCTGACCAAGCTGCAGTTTTTTTGAGATATTTTACCAACATCTGAAGCCTGTGCAAGGACAGGCCATTCATATGCAAAAGTAGCTGCACACATGTTAATATATAATAAAAAGAAAAAAAGAATCCAAAAATATGAAGATAGTGTAAGGAGCCTCTGGGGCTGCCAATTGAATGGGGTGAGTTCTCAGGGAAACCCCAGGGTGGAGCAAACAGAAATAGCTGCTAGTCAGCCCTGCCACCAGGGAGGTCTCAGCATAGGAACAATGACCCCTGTGAGCATCTCAGTCTAGAAGAAAGCCGCCCCTGAGTTCCTGCCCCGATGCCAGACAATCCTGTTCCTCCTCGTATGTGTTTGTGTCCAGCCTTGGCGCTGGAGCTCAGAGGATGCAGACCTAGTAAGTTTAGTTTGTGCACCAGCCCTTTAAAAGAACACCTGGGTCTCCCACAGCGTCCAAGTCACTGAGCCCCAACCCCCACTGGTTTTTATAACCTGTAGTTATGAGGACTTATTTTCCAAGCTCTGGGACCCTGGGATGGGGGTCTGGTGTGGGGCTGGGACTGTTTGCTCCTCACAGGGGGCCTCCACAGAGACAATATCCCTCCCAATTAAAAAAGTGGTGGATGTGGATGCCAGTCCAGCCCATTCCTCACCTCTGTCCCTGCTGCCAATCTCAATGTGCTTTCTTCTTTACTTCTCTAGTTGTAGGATTTCCATTCAGCCAGCTTTCAGGCAGTTCTAGATGATGGTTTTTCTGTATTTTAGTTGTAATTTTTATGTGGTTGTGGGAGGTGGTGGGTACAGGCATTTACCTACACTGCCATCTTGGTTCTCCATTGCCATATGATTTTAATCATTATACATATAATAGTAAAAGCGTAATATGCTAATTAGACTGGAAAGCTGAACAGCCTTCCAAATGTCCTTCCAGACGACTTTCCAGATGAAGCCGGGCCTGTGAAGGCCAAGCCCCTTGCACGAATTTTGTACATCAGGCCTCTAGTATTAATATATTTATCTTGTGGATCATTCCTCTTTTCTTCTTCATCCAAATTGTCTGCATTTCTTTGATTTTGGTTTTGAATCTTAAATTAATCTTAGAAATAGACTGTCAATTTCACTCAGAGAAAAAATCCTGTTATGACTTCAGCTAGGTGTGAATTAAAGTAAAATTAATTAGAAATTATTTGTCTACCCAAGATTACTTACCCTATTGATTGTATCTAAAAGATAAACTTCGTTTCAAACTACTGTAGTACTGACATTACTTTAATAACTTTTATTTAATTTACTTGAATGTTTTTAAGAAATAGTTTTTTTTATATTATGGGCATTTTTCTCTCTCATCCTATCTAATAAAAGAGTAATATGCAAACTGACCATCACTCCAACACACAAGATGGCTACCCCATGTGGTCAAAGATGGCCACCCCCATGTGGACACAAGATGACCACCAAAAGGTGGCTGGCAGGGGAGGGCAGTTGTGAGCGATCAGGCCAGCAGGGGAGGGCAGTTGAGAGGGACCAGGCCTGCAAGGGAGGGCATTTGGGGGCGATCAGGTCTGCAGGGGAGGGCATTTAGGGGTGACCAGGCTGGCAGAGGAGGGCAGTTGGCGGGGACCTGGCCTGCAGGGGAGGGCAGTTGGCGGGGACCAGGCCTGCAGGGGAGGGAAGTTGGGGGGACCAAGACTTCAGGGGAGGGCAGTTGGGGGGACCAAGACTTCAGGGGAGGGAAGTTGGGGGGAACCAGGCTGGCAGGGGAGGGCAGTTGGGAGCAATCAGGCCTGCAGGGGAGGGCAGTTGGGGGTGATCAGGCCTGCAGAGGAGGTCAGTTGGGGACCAAGCCTGCAGGGGAGGGCAGTTGGGAGGGACCAGGCCTGCAGAGGAGGGCAGATGGGGGCAACCAGGCCAGCAGGGGAGAGCAGTTAGGGGCAGCCAGGCTGGCAGGGGAGGACAGTTAGGGGTGACTGGCCCGGCAGGGGAGGGCAATTGGGGGCAACCAGGCTGTCAGGGGAGGGCATTTAGGGGTGACCAGGCCAGCAGGGGAGGGCAGTTAGGGGCAATCAGGCCGGCAGGGGAGCAGTTAGGCGTAGATCAGGCTGGCAGGCAGAAGTGGTTAGGGGCAATCAGGCAGGCAAGCAGGCAGGTGAGCGGTTGGGAAACAACAGTCCTGGATTGTGAGAAAGATGTCCGACTGCCCGTTTAGTGGGATCGGGCCTAAACGGGCATTCGGACATCTCTCGAGGGGTTCCAGATTGGAGAGTGTGCAGGCTGGGCTGAGGGACACACACACCCCCCTCCCCTGTGCATGAATTTCGTGCACCAGGCCTCTAGTATAATATAATAGTTCATATTTCTTTGTATTCACTGGTCCTAATGCACATACTAGGAATACATCAGTGCATTATCTAGTAGTAGCAGTTATATTGGTTATAATTTTACTTAATACTTGGAATTTGGATTTGGTCATAGAAAGTTTGATTCTTGATTCCATGCTGGGGCTGACCTGCAGATCCTGAGTGGCAAGTGAATGATTACTCTGACACAGGATTGCTGTGAAAGAGAGGGCTAAGGGACTGCCTGGCTAAAGGAACCAGGCAGCCTCAATCGCCTGCCTCATTAGGCTTTTATTGTAACAGCAGTTTGAGATAAAGTTTATTTTTCAGATACAATCAGTAGGGTAAGTAATCTTGGGGGGACAAATGTGTCCGCAGTGTCCTTTAAGCAAGGACACCTAAAGATTAAGCATAAGTATTACAGTAAACACCCAAGGGTCTGCAAGTGAACAGACTTGTTTGGAAAGGTCAAGGAATAATTATGTGTGCCATCTTTGGCACTCCCCTAAGTCGGAATTCTGATAAACATTCTGCCGCCTTCAGCGCACTCATTTTTTTTGAATGTCCTCCTTACAAAGTTTCCAACCAAGTATTGCTTCCCCACACAATATTAGTGTCATATACAAAATTGAAAGGGCAAACTGAATGTTGTTAAATAACCAAGTGTTCTTAGAAGAAACAAATTATATTCTCTAAGTCTGGCTTGTCCAATACAGTCGTAGCCAGCAACAATATTTGTTTTATTGAGCAATTGAAGTGTATCTACTATGTTGGAGAAACAAAATTGTTAATTTTAGTTTACCTAAATATAAATTTAAAAACTGGGGAAATGTAATTTTTAAAATTAGATGAACAAAGGTTTGTTTTGCCGCACATACATTTCCCTTTAATTGTTCAATTATATAAGATATTATGTTGAATTATTGCAAACCTGCACTGTTTCTATTATTACATGTAAACATCTCCCAAAACTAGTCAATGTGAATAAATTGATTCAGTTCAAGCGATGTTTTTCAATGCAATGATATGCCATTATAATGTATTTATTTAAATATGAATATAGCCCGTTACAGTGATACCTATGTAAATTTAATTGGCAATTAAATACAAATACAATTTTAATTAAAATATGTTTAAATTATTTTCCAGTTTAACAAAATAGTTGCAGAATATAGGTTCAAGTGGTACTGCAGAAACTGCTATAAAACTATAAAATAAAGATTAAAAAAAGAATGGAAGAAGGTAGGTACAAATTTCAGAATATATATATATATTGCCCTGACTGGGAATTGAACCATGACTTCCTAGTTCATGGGTCGATGCTCAACAATTGAATCACACTGGCCAGGATATTTGTTTTTCTTGTTTGCTCATTTGTTACTTTCAGTTTTATATTCAGTGTATGAGTGAATCATATGGTTCTTGACTTTTTCTCTCTGACTTATTTTGCTTAGCATGATATTTTCATGATACATCTATGTTATAGCAATTGGCAGTATTCCGTCTTTTCTTATGGCTGAGTGGTACTCATAGTATATATATATATACCCCACATCTTCTTTATCCAATCATCTATCAAAGAACACTTCAGTTGTTTCCGTGTCTTGGCCACTGTAAATAATGCTGCAAGGAATATAGAGATATATACACTGAGTGGCCAGATTATTATGACCACCTGATATTTGTAGGCAAATTAGCCATACACTGCATCGTATGGGATATGGAAGCCGAAGACCTGTTCAAACATCTTTGCTGTCTGCAGTTACCAAGATAAAACGTCTCCAATTCGCACAGGAACACAAGGATTGGACAGTCGAGCATTGGAAAAAAGTCATGTGGTCCGATGAATCACGTTTCCAGTTGCATCATGCATATGGCAGAGGGAGAATATCGCGGAAACAGCATGAAAGCATGCACCCCACATGCAATAGTACAACCCTTCAAGCTGGTGGGGGCAGTGTTATGGTTTGGGGCATGTTTTCCTGGCATGATTTGGGCCCTTTAATTCATGTGGAACAACATCTGAATAGCACAACATACCTAAGTATCATTGCTGATCAAGTTCATCCTATCACGTTGATGGCGTATCCCAATGGAGATGGCTTCTTCCAACAAGGCAATGTGCCATGCCACGGTGCTCGTATTGTGTAGGAGTGGTTTCAAGAACATGAGGGAGACTTTACCTTGCTTACTTTAGGTAATCACCCACAATCACCAGATCTCAATCCAATTGAGAATTTGTGGTACAAAGTTAAAAGAGCCATCAGGCAGCTGGTTCCACAACCATCAAATCTCACAGAACTTCAGTGCTATTCATCAGGCATGGTGTCAGATTCCTCGCATCACCTTTCAACATCTCGTGGAGTCAATGCCAAGAAGAATCGCCACAGTATTGAAGGCAAAAGGTGGCCCAACAAAGTACTGATGGGATGGTCATAATAATCTGGACACTCAGTGTATATATCATTATGAATAAATGCTTTCAAATATTTTGAGTAGATACCAAGTAAAGGAGTTGCTGGGTCATATGGAAACTCTAGTATTAATTTTTTAAAGAACCTCTATAATGTTTTCCATAGTGGCTGTATCAGTTTACATCCCCCCCAGCAATGAATGAGGGTTCCTTTTTCTTCACAACCTCTCCAACACTTATTACCTGTCTTGTTAATAATAGCCATTCTAACAGTTGTGAGGTGGTATTTGCATTTCCCTAATAGCTAGTGAAGTTGAGCATATTTTCATATATCTGTTGGCCATTTTTCTTTCTTCTTGAGAGAACTGTCTGTTCAGGTTCTCTGCCCATTTTTTAATTGGGTGTTTGTTTGTTTGGTGTGAGTTGTATGAGTTTTTTGTGTATTTTAGATATTAACCCTTTGTCAGAGCTGTTGCTTGCAAATATCTTCTCCCATTTGGTTGGTTTCTTTTTTGTTTTGTTTGCAGTTTCTTTTGCTGTGCAGAAGCTTTTTAGTCTGATATACTCACATTCATTTATATTTGTCTTTACTTCCCTTGCCTTTAGGGTCAAATTAATAAAACCCCCTCTAAGACCAAGGTCCATAAGTTTAGTACATATGTTTTCTTATTCAGTTAAAGTTAGGCTTCTTTTCTAGGGATAGTTTTGAGTCAAGTCTTTGTGGGTTTTTATCACTTCAAGATGGATTTTTTTTCTCTGCCCTTCAAACTGGGCTGAGAGTAATCAAGACCCTAGTATTCTTGCTGTTATGCTTGAAATAGAGCTTTATTCCATGAATGGGTGGTAGGGGAGATAAATTTTGATCTCTCAGTTGTAATCACCTGGAATATAGGTTCTGTCACCCAGAATGAGAGGTAATGAGAAATGCTGATGCTTGTTCCTCCCAGGTAAATTCCATATTCCTTGATTGGAGCTGAGGAGAGCTGTATAAGGATAACATTTCCACATCTCAATGAGATTAAGTTACTATAAATCTGAGGTAGATTATAAAATAAGATGTAATAGTAAACCATAGAGCAATCACAAAGAAAACAGCTTTAAAATACAGGGAGAAAACTCTCAACAAAGTTAAATGCTATACTAGAAAATATTCGCTTAACGGGAAAAGAAGGGAGTAAAAGAGGAACAGAAAGGGGACAATCATGAGACATGTGGAAAGGAAAACTAAAATGTCAGACATAAATTTAACATGAATGAGATAATTGAATGTGACTGGTTTAAACAATGCAATAAAAATGCATAGTTTGTCAGAGAGGATTAAAAACAAGACCCCTTTCATGGCGTCTAGTGGAGACATTCTTTAAATGCAATGCTAAAACTTTGTTGAAAATAAAAGAATGGGAATAGATATATCATGCAAACAGCAAATATAAGAAAGCTCAAGTGTTATAGTAATATAAGACAAAAAAAAAAAACCTAAAACCACACATGCTATTAGAAACATAGAAAGTCATTCTCAAAAGACAAAATAATCAATCTATAAAAAAGATTAGGCATTATAAACATATTTTCCTAACAAAAGAAATAGAAGACAACAGAAATCATAATACTAGATCTAGCAAAGCATCCCACCAGACAACAGCAGAATACATATTCATCTCAAGTACATTGGGGACATTCTATGGAACAGACCATATTTTAGGCCATACAAAAATCTCTAATAATTTGAGAGTATTGAAATCATGCAAGTATATTCTCTGACATTATTAAGTGAAATTATAAATCAATAACAGAAATTTGAGAATTCACAAGTATGTGGAAATTAACACTTTTCTAAATAATCAATGGGTTAAAAAAACAAAAAAGAAAAAATAATTTGAGATTAACAAAAATGAAACATAATTTATCCAAACTAATTGGATGCAACTAAAGCAGTGCCTTATCGCTATAAATGCTTATACTAAGAAATAAGGAATATCTATCTCAACAATAACCTAACTTTTCAAATTAAGAAATTAAAAAAATATATATAAAGGAAGCAGAAAGATAGTAATTATAAATATTAAATTGGCAATTAAGGATGACAATGGGGAAACAGTAGTATAAGTCAATGAAACCCAAAGTTAATTATTTGTAATAGCAACAAAATTGACAAAACTTTAGCTAGCTTGATCACAAAAATATTGAAATTACTAACATCATAAGTAAAAGAGCAGACATTATTACTGCACATACAGAATAAAAATGATTATATGAGGCTATATTTTTAAACTGTAAACAAATCAAATAACTTGTAGGAAATAGATAATAGAAATAAACTATTAAAACTGATTGAAGAAGAAATAGAAAATATGAATAGACCTAAATTATGTACAGAGATTGAATTAGTAGTAAAACTATTTCCCATCAAAAAAGCCCAGGACCTGATGTCTTCAGTGGCAAACTCTACCAAATATTTAAAGAATAAATAACTCTTTACATACTCATCCAAAAAAATAACATTTCCAAACTGATTTTGTGAAGCCCGTTTTATTCTGGTACCACACCAGAAATAATGATTAATTTAAATCATAAGAAAACTACACTCAGTTCTCATATTAATACATACACAAAAATCCTCAACAACATTCCAGCAAACCAAATTCAATAACATATAAAAATCATATACACAACCATCAAATGGTATTTATTAGAAAAATAAAAGGCTTACTTAATATTCAAATGTCAATTAATGTAATACTATATGACTAGAATAAAAGAGAAAAAAACACATGATAATTTCCATAAATGGTCGCTCTTATTCTCATGCTTTAAAATAGATGCTAGAAAGTGGGAGACATCTGTAATACTATCAACAGTAAATATATATATATATATATAAAAAAAGCCAAAAAACATAATAAAATAAAATAGCTGCTAGAGATTCATCGTACCAAGTTTCAGAGAGTAGGAGGTAGAAATCACCACATGTCTTTTCTTTTACAGATGCATCTTATAACCCACATACTTTTCTTCTGTTTATCCCATTTACCAAATTAATAGCAGGACATGAAAATATCGCAATGAGTTTGAAGAACTGAGTCTTTTCTGTGGGCAGCAAATTTGGAAGGCAATTAGTAACATTATAAACCACAGATAATAATTGAGGTTCCTTTATAAAAAAAAGGTGATTATTCACAAAGAGTGAATAAACTGAAAAGATTGAGGATACTACATGGAAAAGGAAAACTGATATTAAAGATATGAGAAGATTTGCAAGAAAGAAAATCTCAGAGACACCATCAGAAAGCTGCAAACTAATTAAACTATTGAGTTTGAACACCAATAATCAATCAAAGTTCTCATATCAAAATGGAATTAGAATTTATCTGAGATTTTCAAATGAAAAACAAATAAATTTCAATCACCTGACTCTACATAATAGCTTCCTTGGTCCCTTCTGTCCCAGAAAATGGATTTAAATATTAAGCAAATATGTTGTTTTTTTTTTTTAAATGTATAGACCTTCACATTTCTGCTATAAAGAAATGCTTAGAATTAAAAGACAGGGAAATAATGTAATATCTCTCTCTCTCTGTAAATTTAAGTATGAAACATGGTGACTTGGGCTCAGGCCATGGCCTATTTGAGATATTAAAGAACAAATAAAGAATCCCAAAGTTGTCATCTGTTTTAGCTTGCACTTCCAGAGACTGTACAGGTCATGGAAACAGAAAAAGGGACACTTAGATTATTTCCATGTATTGGCTATCCTATATAATAAAATGCTATTATGCAAATTGACCAAACAGCAGAACAACCAGTTGCTATGACACGCACTGACCACCAGGAGGCAGACGCTCAACGCAGGAGCTGCCCCCTGGTGGTCAGTGTGCTCCCACAGGGGGAGCGCCACTCAGCCAGAAGCCAGGCTCACAGCTGGCGAGTGCAGCAGTGGTGGCAGGAGCCTCTCCCGCCTCTGTGGCAGTGCTAAGGATGTCCGACTGCCAGCTTAGGCCTGCTCCCCGAGTGTATGGATTTCGTACACTGGGCCTCTAGTTGTAAATAATGCTGCAATGAACATGGGGATGCAGATATCTTTGTGTTAGTGTTTTGTTTCCTTTGGATAAATACAAAGAAATAGAATTGCTGGATCATATAACAGCTCTATTTTTAATATTTTGAGGAATTTCCATACTGTTTTTGACAGTGGCTACACCAATTTATATTCTCACTAACAGTACACAACAGTTCCCTTTTCTTCAAATCCTCACCAACACTTGTTATTTCTTATCTTTTTGACAATAGCTATTGTAACATTGTGGTTACAATTTGCATTTCTCTGATGATTAGCACCTTTTTCATGTATCTGCAGGCTTTTTTGGAGAATGTCTATTTTTTAAATTATATTGGTGGTTTTTGTTTGTTTGTTTGTTTTTTGTTTTTGTTCAGTTGTATGAAGGTTTTTTTTAATATATCTTGAATATTAACCTCTTTTCAGATATATGATTTGCAAATATTTTCTCCCATTCCTTAGGTTGCCTTTTTATTTTGTTAATGGTTTCCATTGCTGTGCATAAGCTTTTTATTTTGATGTAGAGTGGACAAATTGGAGAAATAATTTGGAGAATAATTGGCAATACCTAGTAATAGTGAAAACATGTATAGGTCTAGAGTCAGTCTTCTATAAACCAGATGAAATACACAAAAACATCTAGAGCAACACTGTTTGTCATAGCTATAAATTGGAGACATCCTAAATGTGTACCAACAGGACAATGTATGAATTAATTGTGGTATAAAGTTTTTAAAAGTATATATATTTCTTAAGGTATGCACATATGTGTTACAGTTTTAAAGAAATGCAAGGCAATAATAAATAGCAAATTAAAGATAATTAATATTTTGGGGTAATGAAGTTCTGTGGGTGTGAATAGAGTAGCACAGACAAGGGTTGAGTTGTCTATGTTCATTTCTTTTTAATCCTCACCCAAGGATATGCTTAAAGAGAGAGATAGAGAGTGAAAAAAACATCTATGTGAGAGAAAATATCCACTGGTTGCCTTTGGTTGCCTTCTGTATGTGGCCCAATCGGGGATCAAACCCACAGCCCAGGTATATGCCCTGACCAGGTCCGAATCGACATCTTGGTACACAGGATGACCCTCAACCAACTGAGCCACACAGACCAGGCTCAATGTTCATTTCTTAAATGGAGTAGTGGGTACACTGATCTGTTGTGTCATTTGTTATACCTTTTGTATTCTCAAATGGTGTATAAATATACACATATAAATAAATATTTTATATTTGTGTATAGATTAGTGTCCCCATCAAGAACACAAAGGATACAGGGGTGGTGATTTCTACCACATCATTATTCATCTCACCTATTTGGCTTGGCAGAAAACATATGGATCTTGAAGAAAGACAGTGGATTATTGTAAACTTAACAAAAGGGTGACTCCAATTGTAGCTTCTGTACTAGATTTGGTTTCATTGCTTGATCAAATTAATACACCCTTGTTACTTAGTAGCAGCTACTGACCTGGCAAATTCTTTCTTCTCAATACTTACTAGAAAAAAACACCAGAAGTAGTTTGCTTTCAGCTGGCAGAGCCAACAATATAACTTCACTCTCTTACCTCAGAGGTATAATAACTCTTCAACTCAGTATCATAATTTAGGTCACAAAAACCACGATTGCCTTTCCCTTCCACAAGACATCACAGTGGTCCATTACACTGACGTTATGTTAATTGGACCTAGTGAGTATGGAATACCAACTACTTCTAGAGTTACTGGTAAGACATTTGCATGTCGGGAAGTGGGAAATAAATCCAATAAACATTCAGGGGCCTTCTACCTCTGTGAAATTCCTAGGGGCACAGTAATGTGGGGCATGTCATAATATCTCTTCTAAGGTGAAGGATAAATTGCTGCATCTGGCCCATCCCACAACCACAAAAGAGGCACAATGCCTATGGGACTCAATGGATTTCAGACACAACATATTCCTCATTCTGGTGCGCTACTCTTCCCCATTTACCAAGTAAACTGAAAGCTACTGTTTTGAAGAGGGCCTGGCTCTTGTGCAAGCTGTTCTGCCAGTTGGGCAACAGGGTCCAGGAGGTCCATTGATTCTTGAAGTGGCAGTGGCAGAGAGAGGTGCTATTTAGAGCCTTTGGCAGAACCTTAAGATTTTGCAGCAAGGCCATACCTTCCTATGGCTCCCTATTCCTACTATGGATAACTATTCTCATTTTGAGAAATAGTCTTTGGCCTGCTACTGGGCCTTTGTAGAGACCAAACACTTAATTATGGGCCATCAAATTGTCATAAACCTGAGCTGCCAATCATGAATGGGTGTTATCTTTACCCAGCAAGATAAAGTTGGGCACTCCATTATCAAATAGAAATAGCACATATGAGATTGGGCTTGCATGAGGAAGTCGCCCAAATGCCCACAGTCCCCATTCCTTCTACATTATTTCTAGCTCCTAGGCTGCACATATGGCCTATAATAAGTTGGCTGAGATAGAGACTGCACAATATGCAGGCACCGCCCAAAAAGTGGACAGCTGCAGCACCTCAGCACCTTTCTGGGGTACCCCTGAAGGACAATGATGAAGGGAAATCCTCCAGTGATCAGAACTTCAAGTGCACCTGGTTTTTCACTTTGCTTCGAAGAAGAAATAACCAGATGAGTGATTAGATACATATTCATGATCTATAGTCAATGGTTTGGCTGGATAGTCAGAAACATGGAAAGAATATGATTAGAAAATTGATGTCAAAAGGCCTAAGAAAGAGTAAGTGGACCCAGCTCTCTAAATGAGTGAAAAAAAGTTATTTGTGTTCCATGTGAACGCTCACCAAAGGATCGCTTCAGCAGAGGAGGATTTTAATCAACCAAGTGGATACGATGACCAGTCCTGTTGATACTAGTCAGTCTCTCTCCTGCCACTGCTGTCATCAGTCAATGGGCTCATGAAAAAGAATGGCTACGGTGGCAGAGATGGAGGCTGTGCATGGACTCAGTAACACCAAGGCTGACCGGCCTCCAGACACCACTGAGTGCTCACTGTGCCGGCACCAGAGACCAGCACTGAGTCCCCAGATAGCACCATTTCCAGGGTGATCAGCCTGCTGCCTAGGCAGGTTGATTACATTTGCACCACTCTGTCATGGAAACAGCAGCATTTTGTCCTTCTTGAAGAAGACACTCTGGATACAGATTTGCCTTCCCTGCATGAAATGCTTCTGTCAAACCCCCCACCTATGGCCTTACAGAATTCCTTATCTACCATTGCGGTATTCCACACAGCATTTCTTCTGATCACGGAACTTGCTTTATAGCAAATGAAGGGCAGTGTAATGCATACATCTCCCATGCCCTCTCCTGGCACATTGCTCTCCCAGCATCTCAAAGATCTCCCTATGTTATGGGGAGATTCCATAACATAGACATGTTTGGTTAAACCACTGGCCATTGGTAATTATCTCAGTCTCCAATCCCCAGAAGGTAGGACCAAAAATTCCAGCCTTCTAAACACATGCTTGGTTCCTCTGGTAACCAGGCCCTATCCTCCAATAGTCACTTCATTAGCATAACTCAGTATGTTGAAAGGGATTTATTATGAACAAAAAAGGACACTCTTCTCATTCCCATCACTCCGGGAATTATACGGGTTTTAGCAGCTCTGTGCCAGGACTGAGGATGAAGACCAAATATATATTTTTTCTTATATCACAGTGTCTCTAAGTACTACCATGCCTTGTGACTAAAGTTAATGAAAAACTCTAACAACCCAATTAAGGTAAGAATTGGGAAGAGGAACCAAAACCACAAGGGAAAAGAGAAACCCAGTTTCTCAGGAGACACAAATTACTTAGTATCCAGATATTTGGATAGGAAAAGAAAAGAAAAAATAACACACACACACACACACACGAAAGGCCTAGCCAACACCTTCTAACTGAGAACTATTCGGAAGAGACAGCCTGGCTCCTCAGCTCCTGTGGGGCAGGCCTAGGCTGTTTGGGACCTGAATCGGAGTTCAACTTTCTGCCCAATCCTGCTTTCTTTTTCAACGCCCTCTCAGGTTTTGTTTAGTAAATGTATGTTCCCTGAACTCTTTACCTGACTCTGTTTTCTAAAGAACCCAAACTATGAAAACAATCATCCAACAATGAGTTAGCAATGTCAATGACTTGGTCAAAGCTCTATTTTGTGTCATACATTCTAGTGGAGGAAACAGATAATCAACGTGTAGCTATGTTATGGACACAGACACATGCATGCATGCACACATACACTGCATTGGGAATTGTCCAATCAGCAATTTAACTAAGGGCTCCTGATCTACTGGGTTCAGTAGACAGAAGCGGGGGGGTTCCACAAACACAGAATTGTGTGTTATTTTAAAAGTTTGTGTTTCAGACTAGTTTTCCCAGAGAAGAGGCTTGGGCTTCCTCAAATACTACAATGTTTGGACACATTTGTTGTTTATAGTAAAGCACCAGTGAGTCATTGGAAGGACCTAGACCACTAACCTCCAAGCTATTACCTCAGTGTTCCCTGTTGCTTGCAGCCACAGATGAGTCTGGCCAAGGGAAGAAGAGGGAGGGGAACTTGTGGGCAAGGGACTTCATATCCCAACCTGCTGTCTCCAAATCTTCCCGCATAGTCAAAGCCTACCTCTAGCCCTGTCCGGGCTCCCATCATCTCCCTGCCCTGTTCCTAGTATCTCAATGAGCCTGTTCTGCTTTTCCTGGGCTTTGCTGGTTGCAAGCCTCCTCCCTGGACCCCAGACTCCTACAGCAGACATCAGAAAGGCCTTCTTTGCAGGGGAAGCTCCTTAGTGGCTGCAGAGCCACCTTTTGGGTCTACTTGCTCCAGCTCTAAGGCAACAGCTTGAAAAGTGCCAGAGCCAATGGAGACACACTGAATTGTCAGGCTTCAGGGCAAGGACTGGAGGAGCTGCTCTTTCCAGGACAAAAGTGCTGGCAGGCAACACTGTTCCTTTGTCGAGCCTGCCCCGCTTCCAGCCTGCAGGTGCAGGTGGGCACAAAGTCGGAGTCTCCATCAACCTGGCTAACACTGTTCACCCTGCCCTGGTGGTTCCCTGAGACCCTGCCCCACCCAAATTAGGGGCCCACCCAAACCACTTCCAGGGGCTTATCCATAGAAATGTCTTC
Source organism: Ia io (assembly GCA_025583905.1). Lineage (NCBI taxonomy): Eukaryota > Metazoa > Chordata > Mammalia > Chiroptera > Vespertilionidae > Ia > Ia io. Next base: position 71,322,650 of record JAJQQW010000017.1, read on the forward strand.
TCTCGGTTCACACTATGGACTCTCCTAAAACCTCTCAAAGGTTCACAAACGCCAAACGAGCAGCATCTGGCTTCAGCATGCTCCATATACCACTTCCTAAATGGCCTCAAGTCAGCACTATTGGCTGCCGGCCTTGGTTCGCAGCTTAGCATCAACCAGGTGTCTCCAAGCCTAGCACAAGGCGCAATCATCTGCAGATCACTTTGTAGCTCCTATGAGGTAGCCCCAGGCTACACAAGCAGCAGACAAACTTTACCTGCACCACAGCCCTTCCAAATGGCCCCAGAGCCACCATCAGCTTTAGACCGCACCAGAACATCACCTAAACACTTCCCCAAATGACACACCCAAAGGGCAGAATCAGTAGGCACCAGCACCTCACTAAAGCAAATCCTGTGTGGAGCCAGAGAAGCACAACAGCTCGTCTACTATACTCGCAGCCATTCCTCACAGCTAATCAGCCGTCAGGTCAATCCTTCCCACTGACATGCCAACAGCAATCAAGGCTCACCTATAACAGGACAGCACACATAACCAGGTGACCTGGGAGACTGCACTGTTGAGTCCCACAGGATACTTACTACCTAAGGCCTCTACCAGGACCGGGAGATGGAACAGATCTACTGAATACATAGAAACACACACAGAGAAGCAGCCCAAACAAGGAGACAAAGAAACATGTCCCAAATGAAAAAAAAAAGGGAACAAACTCCTGAGAAAGAACTCAACAAGCTAGAGGCAAGCAATCTACAAGATGAAGAATTCAAACCACTATTTATTAGGATGCTCAATGAACTTAGGGGAAGAATAGATAAACTCAATGAGAACATTAACAAGGAAGTAGGAAACATAAAAATGGAGATAGACAAAAGAACCCATCAGAAACAAAGAATATAATAACTGAAATGAAGAATACATTAGAGTCCAACAACAGTAGATTAGAAGAAGCAGAGGATTTTATAAAAATGGGGATAATTTAAGGGACCTCTGGGATAACACCAAGTGTAACATTACATCACAATGGTACCAAAAGGATAGGAGGAAGTGCAAGAGATTAAAAACCTATTTGCAGAATAAGGATGCAGGTTAGGAAACTTCCTAACCTGATGAAGGAAATAGACATACAAGTCAAGGAAGAACAGAGGGTCCCAAAAAAGATGAACCCAAAGAGTCCTGCACCAAGACACCTCATAAGTAAAATAGAAAAGGTTAAAGACAAAGAGAGAATCTGAAAAGCAGCAAGAGGAAAGCATTTAGTTACCTACAACAGAGCTCCCTTAAGACTCTCATTCAATTTCTCAACAGAAAATTTGCAGGTCAGAAGGGATTGGCACCACATATGCAAAGTGATGAAAAGCAAGGGCCTACAATCAAGATTATTCTACTCAGCAAGGCTATCACTTAGGAGAGATATGGGGCTTTTCAGAAAAGGCAGAGGAGAGGGGAGGAGGAGGAGAAGGGAAACGGGGGGAAAGAAGAAGATAAGTAAGAATAATAAAATAGCTAACCTAGCCAGTTTGGCTCAGTGGATGGAGCACCAGCCTGAGGTCTGAAGACTCCTGGGTTTGATTCTGGTCAAGGGCATGCACTTCAGTTGCAGGCTTGAGCCCCAGCCCTGGTCTGGGAGTAAGTAGCGGGGAGACAACCAATCAATGTGTCTCTCTGATATTGATGTTTCTCTCTATCTCTCCCCTTCCCTTCCACTCTCCTAAAAACCAATGGGAAAATATCCTCAGGTGAGGATTAATAAAAATAAGTAAATAAATAAATAATAAATAAATAAAGTGACAATAACTTTATACCTATCAATAATTACTTTAAATGTAAATGAAATAAATGTTCTAATCAAAAGACATAGGGTGGCCGAATGGATAAGAAAATGAGACCCATATATACATTGCCTACAAGAGACCCCCTTCAGATCAAAAGACACACACTGACTGAAAGTCAAAGGATGAAAAATGATTTTTCATGCTAATGTAAACAAAAAAATGCTGGGGTAGCAATATTTATATCAGACAAATTATACTTTAAATCAAAGGCTATAACAAGGAAGAAAGAAGGACCCAGAAATTCCATTTTCAGGTACTTAACACAAAACATTAAATAAAAAAAGACATATGCATCCCTATGACCATTGGGCATTATTTACAACTAGAGGCCTGGTGCATGAATTTGTGCACCAGTGGGGTCCCTCAGTCTGGCCAAAACCAACATCCCTGAAGGGGTTCTGGATTGCGAGACGGCACAGGCCAAGCCGAGGAACCCCACTGGTGCATGATCGAGGCCAGGGAGAGATGTGGGAGGTTGGCCAGCTGAGGAGGGGCCAAGGGAGGGCTCCAGGGTGTGTATGGCCCATCTTGCTCAGTCCTGATCGTCCAGACCCCAGCAGCAAGCTAACCTACCAGTTGGAGCGTCTGTCCCCTGGTGGTCAGTGCACCTCATAGCGACTAGTTGACTGGTCAGCTGTCTGCCCCCTGGTGGTCAGTGCACATCACAGTAAGTGGTTGAGCGGCCTTAGCATATCATTAGCATATTACACTTTGATTGGTTGAATGGATGGCTGGACGACTGGGCACTTAGCATATTAGGCTTTTAATATATAGGATAGCCAAAATATGGAAGAAACCTAAGTGTCCATTGACACACAAATGGCTAAAGAAGCTTTGATATTATATACACTGAAATATTACTCAACCAAAATAAAGAATGAAATCGTGCCATTTGAAACAACATGAATGGATGTAGAGGACATTATGCTAAGTAAAATAAGTCAGAGAAAGACAAATACCATATGATTTCATTTACATGTGAATAAAGAACAAATCAAATAAAAAAAAAAACAGAAACCAACTCACAGGTACAGACTACATTTTGATGGTTGCCAGATGGAAGGGAAATTGGGGGGGATGGGTGAAAAAATGAAAGGGATTAAGACTTACAAATTGCCAGTTATAAAAACATTACAGGGAAGTAAAGTACAGCATAAGTCAATAATATTGTAGGAAATATGTATGATGTCAAATGGGTACTAGACTTATTTGGTTGATCACTTTGTAACATAAATGTCTAATCACTACATTGTACACCTGAAACTAATATAATATTATATGGCAACTGTAATAAAAAATTTTTATGTTATTAAAAAAAAAAAAAAAAAAAAGGTCAGAGGATTCCTTCTCTCCATGGAGATATGGGAGAAAGACATACACTCCAAAAAAATATTGGGCCCTGAAATTCCAGTTCTCTCTAACCCCATTCATTCTATTTGGTGGGAGATTTTCAGTGCTGATTCAAGATAACTGAGATATTACTGTTCCTCCCCCATAAAACTCAGCATCCATGCCTTCCCATTTAACAAACCAACCAAGGACATTCAACAATCAAACCCAAGAACATCTACCTTGTACACCTTATATTGCACTTTTATTTAAAGTATATAACATTTAAAAATGTAAAACCAGGTAGCGCTCCATTCTGCCAACAACACACAATACGATCAGTGCAACACAATGTCATTTTATTGGGGACAGGTTATTAAGGGGGCAGTGAGAGCCACTAGGAATCCAGTTGAACTAAGAGAAGCAGTTATTATGGCATTCAATCAAGTGAGGATGGCATACTGTGTTGGCAGGAGGATTCACCATGAGCGAGAAAAGGCCAAAAGGAGACTCACCATAAGGAAGGAAGGCCCAGAAATTCTCATGTGGAACTAAGGGAGCCAGGAGGCAGCTGTGGGGTCAGCTGGTGGCTACATTGATCACGTGGTTCCTTCTGGTGTGTTTACAGATCAACAACTAATAGCGAAAAGAGGGTCATGACATCCTCTCAGTGAAACATGAGGCTGAGATGAGCTTCTCAGTGCCAGAAGCATCCTGAGTCTTTAGAAAACAAAGGAAGCATGTGTAAGGGTTTGGGAATGTCAGAGACATATATCTTATCAGAATCACACACCCCAATCTCTCCAGGTCTTAACCTTCAGTCCTTCACAGGCCCAGTACCTCTGCACCTCCATCCCTGTCACTTCACTGACCCCTAAAGGACTTCCTATATATAAGGACTGAGGTTCCCATGGAGATAGGTGGGTTAAAAGCTAGTTACAGTGCTCAGCAGCCTGATGCCCAACACAACCCACCACCCTAGGGCAGATGGTTTCAGGGACACTAGGCTCTATAGACTTTCACCACCTGGCCCCATGTGAAAGATGTCCTTGCCCACCCACCTTACCCAAACAATACCTGTAGCTGCTCAGCTGATTCTTAGGGAGTTTGCCTGGGGGAACATTGGCCATCTGATCTCCTCTCCAGGAAGCCCTGGTCTTTCTGACTGCTACCTGTCAGGCCAGCAGTACACATGTGAAGGTTCTGCCCTCCATGGCTATCTGTCTACCAGGCACACCCATCTAGGTCCCCCGATGCCAGGTCCATACAAATGCGAAAGAATAACGAAATGTCCACCTGCCTAAGGGACAGATATCCCCAACCCATCTGAATGAAGGAGGGCCAGAAATCACCAACATGTATGTGATTCTTTGGCCCTAAAGAATGGGCTGACCTGACTAAGAACAACGTACTGATTCAGAATAACCAGGGTCTATGCAAGGCCTGCAGCCCCAGATGCCTCGCTCCCAATTCATATAGAGCCTCCCATACATATGCCCACTGATGCTTGAACATTCTTGCTTCACACACACAAGTGGGAGCTGGTGAATGCTGATCACTCTCAGAGGGATGCAGGAAAGACTTCATTTGTGGTGAGTACCTGTTATAAATATTCCCAGCATGACTAATTTCAAGCTACCCAAATGATGTCACTGAACACAGATCCCAGAAGAGACATGCACCATTGACCACCCAAAACTACTATGAGCCAGTTCCAGTGCACCTCATTGCCTTTCAAACGATTATGTGCACACAAGCCACTTACACCCTCTACTCCCACTCCAGATACATAAACACAAATTAACTTACATATATGAACACACACACACATTTCTACCTTCACTGAATATACAGAAAGAACTCCTCTTACTAACTAAATTGTTAGACAAAACCCTAATCATCCTGAATATTCACATTCTATTCCTACAACCATGTACACACACACAACATGGATCTGAATACAAACATATGTAACCAACATACCACTCAGATATAGATAATGAACACCTGTACACACCATGTGCACAATTGTCTAATGTATCACCCAAATAAAGATCCATTTGCAATTCCACAAGGAATAGTGAAAAAGAGGGTCCAAAAATACACATACTCTACCATTCTTGAACACATACACACAACCTACACAGTCCCTTCGTTTCCAAACACACAAAGTATACTCTCACATTCCCTAGAATACACACCCCATCATAAGCTTCAGGAACTCAAACAACCTATACTTACAAAATAGATGTACAGTAAGTAAGTTCACCTCACATACACTGAGAAGACACATGCAAGCAACATCACAAAATTCTGCAAGTATTACATTCTGGAAAAGTCACAAAGAGGACTCTAAGCCTCCTGATACACTCACACATCCCAAGTACATACACCCACAAACCACTCATGAATATTCACCCCACATGCTCAGATAGATATACACAAAACACAAAAACACTGACAATCCCTTCACTCTCACTAATGTGCATACACAATTCTCACACACCTAAGGAAACACACATACACATGCAAATATTCCCAACTCCTGAATATATAGACCTCTCAAACACTATACATCATGCCACCTCCCAGAATACAACCTCTTCACCTCTGCTCTTCAATATGTAACAAAAGCACACTATACACATTTCTTCTCTACCCTCATCCTAAATATACAGACATACCACTTCTTACTCCCTACTTACCAAACACAGGTAGAAACACTCTAGTATTCTCCAAAGAAATATGCTTTACACCTTTACAACCCCATATACCCTATGAACATACTATTATTTCATGCTCCTGGTGACAGATATACACACAAACCAGTATACATGTGCAAGACACACAGAAATATCTCCAGCAAACCATATAAGAAACAATTTCCAAATACCAAACTAGCCTTAGCTAATGAGTCAGCTCTCACATCCACAAATACTAACAAATAAGCTTATCATACACCTCTGAAACACAGATACAATCTTTCCATCCCCTGTATAAGCACAGAAACCCCTCTCTCCATCAAATACACACACGCTCAGTACCAAAAATATGTAAGCCTTAGAGCCCCCTACTGAAAAATACAAACACGTAGCTCCAGTAAATATTCCTCCAAACAGCCATGGCCCTGGAATACTCACACAAACTCAATAAACACACACAACTTGCCACAAGCCCCAAACATACCTACAATTACCCAGTACATGGCAAATACACAAACATATGTCCCTATATCCTACGTCCCTAATAAGCATGTAATGCCACACTACCTGCATATACATAACCCCACACTCCCAAATCTCTCACAGCATTAACTCTTCCATCTTACACACACACCACATCATATCATACAAACACTACTGCACACCCGCATATACAACACCCACCAGTCCTGTAAAGTAGTCACAGTCCGGACCTCTGCACACTGAAACAGGCATAGATCACAAAAAGAAATACACATAACATTACAACATGCCCCAAATAAAAAACACAGATCATACACCCAAGCTAATGAACACCCGCACTTGTCCTAACATTGCCCTATGCGTATGCAGATAATCCTTCCAAATCGGCCATTAGAAAAAAACCTGGAATTCAAAGGGGGAAAAACAAAACGGGTAACATTTCCCCAAACACCAAATTACAAACCTGTAACCACCAACTGCTTGAGTGTTCATGCACTACATCTCAACACCCTCCAAATACAGCACTCAACCCTACACACTCACAAAAACAGGCATGACCTCCCGGTGATCACAGACATCCACAGACAAAGCGAGCGCACACATTTGAATCCACACCTCAGATTCCCGCCACCGAGTGAACAGGCAGAGACCCCAGGCCTGCCCGCCACCCCAGGCTTCACACACCCCAGGCCTGCCCGCCACCCCAGGCTTCACACACCCCAGGCCTGCCCGCCACCCCAGGCTTCACACACCCCAGGCCTGCCCGCCACCCCAGGCTTCACACACCCCAGGCCTGCCCTCCACCCCAGGCTTCACACACCCCAGGCCTGCCCTCCACCCCAGGCTTCACACACCCCAGGCCTGCCCTCCATCCCGGGCTTCACACACCCCAGGCCTGCCCCCCACCCCAGGCTTCACACACCCCAGGCCTGCCTTCACACACCCCAGGCCTGCCCCCATCCCAGGCTTCACACACCCCAGGCCTGCCCCCCATTCCAGGCTTCACACCCCCCAGGCCTGCCCCCCACCCCAGGCTTCACACACCCCAGGCCTGCCCTCCACCCCAGGCTTCACACACCTGCCAGGCCCCCAGGCCTGCCCCCCATCCAGGCTTCACACACCCCAGGCCTGGCCCCCACCCCAGGCTTCACACACCCCAGGCTTCACACACCCCAGGCCTGCCCTCCATCCCAGGCTTCACACACCCCAGGCCTGCCCCCCACCCCAGGCTTCACACACCCCAGGCCTGCCGCCACCCCAGGCTTCGGGCAGAGGCATTACTGTCAGTCAGCAAGGCCGCTCCCCTCACTGGCGGGGTGCGGGGTGAAGGAAGCCGCTGGCGGAGAGGCTCCATGGGGAAGGCAGGCCTCGGGAACTGTGCGGAGGTGGGGAGGCTTCGCCCTGTCCACTCATTTTCAATGCGGCGCGCGGCTTCCTGCTGAACCGGAGGACGCTTTCCAATTCGGAAGAACTGCCGGAGCTGCGTGTTCAGAAAGCGGGGGACACAGAAGGAGCTCCGAGGGGACAGCTCACGGGCGTTACTGGACCCAGGGGAGGCCCCGCATCACTGACCGCCCCGCCCCAGCACAGCCCGTTAGAATCCATTCCCAGGGGAAAACCACCGGAAGTGAGCGGTGTGGGGGTGAACACAGACCTGGGGGCAAATAGCCCACATGTGAACAGCGGAGAAGAGGGGGACCCCTGAGGGGTGAGGAGGCCGCGCGCCCCTCACCTCCATGTTTACCTAACGGTCTCCGGAGGCCGCCATGCCAGGCCCCACGCGCAGCCTGGGCGGCAGTTGGGGACCCTCCCTGCCCTTAGCGCATGCGCGCCTATGGGAGCCAACCGCCGCAATGGACGCTGGGAGCAGTTGCAGGACAGAGCCCCGCCCCCAGTGGGCGTGCTCGTGCGTCCTGGCGCGAGGCACCCTGGGAAGAGGCCCAGGCTGTCCCTGCAGCAGAGGAAGGAGGTGGAGGGAGGGGGCGCCCTGGGGAGCCTCCTGCAGGTCCTCCTCCTCAGAACCTCCCAGCGCGTGTGCAGGGAGCACTTGGATTGTAAAGCTGCAAACGTGCAGTCCATGCACTTAGCTGCCCCTCGGGACAGAGTTTGGGAGAGGCGGGCCTGCGGCACTTTCCTCGGAGGGGCAATGCCTTCATGCCCTTGGAGTGCATTTCCGAGGTTTCTGAAGAGCAGTCCTTCCTCCTAGAAGCCTGGGCGTTCCATCGCACAATTCTGGCCACGAATTTTAGACCTCGGACACACCCTAAGAGACACTTGCCCCTGACCCCGTTCCTCCTGTATTTATTTATTACGTGGAGGCTTTTCAATAAATGTTGCCTCACAGATGTTTCCGTTGCAAGGTTGTTGTTCAAACATGGATCAAAACGTGGCTATCCGGGCCAGTTTCCATTGACATGGCAGGTAGCATGGGAACAATGTCACCCCGCCCACCCTGCATTTTTGTATTATATTGCAGAATGTCAGTCGTCAATAAAACATATTGATAGTAGCAGAATAAACATACTGATTTGAGTTTGTCATACTTTCCAAAGAAAATGAAATCATCTGATCCCCTTTCCGGTCATTTGCAAGAGGGGAAAGAGGCAGGAGAAAGACTCCTCACTACATTTTCCATTTTGCACATTTTGTGAACCACGCAAAGGCATTACTTGTTTAAAAAATTACATTAAAATCAAAAGGTAAAAAATTAGACATTGAACAACCCAATACTCTGAGAGACAAAAAGTGGTGATTTCTGGCCTTGCCCTGTAGGCTGCAGGGCCTTGCCCTGATGGACTGGAGCAAAGGGGATGGTTTGTAAGGCTGGGCCGGCTGCATCTGCAGGGCTCGCAGCACTGGGCAGAACTTGGGGCCACAGGTCTGCTTCCTAAGGAATGATGTGCACACAGCAACCGAGCATGCTGCCTCGGCTGGGTCAATCCTAATTTCAAACACTGGGATCCGTGAGCCATAAGTTCCCATTATTTCTTCAGGCCCCATGTTCTGAATTTTGTTCAGAAAGTGTAGCCTGCGTTGAAGTAAACCAAGACTAGATAGGAAGCAGGCTGAGGGACCTAGAACTAGGGTGATGGATCAAGAACTGAGAAAAAGGGTACATCAATGACTGGGTGCCTAGAACTTACCTTGGAGAAGGTCATTACTGCTAGTGTGTCTTTAAATTTGTGACTTTAAATTTGAAAGGAACTGCTGGTTCTTGCCTACCTATCAGAGCCCTCCATGGAATGCCCCCCACCCAACCCCAGCCCACCAGTCTTCTGCCCCTCCCCCGCTGCAGAATGTCAGGAGTCCCACATTCTACCGTTTAAATCCAAACCTTCCCTCCACTGGATGCTGAGCAGCTGTTGGAGCAGGTCACTCTCTGGATCCTCGACTTGACTTTTCTTGTTGTGGAGGCTACTAGGCAGCGGTGGTCAGTGAATGAGCCTGCGGGGATGGCTTCAGTAGGAGGTAAGCCTATAGATTGGAGGGGGGATGGTTTAAACACTGAGCTGTCCCTCAAAACTTGGGATTGAAATGTGACACTGGGAAAACTCGGTTTGAGTGAAGTAGCGGGGGGGGCGGGGGGAGAGCACTGGACCTCCAAGGACCTGTCCCCCGGGGCGGCTGGGAGCCAGTGGGAACCTGTGACAGCACTGGCCAGGAGGGCTCCTCAGAGGTGGGTCAGGGTGGCTCAGGGACATGCCTGAGTGTGGAGAAAGGGACGGCGGCAGGCACGTGGGTTCTTCCCAGAGGGGAGACGAGCCACTTCCACGTGTGTGTGGGGAGTAGTGGGCGATGTCGTGGGGGTGGCACAGCGTGGTCACGGGAAAGCCCAGTCCTGTGGGCTGTCCTTCGGGCACTTGGAGCTGGCCCCGCAGCATCTTTCTAAGGGATTTGAGCTGAGTGCACTAGAGCGAATGGGGGCAGTGGGAGGGTGGTCTTAGCCAGAAAGCTGTCCAGTGGGGCTGTGTGTGGCCAAGTCCACAATGAAATGTCCGCCCGAGGGCTGGGCTGGAAGGTCCTCCACCTGCTGCAGCCCAGAGCTTCTCCCCTGCTTCCAGCCCAGAGCTCACTGCTCCTCAGCCCAGGGAGCTGCTTGTTGGCTTGGATTCCACACGGGCAGGGTGGCTCGGAAACTTCCACCAAGATCGGGCCCGGTTCCCTGAGCTGTCCCAAATTGTTCCCCCCGTGCCACCCAGGTCTTCAGACCGACTCCCTCTTGTCCTGCATCTCATGGCGCAGCCTCTGCCCCGCCCTTTACCTGTGAGATGAGGGTTTTGCTGAGAGTCCACGTCCCTGCTTCAGGGACAGAAAACAGATGTGGAGCGTGGGTGGTGTTCCGTGGAACGTGTGCGAAGGCGGATTCCTTTTTAAAGGGGGGAGGGGAGCACAGGGGCAGGAAGGCCATGGTCTGTGTCAGTAGTAAACGGCCATGTCCACGAGAGCAGACTTCTGCCCAGGGCCATGCCTCTGAGGCTGGCAGGGTCGGTGCCGGGGAATCCTTAGGGAGGCTCTCAGGGTCAGCGCTGGCTGGGGCTGTTGCTTCTCCCAGACAGTGGTCAGGGAGCCTTGGAGAATGGGGAGCAAGCTATCCAGTGGAATAATTCCCAACTGGAGGTCAGAGCGTGACAATGACCTGAGAACATTTGCCACCTCCGCAGTTTGCCCATCCAAATGGCCCTCCCTGGTGAGACTCACTGCCCTGATTCCCCAGCGGCTAAAGGGGCCCAGAGCGCCTCAGTGCTGTTTGCTGGTTCCCCTCCTCCATTCCCCCTTTCCTTTGTCTCAACAGCATCCGCAGCGCTGGGAGCGGATGTGAGCCTGAAGCCCAGTGCCTCCAGGACTCCTTTCATGGCCCAGCCCTGTCCCCCGCCCTCTACTGGCCCCGCCCACCGGCCCCCTGGGGAGCAGCACCTGTCGCCCCCCTGGACCCCGTCCTTCCCTCCTGGCCGCCCCCTGGTGCTGCCGGCTTGGCCCAGGACACCTCTGGTGGCAGGAGATGCTGGTCAAGGCCTCGTTGGGACTGGGGCTGACAATATCATGGACCAGGTCAGGTCAGAAGGGAGACGACCACAGCCCTCCCAGACTCAGACCATTGTCCTGACTCAGGCCCCCCTCTATGGGAGTGCCCCAGGTGCCATCTGTGGGGGTGCTGTGTGTCCTGCACCCCTCTTCTTGGAAGCAACTGCTGTAGAGACGGTTATGCCCCCCTTGGCTTTTGGGGGCACCCAGGCCGGCAATGGAGTCTGGTGTCCCAGCCTTCCTCCTCAAGCTCCACCACCAGCTGCCCAGCTGGCCCCCATCATCCCCCGAGTGGACCCTGGAACACGGCCACACGGGGCTTCCAGGGAGGGTGGCCTGGCCGCCTCCCAGTCCAGGGCCTCGCTGGAGGACGCCTCTAACCCCAAGAGTGTGTACGAGGACTTCCGTCGTTGGCAGCGCTTCAAGGCCCTGGCCCGGGGGCACCTTCCCCAGAGTCCTGATGCGGAAGCTCTTTGCTGCTTCCTCATGTGAGTGCACTGGGCAGGGCAGGGGTGCGCCTGGAGCTTCCCCATCACAGAGGAGGTGGGAGGGCCTGCAGGCTGGCTGATCCTGGGACGCTGGCGGGAAGGCCTGAGGGTGGGGTCCCAGCTATGGGTGCGAGTGCGGGGTCACCTCCAGTCCTGGTTCCCGGGCTGGTGTGGATGTGAGGCCGTGACAGCAGCAGCTGGAAGGCGTGTCTTTGCACACAGACACCTCCTCCCTCACCTGCGGGAGCTCAGTCCTGCCGGGTGGGGGTGGGACTGGCTCCACTGAGCTGGGGTGGCCAGGCGGGTGGAGGCCAGGCTGGGCCGTGACTGACCCTGAGGCATTACAGGCCAGTGCTACGGCCCCTGTCCCGCCTGAAGCCCACCATGACGCTGGAGGAGGGAATAGGGCAGGCCATGCAGGAATGGCAGCGCAAGAGCACCTGTGACCGGAGTGTCTATTTCGAGATGGCAGAAAAGTGAGTCAGGTCTTGGGTCATCACAGCTGAGGGCGTGGGGGGCACCTGCAGGGCAGGGTCCAGCTGTGAGGTCTCATCAGAGAGGAGGGGGGGTGGGAGGGTGTCAGCATGGGGTCCCTGCAGCCCAGAGGCACTTCCTCCTGGGGAAGCCTCTCCCTCAGCTTCAGAGCGTGGGTGCTCCTGTCCCTCCTCCCCTGGAGCTCCCCCTCCTCTGACGCTGACCCGTCCTGGATGGGACATGAAGGCTCAGGACAGGCTGGGGAGGAGGTGCCCCGCCCAGTGGGCCAGACTCCAGCCAGAAGGGCTGTGCAGGAATGTGCTCAGCCAGCCCCCTGCCTCCCCAGTGTCCGGGCCCTGACAGCCCTAAGGCCCTTGCTGTCCATCCCTCCATCCGCTGCTGCCTTTGCCGGGCTCCGGGCGGCCTCCTTCTCAGCACAGCCTGTGCCCTCACCCACAGATTCATGGAGTTTGAGGTGGATGAGCAGATGCAGGTTCAGAAGTTGCAGTTGAAGAAGGGGGCGCAGACCCAGCCTCCTCCTGCCCCACCGAGACCTGATCCTCGGGGGCCCCCAGCCCCAGTGGTGGGCATGCAGCCAGGTACGCCGGCAAGTTCCCAGGGGAGCCCATGGCCAAAGGCAACAGGGCCTAGAGCAGGCCACTGTCCCCCCCACATCGGCCCCTCTCCTTCAGGGGGCTTTGGTCTTTCAAAGGAAACAGCCCTGAGAGCCGGGCCTCAGCGGCCCTGTGTCCCCATGGGGTCTGGACCGGGTCCACCCTCTCATCCCCTCTCCCCGCTCCCTGTCAAGGCCCCACATGAAGTCTGCTGAGAAGCGGGCTGGCTGCGGGGCCCCTTGGAGAGTTGGTGGCTCCACACGTCCTCACAGCTGACTCTCTTGGGTGCTCCCCTCTGGCCTCCCCTCTCACAGTCACAAGGCGTCAGTGGCCCCGACCCAGCCGCACCCGTATTAATGCCCCAACACTGCCCTCAGCATCCCATGCCCTGGAGGTGGGAGCTTTATCCCCTCACGCTCCCTCCTCTTCCCTCTCTGCCCAGCGCCCACCCCCAGGAAGGCGGTACCCAGCGCCCAGTGCGCCCACACACCCAAGCCGCCCTGGGAGACTGAGTCACGCGATGGGATCCCCCCTGAGGCCGAGCAAGAGGACATGGACATCACGGATGAGCTGCCCATGGGGGCGCCCGGTGGAGGATGGGAAGATGAAGTGAAGGAGTGGCTGCAGGATGAGGGTCTCCTGAGCTACCTGGACCAGCTGTGCTCCCAGGAAGACTTTGTCACCCAGGTGGGCTGGCTCCCAGCTCGGGGCCTACAAGGTCCCAGAGGGTGGCGCTGCTGCACCCAGACCCGGGTTCCCCCGGGCTGATGGGATTGGGCTCTGCTCTTTGCTGCTGAGCTGGGCGCGTGAGAGTGTGTGTCTGTGTGTGTGTGCATGTGTGCGCTTTGTGTGGGTGCAGTGTGTGTGCTGTGTCCATGAGGGTGCGCCCTTGTGTTTGTATGTGTTTCTGTATGTGCACACACGTGCACGTATGTGTTCATGTGTGTGGTGTGTGCTACCTGTGTTTGTGTGGGTGTGCCCTTGTGTGTATGTATGTTTCTCTGTGTGCATGTGTGTGCTCAGACATGTGCATTTGTATGTGTGTGTGTGGTGTGTGCTATGTGTGTTCATGTGGATGTGTCCTTGTATGTGTGTGTGGATGCATATGTTTCTGTGTGTGTGTGCATGTGTGTATGTGGTGTCCGCTATCTATATTCATGTGGGTGTGCCCTTGTGTGTGTATGTGCCTGTATGTGTGTGCATGTGTGTGTGTGTGTGTGTGTGTGTGTGTGTACCTGATGACCATGATGGAGTGAAACGCCCACCTGTGCAGGAGGATGGGGTGGGTCTTGGCTTTCCCACTTGTCCTCCAGGCCCCGCTGACTCCCAGTTCACTCCCTGCCAAGGGGCTCACGGCCGCTTCCTTCTGTCCCAGGTGGAGGAGGTCATTGACCCCCAGTTCCTGAAGCAAATGAACTCCCCAGACGCACAGCAGGACCCCTTGGCCCTAGCTGAGGAGTTGGAGCAGGAAGAAGGGCTCACTGCTGCCCAGGTGAGCCAGGGGAGGGCGGGACCTTAGGGAGATGGGAGGGGGACCCCAAGTGAGCCATAGGACCAGGGACCCCAGGGGAGTTAGAGGAGGGACAGGCCCTAGTGAGTCAGGGAGGGAGGAACTCCAGGTAGGTCAGGGGGTTGGGGAGGAGGGGCCTCAGGGAGCCAGGGGAGGGAGCCCCCGGGTAAACCAGGGCAGGGAGCATCTGGAACAGGGCGCACATGCCTGTGTCCACGCCACCCCTGCCTGCAGGCAGCGCATGCCGAGGGGCCAGCCCTGGGTGGGAGCAGCGCGGGACAAGAAGGAGAGGACAACAGAGAGGAGGAGGGGATGGGAGCCCAGAAGGGCAGGGGCACAAAGCTGGCAATATGGCACAGGGGACGGAGCAGGGCCTCATGACTGTGGTGGATTCGAGTCACGGTGTCCCCTCCTCCCCTCCTCCCCCCAGTGCCACTGTCCCATCACCCACGCTCCTCCTCCTCTCACACACGTGTGCAGCGCCAGTCACTGTCCCCTTCTTCCTCCAGCTGGCGGAGAAGCGACTCCTGGCCTCCGAGGAGGGGGGCGTGCAGGCACCCCCGAGTCACGGTGCTCCCCTGTGGGACTCAAGTCCTTCTGAGCCTGCGAGCAGCCAAGATGCCCGGAGGCGTGAGCACGGCCCCCAGCTGGGGGTCAGGGACACAGCCTGCCCGCCGGAGACCGGCTTCCAGGGCCGTCAGAGGCGCGGCCCAGCACACGCCCCCCGCTCCAGGCCCCCGGCTGTTGCTGTGTCTTCGGGGCGTGAGGAGCACCCACCGCTCCGGGCTCGGTGCCCCCCCGCTGCTCCCCAGGGCCACGGGCCTGCTGACTGTGCACGGGGACCCAGGGGCGCCTGCGTCCCCAGAGAGGCCTCTCTTGTCAGGGAGACGCTCGGGCCAGCGGACAGGCCCCGTGGGGACGAGGAGGACCTCGCCAGCCTGGCCTTCCTCTGGGCCTCTCCCGGCCGCCTGCTGCCCTGCGCGCTCTCTCTGAGTCCTGTCCCTGCCTCGGGCCGGGCCCGCCCTGGAGGTCGGGGGCCCCGGGGCGCTGCCCAGGCCCGGTCCCTGCAGAGAGGAGGCCTCAGCCGCGCTCCCCCTGCAGCTTGCCAGTCTGGGAAGCGCGCTCTGGGGGGAGGCCCCGCCCATGCGGAGAAGACCCCCCGCCCAGGGGCCGAGCTCGGGGTCTGGGGGAGACCAGCACTGGCTCCGGGGCTGGTTCCCTCCTCACAGCCTCACAAGAGAAAGTGTGACCCCTCTGACCCAGGGAGCTGGAGGAAGCGGCACTGCAGCCAGTATGCAGCAGAGGGGTGTGCCCCCCACTGCCAGCGCCCCGAGGGGCCCAGACTCCATGGGACCTGGCTGTCCCCCAGAGGAGCCAAGGGCTCCTTCTCATCGCAGGGCTGATCCTGCTGTTCCACTGACATGGGAGGATGGGAGGCAGGGAGGGAGGGCAGGACTGTTATGGTGGGGGTGGGCCTGGGGTGGGGTAGGAGGGAGGGCAGGGCAGGACTGTTATGGGGCGGGGTGGGGGAGGGCCTTAGGGGTGGGCCTGGGGTCAGGAGGAGGGAGGGCAGGACCCTTAGGGTGGGGTGGGCCTGGGGTGGGGAAGGAGGGAGGGCAGGACCTTTATGGTTGGGGGGGTGGGGTAGGAGGGAGGGCAGGTTCATTAGGGTGGGGGTGGGCTGGGGTGGGGTAGGAGGGAGGGCAGGACCCTTGGGGCGAGGGTGGGTCTGGGGTGGGGTAGGAGGGAGGGCAGGTTCATTAGGGTGGGGTTGGGCTGGGGTGGGGAAGGAGGGAGGACAGGACCATTAGGGTGGGGGTGGGTCTGGGGGGGAGTTAGGACTATCATCTTTGGGGCATTGTGGGTCAGTTATGAATAAAGATAATTTTGTTTGAAAATGCTCTGGGGCTGCTGTGTCCATACTCGGGTCTGCGCTGCTCCTTGGAGAGGGGCCCTGAGAGGAAGGGAGGATGCGGGAGGTCCTGGGCGCTCTGCATCCACAGGGGACCCTCAGTCCCGCCTTCCCGACTGACAGGGACCTCTTCCCACTGCTCCTGGGAGCACACAGCTCTCTAATCCCCAGGGACCCCTCCCATCACTTCTGCTCCCAAGGCCAGACTCTGGCCTGACCCGAGAGGGAAAGGCTGTCCCCTCTGGGCCTCCTGCAGGAGGAGGGAGCATCCCTGACTCAGTGGGTGACTGAAAGTGGAGGAGTGTGGGGGGAGGGCTGGACAGGGAGTAATGGCGACACGCCTGTTAAAGGTGGGTACATGAGGAATGACAGTGGGTGGGGAGGAGAAATACCTTGCAGGATTTCTGTGTGGGACAATCTTGTCCAGCTGGGGGAGAAGGACCCAGCTGCTGTGGCTGGGGGACTGGGCTTAGGGACACCCACGACTGCTGTCCCTTCCCTCCTGCCATGGCTGGTCTCTTGTGTGACAGATGCTGACGCAGATTTACATCCGTGTGGAAACAGGTCCTCCTTACACCTGTGGGGCCGTTTCAGCAGCAGCACCGGCAGGGGCGGCAGGGGCCCAGGTGCATGTGGCCCCAGGGCTGGTGGGAACTAAGATCCAGGCTGAGGGAGGGGCCCCAGTCACCTGCTGTGGGCACTGCTACAGACTCCACAGACAAAGCGGGGACCCGAACCCCGGATGTAAGAGTGAGATGAGGCAGCAGTGAGGGAAGGAGCAGAGCCAGGAGGAGACCCCTGTCTGCAGAACTGCCTGTCCCAGCTCTGCTCCCATGTGGCCACGCCCTGGCCCTCACCCCCTTCCTCAGGCCAATGCCTCTTCCCCATGTTCAAGTTCTGATTCCTTCCCGGGCTCAGGTTGGGTGGGAAGGCTGAGGCTCCCGAGAGGGCCCCTGCCCACCCAGCATGCAGAGCTGTGGCCCGGGCGGTGGCCCCGCAGCAACGATGGGAGGGCTGAAGCCGGGCAGTTCCAAAGGAGGCCTGGCCCTCTGCTGCCCCCACACAGAGCTCGGGCGGGAATGGACTCATGTCAGGGCCTTCCCCTCCCACAAAATCGCAGGTCAGCCCTCAGGTCCTCCTCCGCTGCCTTCCCTTGTCCCGTGTGGCGGGCAGCACCCACTCTCCCGGCCTCCTCGGCACTTTGTGAAGGAGACTTCTCAGCTGGGCCCGTCTTTCCCGGCCGCTGCCCCCTCCCTGCCCAGCTGGGCCTCAACACAGAGAAGAACATTTGAGAATAAAGGAGACATTCTTTTTATTAAGTCCTGTCCCAGATTAAGAAAGCCTCCATTATTGGCTCAGATTTTACCTCAAACTACGGTAAATAAATTGTTGGTCAAACACTAAGCAATATAGACTAAGGCCAGCATCCCCAGGATTCTAAAGTTGAAAACATCTATAATAATAAAAGCGTAATATGCAAATCAACCCAACAACTGAACAGCAGAACGACCGTCTGGATGACCACACTATGACACACACTGGTGCCAGGCAGATGTGATGCAATTGGTTGGGGGGACCCCGCGATTGCCCCACGATCACCCCAAAGAGGGAAGCCCAGGCTACCCAGTCAGTGGGGCGATGGATTGCGGGGCTCCCAGACTGCAAGAGGGCGCAGGCCGAGCTGAAGAACCCCTCCGCCCCCCGAGTGCACAAATTTCACACACCAGGACTCTAGTAGAAACTAAATTAACATCAGTGGTCACACACTGCAGGGGATATACTGGGTACATTTAAATTTTGAAAAGTAAAAGTTACCAAAAAAAAAAAAAAAAAATCTCAAATAAAAACAACA
Organism: Ia io; assembly: GCA_025583905.1. Lineage (NCBI taxonomy): Eukaryota > Metazoa > Chordata > Mammalia > Chiroptera > Vespertilionidae > Ia > Ia io. Next base: position 71,340,868 of record JAJQQW010000017.1, read on the forward strand.
TAATGAAACACCAAGAAATTATAATACATAGTTTCTTAAATATCTATACTAATTAAAGAATAATATGCTAATTAGACGGGATAGACTGGATGTCTTCCAGATGTCCTTCCTGACAAAGCCCGAGCCCGGGTTGCGCTGCCCAGGATCCTGTGTGCCTGCAGCTGGCCCAAGGAAGGGAAGCCCAGGTTTCAGTTGCCTGCAGCCGGCCAGAGGAGGGAAGCCTGGGTCCCGGGTGTGCGGGCTGAGGCAGAGGAGGTTGGAGGCAATCAGGCAGGCAGGCAAGTGAGCAGTTAAGAGCCAGTGGTCCTGGATTGTGAGAGGGATGTCCGACTGACAGTTTAGTCAGACATCCCCAAAGGCAGTGGTCGGCTAACTCATTAGCCACCAGAGCCAAATATCAATAGTACGATTGAAATTTCTTTTGAGAGCCAAATTTTTTAAACTTAAACTTCTTCTAACGCCACTTCTTGAAAATAGACTCACCCAGGCCATGGTATTTTGTGGAAGAGCCACACTCAAGAGGCCCAAGAGCCGCATGTGGCTCGTGAGCCCCAGTTTGCCGACCACTGCCCCAAGGGGTCCCAGATTGCGAGAGGGTGCAGTCTGGGCTGAGGGACCCCCCCCCCCCCACCATGCATGAATTTCATGCACCAGGCCTCTAGTATTATATACTAATAAAATTCCCAATTTTGAATATCTAGAAGAAATGTGAAATATCCAGAGAAACAGAGTAGTGTGACCAATATTCTGAAAATGCAGCAGTCAAGACAATAGAAAAATGTTTAAACCTATGAAAATATGTTTACCCTTACTCATAAGAGAGACCATTTTTTACTTATCAGTTTAGTCACAAAAAAAATTAAAAAAAAAATCCATAAGGCTATGGAAGGGAGGAGGCTATGAGGTTAACTCTTACACTTATATGGCAAATAAAATTGTTCCAATGTGTAAATAGGGAAATTTGGCAATAGCTATTGAAATATAAAATACATATGCTCTTTGCTTATCAGGAAAAGAAAAAAAAATTCATATCTTCATGCATCACATCTATAAGTAGAGAAATGAGAGAGAAATATTTCATATATATATTTTTACATAATTTATTCATGTAATTATAACATATACTAGAGTCCTGGTGCACAGATTTGTGCACAGTTGGGGTCCCTCGGCCTGGTCATTGGGGATGGAGCCAAAACTGGCTCTCCAACATCCCCTTAGGGGTCCTGGATTGCGAGAGGGCAGTTCTTGGGTGATGCACCCTGGAATTGGGCTCTCTCCTCTCTGGTTCTGGGTGCGTCACCCGAGAGCCGCAGCTGCCAAGTCACTGCAGCTCGGCAGCTCCTGTGTTGAGCATCTGCCCCTGGTGGTCAGTGTGCATCATAGCTACCAGTCAGCGAGTCGAATGGTTGGCCAGTCGAATGGTTGCTTAGGCTTTTATATATATACTATTAATACATGAAGAATTGAAAAGAGATTTGATTTTGTGTGGTGGGCACACAATGCAATATGCAGATGATGTATTACAAAATTGTATACTTGAAACTTATATAATTTTATAACCATTGTCACCCCAATAAATTTAATTTAAAATTAAAAAAGAAAAGCAGAGCCTGGTCCTGGAGCAGAAAGAGAGAACAGCTGAGGGTCGCACTGGGAGTGTTTGTTAGCAAGCTGAGGGACAGCTGAATGCCAGGAGAAGGTGGGGGACTGCTGGACGGGGTTCCCCTGACAGGGCAGCCCCCATGGCTGCTGGGTCCCCTCCTGGAGCTATGGGCATGGACAGTGAAATCTCGCCATCTTGAAAGGGAAGGTGGACTTTGTCCGAGGCCTGAAAATCAACAACTGCGGCGACCACCCAACAACTGTTTGCCCCAGAGCACTGATCCCAGGAGGTGTGAATGCTTGGACTCAAATGAGCTCTTCACTCCACCACAGAAAGGTCAGATTTCTCCAGGGATAGGGTGAGGTTCTAGTCCCTGCTGGAGAGAGAAACGCCCACGCCTTCACACGATGGGAGCTGGATGACCAGGGAGGTCTAAGCCGGGGGAGATCTGTGGCTATTGGGGCCGGTGTGATCCGTGATTGTGGAAGGGGGCCTCAGAGCTGCTAACAGGGGGGAATCTCTAAGGAGCAACCGGTTTTGATCTGATGCAGAGGGATAGAATGGGAGTTTCAACTTGCCCACCAGCCTCTGCAAACCGGTACTGAGTGCCATAGAGGAAAAAAGCCTAGAGAGGCCTTAGAGTCCTGGAAGTCAACCCAGAAACACTGCCACCCAGAGGCTGAATCACAAATTGACTCTGGTCTAATAAAAAATAAAGGAACACCAGGAATTAAGACACCCCCTGCTTAAAAATCAAGACTGAATTACAACACTGAGGAGCAGTGAAACGCAGGGAACTGCAACACTGTCCGGACTGGGAAACAGGCATGCCAAACAGAACAACAGAGGAAGTGAATGACCTTAACTATTGCACTTTTTTTTTTATTTTAATAAATTTTAATTTTTTTATTTTCATTTTTTGCATCATTTACTTAAGAAGCTATTTTTTTTCTTTTTTTGTCACTTGATTTTACCTTTTTAACCTTTTGCACTTGGATGTTGAGTGTGACTCGACACAGTTAGCATCGATAGCAGCTCGTATGTTGAGTCACACTTGACACATAGTTTCACCGCAGGGGGAAGGGGGATTTTTTTCTATTTTTCCAGTATCTTTTCTTGTTTTCATTAGCATGAAAGGACAAGTAAAATGTAAATGCTATCTCAACTGATGCCAAAAAAGAAAAAATGAAAAACCGATAACGCATGTGAAATTTATTATGAAACTAGTACATGATCTTGTTGGAGAATTCAGAGATGGTACACTAACTTCCAGGGGTAGATTATTATCCACTAACTTAGAGCAACGTTTAGATGGAAAGCTCCATATAATCACACCTCACCCTAACAAAAAACACAAAGATTGTGTTGTTTGTTCTAACAGAAAAATCAAAGGAGGAAGAAGAGAGACGATTTATATTTGCGAAACATGTGAATGTAAACCAGGTCTTCATGTGGGTGAATGTTTCAAAAAATATCACACCATGAAAAATTATAGAGATTAAAATTACTTTTTGAATGGATCAATAATTTGAAGTATAAAAAAATCCAAATAAATAAGTTTGTATGAAAAGAAACTCCAGTTTTTTATTCTACTGCCGCGCTTTGTAAAATCTGGGGTATTTAAAAAATTAAATCCTGAGTAGAATAAAGGAATCGAGAAAAAAGCAATCGAGTGCAAAGGGTTAATTATTACATTTTTATTTGCAATCAACATTATTACTACTACTATTTTACCTTTTTTATTATATTTATTTTTGGGTCTTTTTTATTATTTTTTTTAAAAAGCGTCATTTTATTTTTTCTTTATTTTACTTTGGGATTAGTGTTCTGCAGTCTATTTTCACCTTTCCTTCACCATTGTTTTATTCTACCTCAACTCTACCTTTATGCCATCACTCTCTGCCTAACCTTTCCCCTTTTGATGTCCTGTTTATCTTAACTCTTTCCTGCTCTAGATTTTCCCTATTCTTTCTGTTTACCCCCAGCTAAAATTTCACCCTACCTATATATCTAATCTCCTATCCCCTGCTTCAAGTCCATATACACCTCTCTCTTCACTGTCTTAACTAAAAAAAAAAAAAAAAAAAAAAAAAAAAAAAAAATGTTTTTCTCTCTGTCCTTTAGTTGTTGTTTGCTTGAATGTTGATTATATCAAATTTTTATGCTTTTTTGTGAGATTGTTTTGCTTATTCTTTTTTTTTGTTTGCTGTGTTTTTGTTTGTTTTTTACTTCTGTTATCCCTTACCTGGCTTGATATTAGTTGGTATTGTAGGTAGTATTAATCACCAGGTACTTATTGCTGGCATTTGCTGTGATCAGTGGTTGTTCTATTGGAGTTTTCTCCCCATATACATAGTTTGTTCCTCTTTTATTTCTTATTCTCATTCTAGTCTCTCTTATTCTTTTTTCTCATAGCCCCAATTTCATTTTTGACACTCCTTTTTTTTTTTCTTACTTCCTTTTTACTCTTCTTTCTCTCCTATCCCCTAATTTACCTTTCTCTGGTGGTCACTTTTATTGGAGATTATTAATATCATGAATACATTGCTGTTCAGTGCCTTGTGTGTTGTACCTGGTTGTGTTGTATTTTGTGCCTTTAAATCAATGCAGGAGAGAGAGAACTATATAACCAGGAATCTGGAGAAGAGAGAACATGGGGAGACAAAGAAACAGCCTGCATAAGAAAGAAAATCAGGCATCACCAGAAAAGGAAGTAAATGAATTAGAGGCCAGCAACCTATCCGAGAAAGAATTCAGAGAAATGGTCATAAGGTGGTTGAAAAGAATGGAAGACAAATTTGACAATATGCGTAAGAACCAAGAGGAAATGAAGAAGAACCAAGAAGAAATGAAAAATGACATCGCTGCTGTAAAGAACTCAATAGAAAGCATCAAGAGTAGACTAGAAGAAGCAGAGGACCGCATCAGTGAGCTAGAAGACAAGATGGAAAAAAATGTCCAAGTAGAGCAGCTTCTAGAAAAGAAAATGAAAAAGCAGGAGGAGAGCCTAAGGGAACTTTGGGACAACACAAAACAAAACAACATCCACATAATAGGAGTTCCATAAGGAAAGGAAACTGAGCAAGGAATAGAAAACCTGTTTGAAGAAATAATGACAGAAAACTTTCCTGATATAGGGAAGAAAAAACCCACACAAATCCAAGAAGTTCACAGAGTCCCAAGCAAAATGAACCCCAAAAGACCGACGCCAAGGCACATTATAATTAAATTGGCAAACACCAATGACAAAGTAAGAATCTTAAAAGCGCCCAGAGAGAGACAGAGAGTTACATACAAAGGAACCCCCATCAGACTAGCAACTGATGTCTCAACAGAAACTTGTCAGGCCAGAAGGGAATGGAATGAAATATACAAAGTCATGCAAGGGAAGGGTCTCAATCCAAGAATACTGTACCCAGCAAGGCTATCAATCAAAATTGAAGGTGAAATCAGAAGCTTCACAGACAAAAAAAGGCTAAGGGAATTTATCACCACCAAACTAGCAATGCAAGAAATGCTAAAGGGTCTGCTGTAAAAGAAAAAAAAAAAAAAGAACTAGAAAGTGAAGAAGAACCACAGGAGTATAGAATAAAAATGGTGACAAATAAGTACCCATCAATAATAACTTTAAATGTAAATGGATTAAATGCCCGAATCAAAAGACATAGAGTAACAGATTGGATAAAAAAACAAGACCCATATATATGCTGTCTGCAAGAAACCCACCTCAGAAGAAAAGACGCACACAGACTGAGAGTGAAGGGATGGAAAAAGGTTTTCCAGGCGAATGGAAATGAAAAAAAAAAGCTGGGGTACCAATACTTATATCTGACAAATTAGATCTCAAAGAAGGACATAACAAGAGATAACGAAGGTCACTTCATAATACTAAAGGAAGCAATCCAACAAGAAGAAATAACTCTGGTAAACATATACACACCCAATACAGGAGCACCCAAATACATAAAAAAACTCCTGGAGGATATCAAGGGAGAGATTAACAGCAATACAATCATAGTAGGAGACTTTAATACACCATTATCACCACTGGACAAATCCTCTAAACAAAAAATCAGCAAAGAAACATCTATCATAAATGACTCACTAGACCAGATGGAATTAATTGACACCTTCAGATTATTTCACCCCAAAGTCACAGAATATACATTCTTTTCAAGTGCACATGGGTCATTTTCAAAGATAGACCATCTGTTAGGACATAGGCAAAGTATCTCCAAATTCAAGAAGATAGAGATCATATCAAGCATCTTCTCAGATCACTGTGGCATAAAACTGGAAATCAACTACTATAAAAACAATCCAAAAAAATCAAACACATGGAGACTAAACAGCATGCTATTAAACAATGACTGGGTTACCAGAGACATCAAGGAAGAAATAAAAAACTTCATGGCAACAAATGACAATGAAAACACAACAATCCAAAATCTATGGGACACAGCGAAAGCAGTCTTGAGAGGGAAGTTCATAGCTCTGCAACCCTACTGCAAAAAACAAGAAACAATGGTAATAAATTACCTAACCCTACAACTCAAAGAGTTAGAAAGAGAGCAACAAGAAAAGCCCAGTGTAAGCAGAAGGAAGGAAATAATAAAGATCAGAGCAGAGATAAATGACATAGAGACCAAAGAAACAATACAAAAGATCAACAAAACCAAGAGCTGGTTCTTTGAAAGGATAAACAAGATTGAGGAACCTTTAGCCAGACTTACCAAGAAACAAAGAGAGAGGACCCAAATAAACAAAATCAGAAATGAAAGAGGCGAAATAACAACAGACCCTGCTGAAATACAAAGGATTGTTTCAAAATACTATGAACAACTCTATTCCAACAAACTGGACAACCTGGAGGAAATGGACATATTCCTAGAAAAATATAACCTTCTAAAACTCAATCAGGAAGAATCTAAACAGCTCAATAACCCATTAACTATGGAAGAAATTGAAGCAGTCATCAAAAAGCTTCCGGCAAACAAAAGCCCGGGGCCAGACGGCTTCACTGGAGAGTTTTACCAAACATTCAAGGAAGAACTAAAACCTATCCTCCTCAGACTATTCCAAAAAATTCAAGAGGAAGGAACACTTCCAAGCTCCTATGAAGCCAGCATCACCCTAATACCAAAACCAGATAAAGACAACACAATGAAAGGGAATTACAGGCAAATATCCCTCATGAACATAGATGCCAAAATCCTCAACAAAATTCTAGCAAATCGGCTCCAGCAGTACATCAGAAAGATCATACACCATGACCAAGTAGGATTTATCCCAGGAATGCAAGGATGGTACAATATCCATAAATCAATAAACATGATATATCACATCAACAAACTGAGAGACAAAAGTCACATAGTCATATCAATTGATGCAGAAAAAGCATTTGACAAAATCCAACACTCTTTCTTGATAAAAACTCTCAACAAAGTGGGAATAGAAGGATCATACCTCAACATAATAAAAGCTATATATGATAAACCCACAGCAAAATCATACTCAATGGACAAAAACTAAAACCATTTCCCCTAAGAACAGGAACAAGACAGGGATGCCCACTCTCACCACTCCTGTTTGACATAGTACTGGAAATATTAGCCATTGCGATCAGACAAGAAGAAGAAATAAAAGGCATCCAAATTGGAAAAGAAGAAGTAAAGCTATCCTTATTTGCAGATGACAAGATACTGTACATAAAAAACCCAAAAGACTCCATCAAAAAATTAATAGACTTAATAAATGAATTTGGCAATGTAGCAGGATACAAAATTAACGCCAAGAAATCTACGGCCTTTCTATACACCAATAGTGAACTTATAGAAAGAGACACTAAAAAAGCAATCCCATTTACCATCGCACCAAAAAAATTAAGATACCTAGGAATAAACTTAACTAAGGAGGTAAAAGACTTATATGCGGAAAACTACAGGACACTGAAAAAAGAGATAGAGGAAGCCATAAACAGATGGAAGAATATACCATGTTCATGGATTGGTAGAATCAACGTCATTAAAATGTCCATACTACCCAAAGCAATCTATAGATTCAATGCACTCCCCATTAAAATACCAATAGCATATTTCACAGATTTAGAAAAAACTCTCCAAAAGTTCATCTGGAATAAAAAAAGATCCCGAATAGCCACAGCAATCCTGAGAAAGAAGAATAAAGTAGGAGGGATCTCAATACCAGACCTCAAGCTGTATTACAAAGCCACTGTTCTCAAAACAGCATGGTACTAGCACAAGAACAGACATATAGATCAATGGAATAGAATAGAGAATCCAGATATCAACCCAAACCAATATGCTCAATTAATATTTGACAAAGGAGGCATGAACATAAAATGGAATCAAGACAGTCTCTTCAATAAATGGTGTTGGGAAAATTGGACAGATACATGCAAAAAAATGAAACTAGATTACCAACTTACACCATACACAAAAATAAACTCAAAATGGATACAGGACTTAAACATAAGACGGGAAACCATAACAATACTAGAGGAATCCACAGGCAGCAAAATCTCAGACATATGCTGAAAGAAGTTCTTCACTGATACTGCCCCTAGAGCAATGGAAGCTAAAGAGAAAATAAACAAATGGGACTACATCAAAATAAAAAGCTTTTTTACAGCAAAAGAAACTATCAACAAAACAACAAGAAATCCCACTGTATGGGAGAACATATTTGCAAATGTTATCACTGATAAAGGTTTAATCTCCAACATCTACAGGCAGCTTATACAACTTAATAAAAGGAAGATAAATGATCCAATAAAAAATGGGCAACGGACCTAAATAGAATCTTTTCCACAGAAGACAGAAGAAAGGCCAAGAGACACATGAAAACATGCTCAAAGTCACTAATTATCTGAGAGATGCAAATCAAAACGATAATGCGGTACCATCTCACACGGGTCAGAATGGCTATCATCAACAAATCAACAAATGACAAGTGTTTGCGAGGATGCGGAGAAAAAGGAACACTAGTGCACTGCTGGTGGGAATGTAGACTGGTGCAGCCACTGTGGAGAACAGTATGGAGTTTCCTCAAAAAACTGAAAATGGAACTCCCATTGACCCAGTAATCCCACTCCTAGGAATATATCCTAAGAAACTGGAAACACCAATAAGAAAGGAAATATGCACCCCTATGTTCATAGCAACACCATTTACAATAGCAAAGATTTGGAAACAGCCTTGGTGCCCGTCAGCAGATGACTGGATCAGAAAACTATGGTACATCTACACAATGGAATACTATGCTGCCATAAAAAAGAAGGAATTCCTACCATTTGCAGCAACCTGGATGGAATTGGAGAACATCATGCTAAGTGAAATAAGCCAGTCCATGAAAGAAAAATACCACATGATCTCATTCATCTATGGATAATAAAGAAAATTATAAGCTGTTGAACAAAAAGATAGATACAGAGACAGTAAAGCATCAAACAGAAGGTCAAATTACAGCGGGAAGGTTAGGGAGAGGTGGGGGAGATAAGAGATCAACCGAAGGACTTTTATGCAAGCATATAAACATAACCAATGGACACAAAACTCTGGGGGGTGAGGGCATGTATCCAAGTGGGGGGGGGGAATGGTAAGATATGTACAAATATAATACCTAAATAAAAAATGAAAAATTAAAAGAAAAAAAAAGAAAAAAAAAGAAAAGCAAGTTAAGAGAATGAATCCAGGGTGTGCCCCTGTAGATAAAATGGTGAGAGCAGTCTTTTCTGAGGAAACTTTTAAGCAGTGATATAAATCAAGTCAGGAATTAGTTTCTAGCTTGATGTAAATAGAATGTTATGGGGACAGAGTGAAATTGATTTATATAAAATTGAGGTTAGTGTGTTAGACATTATAAAGCGAGACGTAAAGAGGCAGGTGATGAATTTAGACATTGCCTGTGGATAAGGCCACGTTGTGACTAATAGAACATGATAAGGATTGCATTTTTAACAAGGTAAAAACATGTTGGAAAGCTTAGAGTCAGATAACAAATTTAAGCATATTTCTCCAGCTTGTGGAGAAAAGATTAAAGGAAGCCAAGAGAGGAGGTATAATGATGAACTAACCTTTTGCACTTGGATGTTGAGTGTGACTAGACACGGTTAGCATCGGTAGCAGCTTGTATGTCGAGCCACACTCGACCTGTAGTTTCACCACGGGGGGAAGGGAGGTTTTTGTCTATTTTTCCAGTATCTTTTCTTGTTTTCATTAGCATGAAAGGACAAGTAAAATGTAAATGCCGTCTCAACTGATGCCAAAAAAGAAAAAATGAAAAACTGATAACGCATGTGAAATTTATTATGAAACTAGTACATGATCTTGTTGGAGAATTCAGAGATGGTACACTAACTTCCAGGGGTAGATTATTATCCACTAACTTAGAGCAACGTTTAGATGGAAAGCTCCATATAATCACACCTCACCCTAACAAAAAACACAAAGATTGTGTTGTTTGTTCTAACAGAAAAATCAAAGGAGGAAGAAGAGAGACGATTTATATTTGCGAAACATGTGAATGTAAACCAGGTCTTCATGTGGGTGAATGTTTCAAAAAATATCACACCATGAAAAATTATAGAGATTAAAATTACTCTTTGAATGGATCAATAATTTGAAATATAAAAAAATCCAAATAAATAAGTTTGTATGAAAAGAAACTCCAGTTTTTTATTCTACTGCCGCGCTTTGTAAAATCTGGGGTATTTAAAAAATTAAATCCTGAGTAGAATAAAGGAATCGAGAAAAAAGCAAGCGAGTGCAAAGGGTTAAAAGGTTATTGCATTATTTTAGGGAAAGCATTTTGGTTTAGATGGTATGTTACCAATAGAAGAGGCGAGACATGGTTGGATTTGGAACATACTGTAATGAATTGCAGACAGAGTTGATATGGTGATAGTTTGGATATGGTTTATGAGAGTAAGAGAGGAGTTTAAAATAACACCAATAATTTTTCTATGAAAATTTGTGGCTCTACTTACTGAGTGGGCTTTGTCGGAAAACAATATGAGTGCAATTTTATTCATGATTGGTGATTTTAAAATGTCCATTATAGACCAGAGTGGTGATTTACATTAAATGGGTTGACATATGAGTGATGAACGCAGGGGAGAAATATTTTAAATGGTAGAACTAGATGGGATCACCCAGTGAAGATGTATACCTGAGAGGAGAAAAGTTTCATTGGCAGAAGCCTGGGAACACTCCAGCATTTTGAAGAAAAGGAAGGATAAAGTAGAACCCAGCAAAAGAGTCTGAAAAAGGATAGCAAAAAGTTGAGAAAACAACATGAATATATAGCATCCTGGTAGCTGAGATGAGATGTTTTTAATTTATTTACTTGTCTCTCTGTTTTAACATAGGGACTGATCAACTGTCTCTGAACATTGCTGAGGAGCTGAGCAAAATCAGATCACTGGTATTTTGCAATGTGAAAGTGATTGTTGACTGCCATGAGCGGTTTCAGTCCACTCACAGAGATAGAAGCCTGATTACAGTGGGTTCAGGATAAAACTGGAGTTGAAAAATTGGAATCAGCAAATATTGATTAGTCTTTGAGTGAGGTTTGCTTTCAATAATAACAAAAAAGAAAAAGAAAAAAGGGACAGAAACCAAAGAGTGATTTGGTATCAATAAATGCTTTTCTAAATGTGTATTCTGATTAGAATGATTCAATAGAAAGAGAAAAAAATGGTGCTGCAAAAAAGAAAGGAATAGATAGGCAAGAGTGTTTGGGAGTCGCAGGGCTGGTGGAGGAGACGGTCTTCTGTCTTTGTCAGCTTGGGAGGCGGTAACAAAGACTGGCTGGGTGACTTACAAAACACTAATTCATTTTCTCACAGCTCTGGTGGGAGGGAGTGTGAGATCAGATGCCAGATGGTCAGTTTCTAGTGAGAGTTCTCTTCCTAGCTGGGAGCCAGACATCTTTTTACTGTGCCCTCACATGACTGAGGGGTTGGGGAAAGTGAAGGAGGAGGGAGAGATGGAGGGGAGGGAGGGCAGAGGGCTAGAAAAGTTCCTTGGTCTCCTGTGTCTTTTCTTTCAAGAGCACCAATCCCATCACAATGGCCTCACCCTCATAAACTCATCTAAACTAAATTACCTTCCCAAAGCCCCATTTCTAAATACCATACTATAGGATTTCAACATATGAATTTGAAGAGGGGGCAGTTCAGTCTATAGCATCGTTAATAGAAGTATAGGCACATTGTTTGGGGATATATGCCCTTAGATTGACAGATTCAGCAAAATGTTTTTTGTTTTTTTCTTATGTATGTGGTTATACATTTTTATTTGGATGTATTTTAAAGCCTTTTTATTTCCTTCGCTTGGTTCAAATTGAAGAATTTCCTTCCCCATTGCCTGCAATGAGGTGACCAATGGAGAGTAAAGAACCAGGAGAACTCCCCGAGGCTTAAGAAAATGGAAAGCATGAACTTATCCTCTCTAATATATATGATGAAATCACACTAGTGTGAGATGACAAATCTAAGGGATGTTAATTCAAATATTAAGAGCCAAAGACAGAAAAATTTTGAAATAGCATTTGGAAAAGACTGATTAGGTAAATAACAGTATATCTATAAAAAGGTATACTATAAAGAAGGTAAAACACAATGAGGCAGCTATCTGTGATCTCCAAGTTTCACACACTGAAAAACTCAGTCTTGGCTGTGTGAATAATGCTGCAATGAGCATAGGGATACATATATTTTGGGGAAGAAATGTTTTCAAAATTTTTAGGTAGATACATATATATTCTTACATATGCATATATCCACAGTATTTTAAATATATTTTAGAGAAACACGAAGTAGAAAAATATGGAAGATACAGATTGAAGCTGTTACCATGGTTCCTAACACAATAATCCTTGGTATATGGTATGATTCAATAAGTAATGTAATGAATGGAAAAGAGTCAAGGATTGAAATTAATATACTAGCTTGTAAACACTTTTTAGAGCATCTATTGAATATTAAGCATCACATTTCTTTGAAATAAACCCAGATCTTAAATCAAGGTTGATGTAGTTATAGTTTATATATTCATAATACAGAACTTTAATTGACATGTAAACTGTTGATATAAGAAAAGTTCAAACCTGTAGAGAATTTTTATGAGTTTATTTGCGCCAAATTGACAAAATGCCAGAAGCAGGACCTCAAATGTTCAGGTGAACAACAGTTGTGCAGTTTCTTTTGCACATTTGGAATTAAGGAGGGAGTTTAGGGAAGAGTACAGGATAGTTTACAAGATTATGTGCTCCCTTGAGTGTGATTACAACTCTCCAGAGTCTAGGAAAAGGGAATTAAGCAGGCATTTCAAAGGTGTCTTATCATAGATGCGCAAGAACAAAAGACCGGGCTTGCTTAAGGCAAAGAAAAATCTTTCTATAGGTCTGAGGCATGATGGCCTACCAGGATCTGTCCAGTTTGGAATTTTTAATCAGATCTCCCTGTGAAATGACTTTTGGTCAGATTTATTATAGAGCCTCTTTTTCATCCACAAACTTTTAATAAAATACCTTTCCTCCACTTTACATATTGTACCATGTTTCATCTACTAGGCCCTATTTCTCATAGCTTTTGACATTGAATTAATAGAAATCAAAAAAAAAAAAAGACACTAATCAGAAAAAATGGGGTTTCAGCAACCACCTTGTTAGTGTCAAATTTTAATTTTTTCATTTGTAAGGAATTTTAGCTGCATCAGTGGTTGTGTTCTTCAAGCACATCCCTCTTCTGCTTTGAAATGCTGTTCCAAGGGGCTCACAAAATAATCAGGCCCTTTGAAATCATTTGGCTACAGCTAAATAAGTCCTAGTTCCAATTATATTAATGAAGCAGTAAAGGAACTGCCCATTTGGGAGCTGCCCTAAAGTGTTGAATTGTTGCTTGTACAGCAGCCTGCAAGATATACATGTCAGTATCTTAGTTTTATGCTTACAACGCAAATTGGTTAGTCTTAATAATATGTCTAGTGTTAATAAAACTGCATGATTTTATTTGTTTGCCAATGAAATTCACATTTATGCATTTAATGATTTTTCAAAAGCCATCAAAGCAGAGAGTTTGTTAATTATAATGTGTGGATCATTGTAGCCTTGTTGAATTTTGAAGATTTGATTCCAATGACTGATGTATATTAACTATGGGTTGAAATGTAACCCACCTCTTCCTTTCCTACATTCTCCTGTATATCATCTAATATCAAATTTTTTGGCCATTGCATTTGTTGTATCTGAAACAGACATTATTTCTTTAAATGAAAGATTTAATATCATTCTAAATATTAAGAATAAAATAAACATATCAATTTTATTTAGTTTTTCAAGAGCTACCTGATAGCTGACCCATTTATTGCATCTTTCTAGGCCCAGTTGTCAGAATTTATCTCATCTTCTTCACACTCATATTTCACAACATTTTTCCTAGCATGCCATTTTTACATTATGAGGTTTATATATTTTTTGTTGTTGTTGAGTTATTAAGAAAACAAATATCTTCCTCATTAAACTGACCTACAGGGACACCAGAGAGTATGTTTCACTTGAATTAACTGTTCAACTCAGTGTTGACTCTCATTATGCCTCTGAGTTGATCATTGTATCACAATGAATTAACCACCTGAAAAGCTCAATGAAGGAGGCAGAACACAGTAGACTCACACTGCCCCTGTTATCTAACAAATAAAGTTTTTATATTTCTACTAGTGCCCCGGTGCACAGATTCGTGCACATTGAAAGAAAATTAATTAGAGGGTAGTGAGAAGGGCCAGGCACACCCTGGAGCCAACCTCCTGCAGTCCCTTCCTGGCCGGCTGCACCTGGAGTGGCTCAAAGGGCGTCTGCCAAGTGAGCGGGGTCCCTCTGGTAGGTGAGGTTTCTTGGCCTGGCCTGCAGGAATTGGGCTGAAACTGGCTCTCTGACATCCCCCGAGGGGTCCCAGATTGCAAGAGGGTGTTTCTCGGGTGACACACTCTGGAATCAGTCTCCCTCCTCTCTGATTCTGGGATGCAACACTCGAAAATCGCTGTGGCAAAGTCACTGCAGCTCAGCAGCTCCTGCATTGAGCATCTGCCACTTGGTGGTCATTGCGCATCATAGCGGCCAGTTGGACAGTTTGATGGCCACTTAGCCTTTTATATATATAGATATTGTACCATCTTAACAATTCATGGAATCCTTGACCCATTCTAGTTAAATATCCAATGATTTTTTCATCTACTTTTAATGTATATATTGAACTATCCAATAAAAAATGTAAATCAGCTCATTGTTTCTTGAAAGTGTTGGAATAAAGGAAGGAAGCAAAGCAAATCTGCGGACTTTAGACCAATAATAATAATGTCAATATGTTTTGTCTTTCATATACTGTATATCTCTTACTAATGAAACATGGATCTAAAGATAAATGATCAATTATTAGATCCTTATAAATAAAGAAGAAATAAAATATAAGCATACTTAAGCTAACTAATAATTTGTTTAGATATGGATATATGAAATGCATTACTTTTGATGTGGTGAAAATTATTTTACTGATTCAATGCGACTTAATTTAAAATAAAAATATTATAGAAAAATATATACTCAATTTAGAAAACACTGCATGGTATCACTCTCACTCAAAATAACCATAACGATACTTAATTATACCACTACAAGCAACACCATTAACAAATTGGAGGTGTTTTAGAAAATTTCACAGATCTTGTTCTAGAAACAGTGCTGAGCATGGCCTTTGGCATCTATTCACCTCTTATACTTAGTGACTGTGTTATATTGGGCAAGTCATTTAATCACTAAATATTTAAGAATTCGTTTCTATTGGTAAAATAGAGAAGATGGATGTAGTAATATGTGCAAATTAGGCAATATGTGTAAAGTTTAGCTACTATAGCTATGATACTGAAGGTATAGATGGAAACAAAGATGATGATAATGATGAATTCTACCCCAAAATAGCAAAGTTGGGGGAAAATATCCAACTTTATTTTATAAATACAACACACAAAGTAGTTCCTGTAGGCATAAATCTAATACATAGAATATATAATAGCTACTTTATACAGTTCAAGGCTTTGGAAATGAGTTAGAATAGATTGAAATGTATTTTAAAGTGCAGTTACACAATAAATATTTGGCTATAGCCCATTTTAAAAACTTTCTAAAATGTTAATTCTAAATTTTCTTTTTCAATAAGTAATCCTATATAATAAAAGCCTAATATGCTAAGTGTCCAGTCATCTGGTAGGCCATTCAACCCCTCAAAGCGTAATATGCTAATGATATGCTAAGGCTGCTCAACGGCTTGCTATGAGGTGCACTGACCACCAGGGGCAGACAGTCGACCAGTCAATCAGTCACTATGATGTGTGCTGACCACCAGGAGCAGACGCTCCAACCAGTAGATTAGCTTGCTGCTGGGGTCTAGCCAATCGGTACTGAGCAAGATGGGCCAGACATGCCTTGGACCCCTCCCATGGTCCCTCCCCACCTGGCCAACCTCCCGCATCCCTCCAAAGCCCCAATCGTGTGGGGTCCCTCAGTCTGGCCTGTGCCCTCTCGCAATCCGGGACCCCTCAGGAAATGTCAGAGAGCAGATCAGCCCAATGGCAGAACAACTGTTTGTTATGATGCACACTGACCACCAGGGCGCAGACGCTTAATGCAGGAGCTGCCCTCTGGTGGTCAGTGCGCTCCCACAGGGGGTGCACCACTCAGCTAGAAGCCGGGCTCACAGCTGGCGAGCACAGCAGTGGTGGCAGGAGCCTCTCCAGCCTCCACGGCGCACTAAGGATGTCTGCTGCCAGTTTAGGCCTGCTCCCTGCGAGAGCTGTCAGACATCCCCTGAGAGCTCTTGGACTGGGAGAGGGTGCAGGCTGGGCTGAGGGACCCCTGCCCCACACCCCTGCCCTGTGAGTGCACAAATTTCATGCACCGGGCCTCTAGTGGATAAATAATGCAATTACAATTTCTTATCATTTTTAACTTCTGTAAAAAAAAAAATGTTAGGATAATTTTTTTGAAAA
Organism: Ia io; assembly: GCA_025583905.1. Classification (NCBI taxonomy): domain Eukaryota; kingdom Metazoa; phylum Chordata; class Mammalia; order Chiroptera; family Vespertilionidae; genus Ia; species Ia io. The sequence goes on from JAJQQW010000017.1 coordinate 71,357,533, forward strand.
ACCCAAGACATTTGGATATGAAATCCATCTTTTATTCTGCTGTTACTGTTCTGTTCTTATAAATACAGCAGAATCCCTCTTCACTAGGGAAAAAAACATGCTGTTAAGGATTTTACTTATATTAATTGCTTGGCCACAAATAGTCTAAGCTCTCCATGTAGTTAAGGAGGCAGGTTGGTGAAAATAGCAGGCAAGGAAAAAAAAAGAAGATGAAAGAAGAAATGGTGAAGAAAATGGGTTTGGAGGAAGGAGGCAATGGAAGAAATAGAGCATGTGGGGGAGAATAGGGGGAAATATAACACATAAGAAAGAAGTAATTATTAAATGAATTAAATGTTCTCATCTTCTATTAATTTTCAATTAATATTTCAATAACAAAATATCCTCAGGTGAGGATTAACAAAAGAAAAAAACTATCTTTTTGAGAGACTAAAGTTTATGTATAACTTACTAGATTGGGCTCAGGAGGAGGACAATTTATGTATACCTAGAGAGGACTGGGATCCTATATTTCTGCATTGTTTTTAAAGATTGAATTTCAAAGCAATTAGAGTTCTCTACGATTCCAAAGGCAAGTGAGTACATTCTGAAATTGTTAATATAAGTCCTATACTGTTCCCATGCCATAACTTTTATGATGGTAAAAAGTTTATAAAGTGTGACCGTTAGTTTTATGTATCAACAAGGCTACAGCCAGAGTAGTCAGCTATTAATCAAACCCTCATTTAGGTGCTGCTGTGAAAGCACCTTGCAGATGTGGTTAACATCCAATCAGCTGATTTTAAATAGGCTACTCCTGATCAAGTGGATGGGCTGCATCCAATGATTTGAAAGTCCTGTAGAACAACAACTAAGGCTTAACCAAAGAAGAAAAAACTCTGCCTCAGGACTTCAGGCTCAAATTGTAGCTTTCTTTCAAACCCTGAGTTTTTATATTGCATCCCTGCTCCATAGATCTTAAATGTGTTTTCTCACCCAAGCATATAAACAAATTCCAAAAAACACTGATACCCACAACATAAGAATATAACAGAAGAATACTAAATGGGGAATATCATACCTATTAGTAAAGTGTTGATCTTGCCAGTTTTTCCTGGACAAAATGAAGAAACATAAAAGTGAATGCTCTGAAAATTGCACTCATATTCTGAAATTACTGACAGGCATAATACATTGTGCTTTGCTTGATTCCATGTGATGCTTACATGTAATATCTGGTAATCATAATTTAAAGTATTGTACTGTGCTTACATTTAGATGCCATGAACTAAATCTTCCAAATGAAATTCACAGAAAAAGCATTAAGTAACACATTTTTTAAGAGCATAAATAGAATTTGGTATATTTAAATTGTTTATTAAGCCACCATTTTGTCCACATACCTCCTAGTTTATTTTCTCAAAATGAAAGAGAAAGAGAAGGGACAGGAGGAATGGTGATGAGGGAGAAGAGGAGAGAAAAAAAGAGCAAGAAGAAGAAAAGGAAGAGAAATATATTTGCTTTAATGAATACAGAAACTATTTCCAACATCTGTGTGTCTTTGGGAATTGCATCATGTATTTATCAAAACATCTACATTTTTGCCACTTTTGAAAGTGGTTGTATGTTTCTATTTTTTAATTCACGTTTCATTTCCAAAACTCAATGTATTTTTATGACTACTTCTAACAAATTCTGGACTATTACACAATTATTTGCACATAACTGATGGCTTTTACACAAATGCAGAGCTCCATAGATTCTAGAACAAATCCTGGCCAAGAAATGAAAAATGTGTCAGAATTCTTAAGCTCATGTAGGTTTACTTTGGATTTGGAATGGTGAACACTTATGTAGGGCCCTATCTCCCCACTGCCCAGTCATTAGCCGACTCCTTTCCCTCACCATATTGTCCTGAACCAGAAAACAAGGTTTCTGCTATGCTTTCCCATATTTCCAAAATTTTAGTTTGTTATTTTTAAAATATATCCTATTGATTTTTTTTTTTAGAGAAAGGAAGGGAGAGGGAAAGAGAGGTAGAAACATTCATGAGAGAGAAACATTGATCAGCTGCCTCCTGCATGCTCCCCCCTGGGAAGGGAGCCTGAAACTTGGGTATGTGCCCTGACTGGAATCCAACAGATGACCTTAGTAAAAGCTAACAAAATACCAACCATGTAAAGATACTGCAAAAAAGGGATTCTGTTTTAAAACACAAGAACATTCCACTGATCTAGAGCAGTGGTCGGCAAACTGCGGCTCGTGAGCCACATGTGGCTCGCGAGCCGCGGTTTGCCGCTCTGTTGACTAATGAGTTTGCCGACCACTGATCTAGAGGAACTTGTGAGAAAACAAAATATTCAATATTCAAGAATATGTAGCTAGCTTCAAAGAAATTTTATGGGTTTGTAGATAATATTGGTAGTTCATACAAAGCAGAAATTTCTCTCTATCTGCTTCCCAAAGACTTTATTTTTTCAAATTTCTGTCAAAGCACGTGGGAGGTAAATGTGTCAGAGATCAACTGATTCGAGATTACACTTAATTGAAGAGTGCCTGCTTGGAACCTATGTGCCAATCATTCTGGATGAATTTCCTAGTTTGGCAGAATAAGTCAACATCTTTGGCAACATAAAAGCTTGTCAACCACTCTGTGGAACTCAGGTGTTTATTAATATGTGTAATAAATATAAATAACTAAATAACTTTGTTTAGGCAATAAGTATTGCATATCTACTTCTGTGGTAAACCATAATGCACAATTTGTTGTTTCTTTCATGAACTTCATTTATCACTTCATTTTTTTTTTTAAATCCTCACTGGAGGATATGTTTCCATTGATTTTAAAGAGAGGAAGGCAGAGATAGGCAGATAGAGAAACATCAATTATTTGCTTCCCATACACAACCCAACGGAATGAATCTGCAACCTACGTATGTGCCCTGACTGGAATCAAACCATCAACCTTTTGATGTAGGGAAGATGTTCTAACCAACTGAGCTACCCGGCTTGGGCATCACTTCATTCTGATTAGATTGGACTTATTGTAAGAAATTACACAGTGTTAAGACTGTAGCTTTTATATTATTAGATAATTATCAATATGTTAATGTTTATGTAGATTTTGGGTGGTATACATTTATTTTCACTTTTAGAAATTTTAAGTGTTCTATCTAAGTCTATTCTCAATCATCCTTGATTCAGGATAGCTCTGGAAGAATTGCAAACTCAAAACATGTACAACGTAAGTCACATTTCAAAACCTGAGTCCACAGCAGCTTAATCTGGGTTCCCAAATTTTAAAGAGCTCCTTGGGGGAGAAGAAAAGGTTAGAAAGATTATTATGTAATTGGTCAAACAACAAAATAGTACTTGAGTTTCAATGTTGATTTCTTTAGCCTTGAAACAATTCAGTGACACTTTTTTAAATTTAATTTAAAATTAAATTTTTAAATTAAATTTATTGGGGTGACATTGGTCGACATGATCAAATAGGTTTCAGGTGTGGGTTTCTATGTTACAAGATGTGTATATTGGGTTTCTATGTTATGATGTGTATATTGCACTGTGTGCCCACCACCCAAAGTCAAATCTCCTGCCACCTTATGTTAATACCCTTTCCTTCCCCTCACCCCCCTTTCCCTGTGGCAATCACCACACTGCTATTTGTGTTCACAAGATTCAGTTTTATACCCCACATATGAGTGAAATCATATGCACAATTAGCTTTTTCTGACTGGCTTATTTCACTTAGTATAATATTCTCAAGGTCTATCCATGCAAACAACAGTATTTCATTCTTTCTTATGGCTGAGTAGTATTCTATTGTGTTCTCTCTCCCTTCCTCTCTCTCTAAAATCAATAAAAAAACATTAAAAGAAAAGATAAATATGTTGATCACTCATAAATTTAACAAGAGATAAGGAGAAAGAGAGAGTTAAAGACAACAATATTAAAATGACATATCCCTAATGGTGCAGAACTTGTGCATATGTGTAAGACCACACACTACCAGGAGTAAATTGGGTAGAAATGTGTCAGCTACCATTCTCTGACTGAAAGTGGAACAGAATTGTGAACTTCTTAAACCATGACCAAGTGGAATTTATCCCTGCAATTCAAGGTTGGTTCAACATAAGAAAATCAATTAATATAATATTATCCATCAATAAAACAGAGAACAAAAACTTGAAAATCATCTTAATGGCAGAAGAAAATATTTGACAAAATCCGATATCAGTTTACGATAAAATTCTCAATAAGCTAGGATTAGAAATATGAAAATGTAACATATAAAATATCTAAAAGCTAGAGTCAACATCATATTTAGTGGTGAGAGACTAAATATCCTGTCCTTAGATCAGGAAAAAGGCATGAATATCAATTCTCACCACCATCATTCAATATTGTACTGGCGGACCAAGGCAGTGCAATAAAATAAGAAAAATGAATAAATGAAATCTGATTTAAAAATTAAAAAAAACAGTAAAAACTTCCATTATCCCTATGTAAGTGTAGTAGGCCAGTTAAGAATTATTGATTTCTTTAAACTTGCGCAAGTTTTTAAACGGCATGTCACAAAACTCCACTTTGCTTGTTATGTAGGTAGCCTGTCATTTCCTTAGGTTCTCAATATGTTCAGCCATGTCCTTGGAATGACCATGTGGTGACAGCTGGAAGGTAATTAGTTGGGAGACTGAATAAGCTGCTGCAACGAGGAAATCACAGAAAGCACTGGCCAAAACTTCAAAACACATTTCTTTTTCTATCACATAATAGTCCAAATGTGGGAGGGGATTCCAAGGCTAGTGGCAGCATACTTTTGCCATCTTCAACGTGTGCCTTTATCCCTGCATCCAAGGCATTGTTCCAGTTACTGCAATTCCCAGTCAAGCGGAAAAGAAAAGGGAAATGTAGGGCAGGGAGTAGATTCTTTTTAATATTATGTTTAAAGCAATAGTTCATATCAAAATAATGGTATATGGCTAAGCACAACTTCAAGATTAATTTCTTTTTTTGTCTTCCAAAAACTATGACCTAGTTTTCAGGAAAGCTGCGGTCATTGGGCTGATGTTGGAAGAAGAGAGGTAAGTATTCCTTCTTCTTGCTGACTGCTCTGTCCTTATTGCTTCAAACTCTAATCACTAGAGGAGCTCACAAAATAAATACCTACTTTCTGAGGGGCTAGACACACTTCTTTTAAAAATGTTATTGTATTTATTGGGGTGACACTGGCTAATAAAATTACACAGACTTCAAGTGTACAATTAATTCTACCATACATCATCTCTGTATTGCATTATGTGTTCTCCATCAAATGTCATCTCCTTCTGGTACCATATATTTGACTCCTTTTACCCTCTTCTACCCACTACTCCCACACTTTCTCTCTGGTAACCACTATATTGTTGTCTTTTACACATACTTCTTGATCCTCAGTACACAGTCTGGCTTCTCTCTGACCTTTGCCTCTAGGGTCTAGGTACTTTTTAAAATTATCCCACCCAGTCCAGGCTGGAGAACTTCTGCCTGCAAGGTACCCAAGACCCCTATCCTTGCTAGCATTATCTTTTATAGCAACATAAAGGAGTGTGAGCTTCAAGACCAAGTTCAAATTTAGAATTATGGAACGCCTCTGCTATTCTGCACAGGAAATTGGTAGCATGTGTACAACAATCTCTAGGTTCTCCTCCTTTCCCATACCAGGCTCATTCCACAGAATTCAAGGCTTCCCTTTACACCTGCCCAAGTAACTATTCCTTACTCATTGCTCAGGTATCGATGTTGTACTCATTAGCTGTACTTCAGTCTACTCATGGGTAAGATGGTGCAGGGGACAATGGGCTGCACAAGCATTGGATGCAGGCTGGAAGGTTTTGGGGCAGGGATTTTCTAATGCTTTACCCAGAGATTGGTCAAAATGCAGGACAAGTTTACAGACTCCTTTGCTGCAGAAGAAAGCCAGAGAGGAGACCTCTCAATACATGGAGCGACAAGAAGACCCCTCCTACTTCTCTGGGGTCAGTGTGGAAACTATGGGATTATAAAAAGAAACACACTTAGCCATACTAGAAAAAGGGTGAATGAAATGCCTCAGAGAGGCATGCACACCCAGAAATCAATGACATTTTGATACACCAATAATGAATGCTTAGAAAGAGAAATAAAAAAAACCACAATCCCATTTACCATTTGCAATAAAAAAAAACAAAACCTAAGGCCGGAACCGGTTTGGCTCAGTGGATAGAGCATCGGCCTGCGGACTGAAAGGTCCCAGGTTCGATTCCGGTCAAGGGCATGTACCTTGGTTGCAGGCATATCCCCAGGAGGGGGTGTGCAGGAAGCAGCTGGCTGATGTTTCTCTCTCATCGATGTTTCTAACTCTCTATCCTTCTCCCTTCCTCTCTGTAAAAAAATCAATAAAATATATTAAAAAAACCACACTAAGATACTTAGGAATAAACTTAACCAAGGAGGTAAAGGACCTGTACTCAGAAAACTATAGATATAAAAGAGAGAGAGGAAGATATAAACAAGTGGAAGAATAAACCGTGTTCATGGATTGGTAGAATCAACATCATTAATATATCCATACTACCCAAAGCAAGTTATAGATTCAATGCAATCCCTAAGTAACAACTACCTAGAACAGACCTAGGACAAATACTCTAAAAATTTATATGGAACCAAAAAAGACCCCAACTAGCTGCAGCAATCTTGAGAAAGAAGAACAAAGTTGGAGGAAACACAATACCAGATATTGTTGTAATATAAAGCCACTGTACTCAAAACAGACTGACACTGGCACAGAACAGGCATATAGACAAATGGAACAGAACAGAACCCAGATAATGACCTGAGCCATTATGTTCACTTAATATTTGACAAAGGAGGCAAGAGCATAATATTTGACAATGAAGTCAAGACAGTCTCTTCAATAAATGGTACTGGGAAAATTGGAGAGAGAAAAAGCAAGAAAGAAGGAAAGAGACTAGACCACCAACTTATACCATACACAAGAATAAACTCAAAATGGATAAAAGAATTAAATGTAAGTCATAAAACCATAAAAAATCTTAGAAGAAGCCATACGAAGAGAAGTCTCAGACATCTCTCATAGCAATATGTTTACAGATTCATCTCCTAGTGCAGTGGTCGGCAAACAGTAGCTAGTGAGCCACATGCGTCTCTTTGGCCCCTTGAGTGTGGCTCTTCCACAAAATACCACGGCCTGGGCGAATCTATTTTGAAGAAGTGGCGTTAGAAGAAGTTTAATTTTAAAAAATTTGGCTCTCAAAAGAAATTTCAATTGTTGTACTGTTAATATTTGGCTCTGTTGACTAATGAGTTTGCCGACCACTGTCCTAGGGCAAAGGAAACTAAGGAGAAAATAAACAAATGGGATCACATCAAAATAAAAAGCTTCTGTACAGGGAAAGAAACCATCAACAAAATGAAAAGCGAGTCCACTGTATTGGAGACCATATTTGGCAATGATACATCGGATAAAAGTTTAATATCCAAAAAATGCAAGGAACTCATACAACTTAACAAAAGGAAGACAAACAATCCAATTAAAAATGGGCAAAGGAGCTTACTAGACACTTCTCCCAAGTGAACATACAGAAGACTAAGAGGCTTATGAAAAAATGCTCAAAGTCACTAATCATCAGAGAGATGCAAATTAAAATGTCAATGAGGTATCACCTCACACCTGTCAGAATGGCTATCATTAACAAATCAATAAACGACAAGTGCTGGCCAGGATGTGGAGAAAAAGGAACCCTTGTGCACTGCTGGTGGGAATGCAGACTGGTGCAGCCACTGTGGAAAGCATATGGAGTTCTCTCAAAAAATGTAAAATGGAACTCCCATTTGACCCACTTCTAGGAATATATCCTAAGTAATCAGAAACACCAATCAGAAAGAATATATGCACCCTATGTTCATAGCAGTGCAATTTACAATAGCTAAGATTTGGAAACAGTCCAAGTGTCCATAGCAGATGAGTGGATCACAAAGCTGTGGTACATTTATGCAGTGGAATACTATGCAGCTGTAAAAAAAAGAAAAAAAAGAAGGAACTCTTAGCATTTGCAACAGCATGGATGGACTTGGAGAATATTAGGCAAAATGAAATAAGCCAGTCAGAGAAATATAAGTATCACATGACCTCACTCATATGTGGAATCTAATGAACAAAATAAACTGATGAACAAAAGCAAATCCAGAGACAGAAGCATCGATCAGACCGTCAAACCTCAGAGGGAAGGTAGGGGAGGATGGGGGTAAGAGGGAGAGATCAACCAAAGGACTTGTATGCATGCATATAAGCCTAACCAACGGACACAGACACCAGGAGGTGAGGGCATGAGTGGGGGGAGGGGTGGGGGGTAATGGGGGGCGGTAAGGACACATATGTAATACCTTAATCAATAAAGAAAAAAAAATTTGCTTTCGAACCTTATAATAAATTTTCTGAAATTTGTTAGCAGAACAAAATCTTGACAGTCATATAATATTTCAATTGCTAGAACCAGTTTTTAAGAAGTACAGGGGCAGGGGTGGTGGGAAGAGGTGTAGAGATTAAAAAATAAAAGAAGTATAGGGAAAATATGTAAATTTAGACCTTCAGAAAGGTATACATAAATAGCTAAAAGAAAGGAAGGAAAAAAGACCTTTAAAATTCACAGGAGGACAATTTAGAATTTTCTGAACAACTAGATGTTTCCCAAGAACAGAGATTAAAAGTAGCTAATGACACAGGATCAGGGGAAGACCTGCCACACATTTTAAGATGACTTAAATCTGAATGGAGTCTAAGGAGAAACGCATACAAACACGAATTGGCATGTATGTACGCAATGTTGTAGGACTCCTGGAAACCCACATATGACCTTGTAGGATGGAAATGAATCCTAGAGAGATGTGAATGCTTACTCATTTAATAGGTCACTAAAGAGAAAGAACTGCAATCATTCTCAAGTAAAGTGCCTAAATTTACTATGAATTAGTAAAATTATTCAATGACTCAAGTTAGTTTCAGTTACAGGAAATCAGGATTATAAATTCACAAGTAAAATTTGTTTTTATAATTTCTCAGTGCTATAAAAACAATAACAATAACATTTGTCAAAAATGTTATTGACTTGACTTCATTGTCAAAAATAAAAACAATAACATTTCAACGTTGGGTTAGTTTCTTGCAAACTGAAGTTTGAGTCAGCGTTTGATCTCCTGTACGATATACTCAGTCTCCCAAATGCATGTTTTATTCTGACTCAATCTGTGCACCTAGACTCCAGCCGCTTTCCTAGCATCTAACTGCTGTTCAGTATTAACACTTCCATGGGTTAAAGCCTTTTATCAGTCTACCGGTTATGATTTCTTTCCAGTTTTCCTTGCAGTTTTGCAATGGTAAGATACATTTAGCTGCAAGCAATAGAAGCCTAAATAACAGAGGCATAACGGATACAGATATTTATTATTTATACTAATAAAAGCCTAGGTGGTCCTCGCACCCTCACGCATGATGTCATCACAAAATGGCTGCCACAAGATGGCCACCACAAATATGGCTGCCACAAGATGGCCACCACAAGATGGCTGTGCGCACAGCAGAGGCGGGGCCCAGCGGCCGCTCTGTGCAGTGAGGCCTGGGGGTCCCGTGGCTCTGCGTGGCACAGAGGAGGCCAGTCCCGGCGGTCTCCACTGCCTTGTGCAGAGGAGGCGGGTCCCAGTGGAGGAGGTGGGTTGCAGCAGGGGAGGGAAGTTGGGGGTGATCAGGCCAGCAGGGGAGCAGTTAGGTGTCAATCAGGCTGGCAGCCAGAAGTGGTTAGGGACAATCAGGCAGGCAGGCAGGCAGGCAGGCAGGCAGGCAGGCGAATGGTTAGGAGCCAGTGGTCCCAGATTGTGAGAGGGTTGTCCAACGGCCGGTTTAGGCCCTGCAGGATCAGGCCTAAACCAGCAGTCAGACATCCCCCGAGGGGTCCCAGATTGGAGAGGGTGCAGGTTGTGCTGAGGTACACCCACCCCCATGCACGAATTTCATGCACCGTACCTCCAGTTTGCTTAATAAAAGGTCTGAAGGCTGGTTGTGTTAGGGTTAGTTTATCACTTCATAATATTACCAAGAAACTAGGTTCTTCTCTGATTCCAACTCGACCATACATAGCTGTTGACTTTCTAATCATTAAGGTTTTCAATTCATAATCACAGGATAGCTAATGCAATTCAAGAGAACTTATCAGTTACAAGGCAGAGATGAAGGGAAAGGAATGGTGCTGGTGAAGAATTCTGCAGTGTCTATCTCTCTTAGCGTCTGGCAAGGGCTATTCCTGAACTTTCCTATTAGACTTTCCATTATGTTTCATTGTCCATGAGTAGGTTGAGTAGTGATCTGTAACTCTCGGGGATATCAAGAAAAGCAAAAGCAAAACAAAAACAAAAACAAAACCTACCTTTCCTGAAGATTACTATAGTAGGTTTGAACAAATCAGAGTTCAATAAGCTTGGACAGCAAAAAAGATGTATCACTCTTGTTTGTCAGGAAATCTAAAGATGATGTCTCTTGTTTTTTCAACAGAAAGTTATAGCCATTTTCTTCATCCCAAAAGTCTGCAAGTTCAAATAATATTCCAAATGAACTTGTACAATATTTTTGGTGGTTGGGCATGCTGAGAAATGTTTCTCATCTTTAGAATTTAACATGCTAGCCTAAGGAAAATTGCTATCTGAAGCAAATTGGAATAACATTTTTCTCTTTCTCAAACAGCCCTCATTTGGTTAGGAAGTAAAGTCTACCAGATCATACCAGTTATCAACACAATACCTCTGGTTTCTAGTGGTGCATTAAAACCTTAAAATTTAAATGCATATAAAAATGGACATTTTAAAAGGTTGCCTACATTTTTAATGAATTCTATCACCTGAAAAAATTTTATTGACAATATAAAAAAAACACCCTTAATTTTATTTCACACTGAGAAAAGCTTTTAAAATTCTGTAAACACTTACAATTTTCCATATTGGTTTAAAATATCAAACTAAGGATTATTTTTGTTTCATCATTGAAATACCAGTGCATGGAATTATTTGATACAAGATGTGCAGGATATATTGCCAATTTGAATGTGTGAAAAATTAAGTTTACGTGTTCTTTATATTCCACATTATAAAATAATACAATAAAATGTTACTATCTTATACATGACTTGAGAATACAGGTAACAAACCACTGTAACTTTTTTATAAAATCAACTACTTTTTACGAAGTTTTGTGAAAAAGCAAGAAAGATAATCAGATAGTGAGTGGTCCAAAGATATTTTTGCCACTTCATAATTGTTTCTAAGATCAGCCCATATCCAGATATATGTGGGAATAATATGAAGAAACTTAGTTTATATCATGGAGAACTTACATAGTCAGTGACTAGTTTATTGGACGTATTTTAAAAACAATGATTTTTAAACACATCATTGTACTCTTATAAATTATTAGAGGCCCAGTACATGAAATTTGTGCAAGGGGAGGGGGTGTCCCTTAGCCCAGCCTGCACCCTCTCCAATCTGGGACTCCTCAAGGGATGTCTGACTGCCCACAGGATCAGGCCTAAATGGGCAGTTGGACATCCCTCTCACAATCCAGGACTGCTGGCTCCCAACTGCTCGCCTGCCTGCCTTCCTGATTGCCCCTAACCACTTCTGCCTGCCAGCCTGATCACCCCCTAACCACTCCCCTGCCAGCCTGATTGATGCCTAACTGCTCTCCTGCCAGTTCAATTGTCCCTAACTGCCCTCCCCTGCAGGCCTGGTCTCCCCTAACTGCCGTCCCCTGCAGGCTTGATCACCCCCAACTGCCCTCCCCTGCTGGCCATCTTGTGGTGGCCATCTTGTGTCCACATGGGGGCAGGATCTTTGACCACATGGGGGCAGCCATCTTGTGTGTTGGAGTGATGGTCAATCTGCATATTACTCTTTTATTAGATAGGATAGAGGCCTGGTACATGGCTGGTTTGCCCTGAATGGTGTCCCAGATCAGGGTGGGGGTTCCCTTGGGGTGTGGGGCAGCCTGGGCGAGGAGCCTGTGGTGGTTTGCAGGCTGCCAACGCCCCCCAGAGACCCAAGCAGAGGCTCTGGTATCTGGGATTTATTTATCTTCTACAATTGAAACTTTGTAGCCTGGAGTGGAGCCAAGCCTCCTGCTCACTCAGTGGTGGCAGCCATTTCTGTTGGGATTTATTTATCTTCTATAATTGAAACTTTGTAGCCTTAAGCAGAGGCCAAGACAGGCCAGGGCTGCAGAAGCTTGTTTTTCTCCATCGCTGGGGCAACCCTACCTTCCTGCTCTCTCCAGCTCCATGACTGCTGCCATTTTTGTTCGGATTTATTTATCTTCTATAATTGAAACTTTGTAGCCTTGAGTGGAGGCCTGGGCCATCCAGGGTGTGTGGAAACCTTGGCTTCCTCCATCGCTGGGGAAACCCAAGCCTCCCTTCTGCTGGCTCTGTGGCTGCAGCCATCTTGGTTGGGGTTAATTTGCATACTTGCTCCTGATTGGCTGGTGGGCGTGGCTTGTGGGTGTAGCGGAGTGATGGTTAATTTGTATATTACTCTTTTATTAGATAGGACTAGTATAGTGTTTGAACCATTATAGTGATTGCTGTGTTGTAAAGCTCAAATTCCACCTTCTGGAATTCAAAATTAGTTAATATCTGGCCTCTCAAAGCTTTTTATTTATTTATTTTCCTAGTGTCTAGAGATTTCACCCTCTAGTAAAATTATATTAGTCACAGGACTTGATTCTTGTGCTATGTGTTTATATCTACCTATTTAGGTTTAGTCCAAGATCACTAAATAATCGTCTTAGTTCACAAACACTATCTTCCAGGAACATTTTAAAAAGTTTATGAAATATTATTAGACTCCCCTTATCACATTTGTTATAAATCATCTCACTCTTTATATACCTTCCTCAATTCTTAGCTTGACAACTTTTATTCAGTCTCTCTTCTTTCTGGTAATAATGGAAAGCCAACACATTGGATGGCCTGCCTAGATTTTTGTTAGATTTCTGTCCCAAGGAAATCAGTCAAAAATAGAGGGACCAATTCACTGGAAAAGTCATCCAAGATATTCATGAAATTCTTCCTTTATCTCACAAATTATGTTGCCCTTATCATCACCAGTCATTGGGGTAATAAAGAAAGTTAATGGACTCTTAAAATTAAAGTTTGCTAAATATACAGAAGAACTCAATTTCCCACTGCCCTTAGCTCTGATTGCCTCCCAGTCCTCTCCTTCTTGGTTATACCAACTGTCCGCATAGAAATTAGTAACCGGCTCCTGATAATTCCTATTCTTCTTCAGTTCGCAAAGATTCTATTTGACCACTCATTCTAAAATACTTCAAAAGACAATTGTTTATATCCACCCTTATCATCAACAGGGCCTTCCATCCAAATCACTCCTACAATCAAGGAATTGGACACTTAGTTTTCTAAAGGCAATATCACTTGAAAATTAATCTTTAACCCTTATATCTTCTGTCTTACCACTAGTACTAGTGCCATACTCCAAGGGATCCACCTTGGACTCACATTTCCAAACTAAAAGATACAAAAGCTAGTGTGAATGGAAGTTAACCCCAATTGGAACAAAGGTTCCCTCTGGAGTGGCCCAAGAAACACATAGAGCCGTGAGGTAGAAATTTTCTCCAGAACCTTGGACCAAGCAGATAACTTCAGGAAGAAATAATTTTCCACCCAAGATATCAGAATAAGACACCCTAGAATTCCCTTTTATTTTCTTTTGTCATATACTTCTTCCCTATCCTCAACATAATGGCACAATCTTATAATACTATTTTTTATTGCTGATTATAGACCCCCTTTACTATGGAAACCTCAGTTTCCCCCAAATTTCTAAACCTGTCTCCAATTTAATCTTTTGTATTAACACTGTGTGTCTTTATCTTTTTCCTGTAGATTCAAAAGGAATATGTCTCAATACTTTTCAATAGAGAAATCTATTCTTCCACCTTAACATAACCCAGGGCCTTTCATGGAACTAAGTATATGTAATTACAACTAATTTACTGCCAATACCTACACTGTTATTATAGGAGGCAAGAATACACATTCCTTGCCTTTTATATGTATCTGATAGTCCCAGATGACCCTGAGGAAACTTATACCTGGTACATTTTGAACTGTCTGTCCTGCAAAGAAAAACCAAGGGATTCTTTTATTTCCAACAGGAAGGGACAATGTTTCAACAAAAGAGCTCATATAAAGTCCAATATACAAACCTTTGAACAAATATTCTCATGAAAGTTGCATAGCCCCTATTGAGACATTATTTGTGGCAACTATACCTATAGGTATCTGCCTCACTTGCCTGGACCCTGCTATCTAACTAATCAAATCAGCCTTTTTCCTGTCTTTTCTTTTCTTTTCTTTTCTCTTTTCTTTTCTTTTCTTTTCTTTTCTTTTCTTTTCTTTTCTTTTCTTTTCTTTTCTTTTCTCTTTTCTTTTCTCTCTTCTCTTCTCTTCTCTTCTCTTCTCTTCTCTTCTCTTCTCTTCTCTTCTCTTCCCTTCCCTTCCCTTCCCTTCCCTTCCCTTTCCTTTCCTTTCCTTTCCTTTCCTTTCCTTTCCTTTCCTTTCCTTTCCTTTCCTTTCCTTTCCTTTTTGTCTTTCCTTTTCCTTTCCACTGGACAATCTAAAACATTTATTTTTGTTTCATCATTGAATCTTATTTTATTTTATTTTTTGTCTTAACTACCTCATTTCCTCTGATTGAAGGCACTGGACAATCTAAAACATCAAATTATTTTTGTTTCATCATTGAAATACCAGTGCATGGAATTATCTGATACAAGATGTGCAAGTTATATACCAGTATAAAATCCTAATTCCATAAGTTTTATTATATAGGATGTTCCTGAAACATCTATGATGTTTATGCTATCACCAAATATACTGAGACTGAAAACCAGAAAGTTCATTAGATTCCCCTCTATTATCTTTTTAATACTGTCTAAAGACTCTTCAAAGCCAATGTCCTAGAATATTCTCTACTGGCTCTCATCAAATCTTACATTTTGATCTTATTCATTTATTCAACCTTCGATAATTATTTTTAGTTCTTAAAGCTCAACAAGAATATAAAGGCGAATTCAACCCTGAAAAACATTTTGCAAATCTTAATTTACAACGATTCTGATTTCATCCCTAATAGTGCTAGAGAATATATTTTGTTTGTTTTAAACAATGGAGGGTGAGGGCTGACAACATATTTATAATTACCCATAAATTATTCATTGACTTGACTTGGCCAAACTTTAGTTAGGCTTCTCTCCTATCTTTCAAGCCTTTAAACTTTGATTCAGCCTCAATATTAAGCAAGCATTAAGGATGAGAACTTCCCCCCTTTAACAGCTCACTCCAAGAATGAATCTACTACTGAAACATGTCTAATCGAAGCATCCTGTGTTGCCACCAGTTCACTCCACTACCAATCTTGCTTCCACACAAAGATTTTCTAGCCCTACATCCCATCCTCTATATTAAAACACACACAAAAAAAAAAACTTTTCCTGTTTCATTTTGATTTTTGTAAATCCTGAGATTGGAGCATTCTCTCAATTGAAATGCTCTTTATGAAGGAGCATTCTCTTTACCGAAGTTTGGATACATTTTTTAAATGACACCAGTGGGCTTGGAAGAGGACCTGCACCTCAGATCATGATTGTAGCCTTTTGAGGCACTGATCAGAGAACTTAGCTAAACAGTGCTTGGAATCCTGCCACATCAACATATTAGATAATAAATGTATGTTGTTTTAAGCCACTAGATATGGAGTAATTTGTTATTTGGGAAAAGAACACCAGTAAAAGTGAAAATATACAATGTGAACTTCAGCCCATTGTTGTTTTCTTTTAATAGCAAAACACTTAATATATTCCATGTAATTGCTTTCTTCTATATTTTATTTGATGTCAACTAGAAAATTATTTATTCTAATTATAATGGTCTATACCAATTAAATAAACTTTTACATTAAAAAATTTAAATATTTAAGTGTAACATTTAGACACTTTTAAAATATTCACTAGCTTATTTGGGAAATCAAATCAAAACTAAAATGAGATACCAATTCACACCTATTAGGATTATCAACAAGACAAGTAATAACAAGGAATAGAAAGGTTGTAGAGAAAAAGGAAGCCTCATTCACTGCTAGTAGGAATGTAAATTGTTGCAACCACTATGGAAAACAGTAGAGTTTTCTCAAAATAATTAAGAATAAAGTTAGCATATGACCCAGCAATACCTCTTCTGATTATCTATCTAAATAATTTTAAAACATTTATTTATAAAGATAAATTCACCCCTATGTTTCTTGCAGCATTATTCAGGGTGGCCAACACATGAAAATAGCCAAAGTGTCCTTTGATAGATGATTGGATAAAGAAGATGTGGTAGATACTCAGCCATAAGAAAAGATAAAATACTGCCATTTGTGACAACATAGATGGATCTTGAGAATATCATGGTAAACAAAGTAAGTCAGACAGAAAAAGTCAAGAACCATATGATTTCACTCATATGTGGGCTATAAAACTGAAAGCAACAATTGAACAAATAAGAACAACAACAAAAAAATACTCATAAACACAGACAGTACTATGATAGTTACCAGAGGGAAAGGAGGGTAGAGGGAGTTAGTAAAGGGTAAACAGGGTCAAATACATGGTGATGGAAGGAGGTTTGACTTTGTGTGCTAAACCCAGGATGGAATAAACAGATGATGTGTCATAGAATTATACTTTTGAAACCTATATAATTTTATTAACCAATTTTACACCAATAAATTAAGGGAAAAAAGCTAAAAAAGATGCCTTGAGATTGGTGGTATTTCATAATCAAGACATTGTCCATATACACATATGAGAAAATATAACAATATTTATTTAACATTGATATTAGATATATTTTTCATGCAGAGATATTTCCCATGGTATATTACATCTAAAAATGAAAATATGTTCTGTTGGTTGACCAATAAAATTAAATTTAATTAAACTATATACTAGCGGATATGATTTCCATTGCATTTTCATTAGTAGGGACATTTTTAGAAGATTAAAAAATACAGAGAACTTGAAGAAAGTATCTTGTTTATTCTAAGATGTGTTTCCAGAAGTGTACTTTAAACAACCAGACAGAACTGTCTCTACTTTTATGCAATTTACTGCTACTTGGCATAGTGTGTGTGTGTGCGTGCGTGCACACCCGTGTGTTAGCTTTCTATCACCAATAAATGCAACAGGTTGGGAATTCTATAAGAGCACAGCTTTTGCTTTTGATTTTCTGTTTATTACTGACCCTCATTAACTAGAATTTTGTCTGGCCCATAGTAGGCCCTCAAATACATATGTGCCACTCAGAAAAATAATACGTATTTATATTACTTAATACTTCAGGTGAACTTGAATGTTGATTATTTCTTTTTAAAAACATGAAGCAACTAAATGAACTCTTTTTTAGCCCTTTCTCTAATCCTAATCCTAACCCTCAACTCAAATCTAACTGTAACCCTAACAGGGACATCTGTAATACTCTCCACAATAAAGATTAAACAACAAAAACAAACAACAACAAAAATTAACACCAAGCTGATCCCTAACCTTGACTATAAATCTAACACCTAAACCTAACTCGAAACTGAATCCTTCTTAATATACTGCATAATACAAAACCTAATCCTAACCCTAGCACTTACCCTAATCCTATCCCTGATTTGAATCCAAACACACACACACACACACACACACACACACACACACACACACACATACACACACAGATAAAAAATTAAAAATATTAAACCCTTACTATATGTACTGATTGGAGAAAGAACAAATCAGATCTTCCCTCAAAGAAACTTATCATCTGACAGCATCTAATATCTAACATGAAAATGGACCTATGTTAATAACACACAATGAGCAGAATTATGGAAAATGTAAGTAGAGAAAGGGAGCTGATTATGAAAATGCACCAAGTAAGAACATTGGTGTTTTGCTGTGAACTGGACTTATACCTACACCATCAAAGTGTATTCTATAAGATCTTTCTCAGGTTTAGGTCACAGAAGTATTCATGATAACAATAAGCTCAGTACATACGTGAACAGTCAGTCTTCCTAATTTGCACTCAAGCTGTATGGTTTTCCCTCCACAATAGCCTCAACATTGGAGATGGTGTTAGTCTCTATCTGGTACCCTTTTTATTTTGTTCTTCTAATACTTCTAATAACCTTTCAATTACCTTGAATAGGACCATCAAGTGAGGCTTAATTACTTCTACCCAAAGTATTACACCTTCTCCTCTTTCCCTGCATGAGAAAGAATAATCAAACTGTCAGTCAGCAGTATCTTAGTTTTGAATATGTGGTTTCTTCAGAGTTTTCTAATTTTGGATTCCAGATCACCATCACAAGCTGTAAAAAATGATCAATTTTTAATTTAACATAGAAACTGTAGTTTGTTGTACTCTACAATATATCAATGTCTTCAGAAACCCATGATTTTTGCCCAAATTATACAGGGATTTTAAAAACATAAAACATTTTAAGACTTCATGTTGAAAAATATCCTATCACATGAACCCCTAATCAAAGAGAAATAGAATGTTAGAAATCCACACTGCATCATGTATGAAACTTCTATTTTACAGCATGTCTTACCAAAGCTAGTGTGCCAAGCCCAGAGTTTAGGACTCTCAGTTTCATTCACCTTTTCATTATTCCAATTCAGGCTGATGACATTTCTTCCCAAACATGGTAAGGAACAAAAGAAAACAATGATTTTATTGGTTTCTTTTAACCAAACTGCTTGTTTGTGTTCTCTTTGAACCACAAATTAGCCAATTCAGGGCTGAGCTGTGTTTTGAGAGGCCACCTGGGCAGAACTAATAACCTCTGTGTGATGCAGAAGGTGTCAGGAAACCCATCGGGCAACTTGAGAAAGTGGGGCTGGGTCCTGCCCAGGTGTGGCTCCTCAAGAAGGCTGAGGAGTCAGGCTTATTTCAGGCAGCAGCTGAAGTGGCTGCTATAGGATAACTTACTAAAAAGTGGCGGGGAACTAGAAAGTAGTTTGAGGAGTTTGAGATGAAAGGGAAGAAGCACATTGTACAACCTCGAGAACTCCAGCAAGATCTCTAGCTTACTACGGCGTGTAGGGAGATATGATCCGATTACAGGATTCTCCTCAGCAGATGTACACAACTGATCAAGAACAGTTACTGGAAGCAGTTGAAACTTCTGAAGCACAAATAAATAGCATGCAAACATTGATGAGCAATTAGATATCACAGCAAGGAAAACAAAGAGAAAAATCAAAACATTTGCTGATAATAAGGCATCATAACAAAAGATTTTGTGTGACTGACACAAGTGATGCTTAAAAACCCATGTTGATAATCTCCATAGCCAGCTAGAGAAATTGAAAAACTGTGGCCAATAGAGAAGGAACCAGGAGAAACGTGACCAGCAAATCAGTATACAACTTCTCATGTCTGACAAAGCAGCATGGCCTGTGGGGAAATGAAAAATAAAAACCAAAAACCTACCACTGGGCAAATAAATCAGCTTCTTTACATAGTACCCCTTAGAGAATATGAAAGAACATCTATGGAAATGAAGTACCTACAAAGATTTTCATGATATTTTTGAAGATTAATTGGATGCTTTGTAGTAAAGCAATTACCAGAAGGAGCAAAAAGATGTTCCAGGTCAAGACTGTTTGGGTCAATGGGATATCTAAGTTCTAGAAGAAACCTGGTTTCCTTTCTGAGAATACATGAGAGTATAATGAAACAAGACCAGGTATCTTTCTCTTTGGCTTCCTTCGTTTTCTGGTCATTTTCCTTTACAAGTTTTAGGAAACTATCTAGGCCCTTAGAGTAGTATGGACATTTTAATGATGTTATTCTACCAATCCATGATTCTTCCACTTGTTTATATCTTCCTCTGTCTCTTTTTTCAATGTTCTGTAGTTTTCTGAGTACAATTCTTCTCCTTAATTAAGTATGTCACATACACAAAACATTTAAAAGCACAATTATTTGATTTAGTGAAAACAATATTTTAATTAAAGAAAGCCTAATGATCAGAAGAAAAATGAGGTCTTGTGTATGAAACGCTATTTAAGCAAGATAATTACAGTTTCATCAACAAAATAAATATAAAAATAAAGACTAAGCTATAGACATAAAAAATTCCCTAATAAGTCATTATTCAAGAGATTGTTGAATATTTTCATAAGAATCTTCAGTTAATGTTTATTTGTGCAGCAAAATTATTATAATGAGTTAGGCAAAACAATGAAGCAGTGTAAATGAAGTTAGATATTTTTTTAAAAAGCTTAAAGAAATTAATTATAGTTAAGTGTTTAAATATGATTTATATTCCTTTGGCAAATACACTTTCATTATTTTAATGTAATCTATCATCCACAGAACTTCTTTTACACTGGCAATATGCCAATGTCATTTTAAGTCCATGGATGTCTTAATTTTTTAAAGTTCAAGAAAACTTACATTTTTAAACATTTTGTATAGTAATTTGTATTCTGTTACACATTTTAATTTAAAATTTAATAAAACTATTTTTTCTATGATGCAGACAATTTATAATTACCATTTTATTAATAAGAAAAATTTGGCTGATAAGTGTTAATACAAGTCCAAGGTTTTGGGGCTGATAAGTGGAAGATGCAGGCCTGATTAAAACCAAACAGTATAAGCAATACTATCTCAAAAAATATAAATCTGCCTATCCCTGAGAATGTAGAGAGAACAGTGATGTACTGACTAAAATATAACCCAATAAAAATGTAATCAGAAGAGTCAATTATGGTTCCTATAAAGCACCCTGGCCCAATGGACAGAGCTCAGTAGTAGTGGAGACGGTTGACCTGATGTGGCTGTGGGTGTCTACCACTGGTCCATTGTCATCACTGGATACTGCTGTTTGCGTCATATTTGGAATTGCTATGAGCAATCTGGAATCAACCTTATTAAGAAATATAATTTCAGATGACTGATAGAAATTGCTGTTTCTTACTGAAAACAACAACAACAACAAAAAAAACACACAAAAACAACGGCTCCCACAATTTTTATTTCCAAGTTGTTACTTTTAAACAGTTATTTTTTTGTGGGAAAGAAGTTTTTGTGTTTTTTCCCCACCTGTCATATGGCTGTACACACTGAAGAACTGACACATTTTATTCTCTTTCTGTGGATAGTTTGTGTGTACAGGATGCATGTGTCAGGTGAATGAAAGAAACTACATCAATAGCATTGTTCCACATAATGCTAAAATGAATCACAAGGCTGCAGTGAACTTTAATAAAGTAATTTTTCAAAAAGGGAAGCAGAATATCCTAATTCTGCGTTTTAATAGTATTAAAATACAGATTTATGGGGAAGCCAAAAGGAAAAAGAAAAATGCAAGGTTTCCTTATTTATTTTGTGGCCAAGTATATATATTTTTTCTTCTTTGAAAAGTTGGTTGTGCTTTATATTTTGCAATTCCAACATCATAATAATTTTTATCCAGGTCACATGAAACATGGTTCTAGAAAATGCCAACAGGCAATAGATTATAGAAACTACCTATTTCACTCTTTTGTTAGATTATAAAATGTTTATACCCAAATTCACTCATGCATTATGAGTTTTTGAAGTCAGTATAGATGCACTGTGTATTATCTATTATTATTTCAAATGAAAAAGTCCACAATCACAATCCTGGCTCCACCGGATTTCCTTTCATTGCACTGAGAGTTTTTTATTTGAAGCCAACACAATACCTTATAACTTTTATGGTCACTAAAACTTCCAAAACACATTTTAAAATTTTTAGCATTAAATCAATGTTAAATATCAGTGTTATTTCTCTCCTCATCTCCCAGAACTCCTATCCTAAACTTTCATTGAGAGGTCCTGAAATGACCTTAAAATCAGCATCAGCATTCTAAAAGTCATTTTGTATTTTCCCTCTTACCAACTCCAAATCTTGATGATTCTCATAGTTCTGTTAATTGAACCCCTCATTGTCCAGTTCTCCCTGGCTAAAAATGTGCTATTGTCATTGATTAGTGTATAGCTTTTACTCCTGATAGCTAATTAGCCAATTGACCTGGCTGACTGACTGAGTCTTCCTTCAAAATGCCACTTGGAGTCATCTCATTCTTTCTATTTCTTCTGCTATGAGCAATATTCATGCCACTCCAATCTCTCACTCTGCATAGTTCCCTAAACTCACTGTTCTTTTAAAAACTACACACATCTATCTATCTATCTGTCTGCCTATCTAATCTATCTATCTATCTATCTATCTATCTATCTATCTATCTATCTATCATCTATCTATCCAACCATCTTTCTGTAGCGCTATCAAATTTTTCTACCTACAGATATAAAATAATTAGAATTGAAAGATAAGTATATTAAGGACTTAAGTATATTATGTAATAGCTGTAACTTTTGGAAAATTACTTAAATTCCTGAAACTCATTTTTTTCTCAACTGATAAAGGGCAATAATAACATTTAATCCAAAAGTCAATATGAAAATTAAATAATTTGTTATAAATACATTAATGCTATGAAAATATTAACATAATTGGAAATAGTTCATCTTTTACTTGTTTTTAGTCTACCCTTTCTTTAATTAACCAATCATTTGTCATTAACCTTTTCAACAAATAATCATTTGTTTGAGAGGCATTGAGCTAGGTCCTGGAAGCACAAATTTATTTTATGTGAATTAGACTTACACTATGAAGTCTCTTACTCCTCACAACAAAGTCAGTTTAATTACAGAGCCCACAGGCATATAATTACTTTTTTCCCCTCTCTGATTTGGTCTCTAGCCTTAGAACTTACATCACACTAAGATGACAACTATATCTGTTAGTACTGTAATGTTTAACATACTATTCCAGAAGTATGCACAATACTTTTTCACCACATCTGATATACCTAAGTCATAATGAATAGTGGGGAAAGATTTTAAAGTAGGTGACACTGGAGATGATATTTAATAGACAAGTATAAATGGGCTAAACAGGTAAGGGGTTGGTGGAAGAAGGCAGATAAAAGCATATATAAGTATACAAATATAGAAAACAATGAAATATTCAAGCCCTCACTTGTAAAAAAACAAAACTATAACTATTAGGAGAGAATTTTATTGTTTAGAGCTTAGTCCAGTCTAATCATGAAGATGTGTATAGATCATTTTAAGTGTGTGTGTGTAGGAGACAGAGAATTATTCCTAACTCTGAGATGAATATATGCCAAGTATAAATATGTACTTCAAGTATTTTTCTGAAAGCTTTTTGTCTCAGTTTGTGTTCCTGGAAAACAGTTTCTGAGACAGTGATTTGCCTGAAGGAAGTTAACATCCTGCTCTGAGAAAGTGAGAGAGTTGACCAATTACTGAGTGTGGGCTGTCCCTGGGGAGAGTATTTAACTTGAGTGATGCTGTGATGGGAAATTCCAGGAGATGAACTCAGCTGTGTACCATAAACACCTAACCCTTTTGAGAAGTGCGTAGGTGGGATCTGCATGGGAAAATACATCATCTATAAGATCCCAACCATTGCTCTTTTAGGATCCATTTGATGCATATAATAAAATCATCCATCTCCGAAACACAACCTCCACTATTCAGGTTGCTTTTTCTGGATAAACTTAGAAAAGGAAGGCTAGGAGGCTACATTAGGGTCTTGGTACCTCAGTTGATACCAGCCATCTCCTTCCATTCTTCTAGATCTTCTTTATTAGAAGTTCACTTCATTCTAAGTCAATAACTATGGTTTGGCTTCGTTTATGCTAAACCAGGATGGCATGGTTTATGCTAGGACGAGTGCGCCTCATATTCCTTCACCCATTATGCACTCCTTCTGTTGAATGTCGTTCTCTTAATCCAAGGTAATATGCTATGCAATATACTGTCAATAGATGGAACACCCTGAAGTCCTTATGTACTTGTGCAGGATGAAGGTTTTTTAATTCTATTTATTAAGATGATTAAAATACACTATGAGGTTAGTCTAAACAGCCTACAGTAAATATTGGCTTTCCAAATTACATATAAAAATCTCATTATCTCATTAAACATATGTTTTTTAACCACATGTATTGGAAAAATTACTGAATTCTGTTGTTTTGTAAATTTTACATAATATTAAAGTTTTTCAATTAGAAATAACTTAGCAAGAAGCATGTTGGAATTTTTTTTAAATAAAAATAACAAGACCACAACCATTACCTATATTATAAATTTGTGGAAAAATTTGGGAAAGCTGATGAGTCTTTTAAGAGGATAAAACAATACATCAGAAGATAAATTGTGTTTTCTCTATTTTTTTCTTTATTAAAATGGCAAAGATCATCACTTACCCACCATAAATTACATACCAAAATTGAATTGTTTTATCAAGATGCACTCTTCTTAATATCTTTACTTCTCTAACACATAGGCATTAACTTGATGTGATAGAAAATATATTTTAATTGAGCCTTCTGAAATGCATAGAAAAAGTAAAGAATAAAGAAAGTAGGTAACTAAGGAGGAACCAGAAAAAAGGTTGGGAAAGTATATAAATCACATTTTCAAGTAAGTTGAATGTCAGTCTGAGAAGAATAACTTTTATCTTGTTTTAAAGAAAACACATGTAAGGTCTCTTAGCAGGTGACCAGAATTCTGTTATAGAAATATTAATCTGAAAGAAGCATAGGGAGTAGAGCTTGGAAAACAACAGTTTTCATGTATTGTCAAATTCTTTGCTAGGTTACAAAATTGATAAAACAGGCATAACATCCTTTAGAAACCAGGGTATCTGTGATTTTTCTCATCATAATGCATCCTTTGTATCACAATGCCTTGTATTCTGCCTCACATCACCTTGCACCTTTTTTATTCCTGCAGTTGTAGTAGTAATTCACAAGTACAGCATGATAGCACCTCCCTCATCATGGGAGCTGAATTGTCCTAGAGCTTTTCTGATTCAAAGGCCTAGGGTGTATAGAATAATTCATCTGACATTCAGACAAGTACAACCTGAAGGTGCAAGGCAGTTAGCTTTGCTGTGGGCCAACTATTGCCATTGAATAGAAGATATGTTTCATCACTTGGATAGAAAATTGTAAGCTGTATTCAACATTGCTCCTCCAAACGTTCTGAAGAAGCACACTCTCAAACCTGGCCCTATCCTCCTGCCACTTGGGCCACTTCTTTTAATCAATCCACTTTTTTTTTTCTTCTGAAAATAGCTTTTTCTACAATAATAGTGAAGAACTCTAAAGTAGCCTGGCTGGTATGACTCAGTGGTTGAGAGTCAACCCCTGCACCAAGAGATCTCTGGTTCAATTAATGGCTAGGGTGCATGCCCTGGTTGTGGGCTCAATCCCCATTAGGGGGTGTACAGGAGGCAGTGATCAATGTTGATGTTTCTATCTCACTCTCTCCCTCCCTCTCTCTCTCTAATATCAATAAAAATATATTATTTTAAAAAAGCACTCTAAAACAATGGCTTTCCCTCTTATATTTTTCTGTCTTCAACCCCTCCACTTCTGTTTCCTGGGATCACTTCCCGACAAACTACTTGAATTCAACCACTTATCTAAGTCTTGGCTTTAATAGTGGTGGTTGAATAGACATCAAGGTTAACACATATTTAAATATGACATTTAGCCCTGCCGGCATGGCTCAGTGGTTGAGCGTCAACCTATGAACCAGGAGGTCACTGTTCGATTCCCAGTCAGGGCACATGCCCGGGTTGTGGCCTTGATCCCCAGTGTGGAGTGTGCATGAGGCAGCCAATCAATGATTCTCATCATTGATGTTTTTACCTCTCTCTTCATCTCCTTTCTTCTCTAAAATCAATAAAAATATTTTTTAAAAAAATAAATAAATATGACATTTGTAAATGATTTAGGATGCATCTAAGGCCAATAGATTACCAAAATAAAAAGATTACCAAAATAATACCTGACAAATCAAACATCAATTTATATCTAAGATGCTATACCTTCTTCTGTATCTATGGTTTAAATAATGTTTAATTATATATGGCAAAGAAAAATGGTTCCTAATTAAAATATCACATATTTAGCTCTAATTAAGGCAGAAATTTATTGCAATCTTCAGAAATTACTGTTCCTTAGAGGAATAAACTTAAAGCTGGTATTTAGATATCACCATATTAAAATTAAACTGTCTCATAGAAAAAATAAAATGAAAACAAGACAAAACACTGACATAGAGTCTTCAAGGACAAGTTCTGAAACCAGAATGGGGGCAATACATACATCAGACAAAAACATTGATTACTGTGGAAAGAACTTAGCAAAGTTCTCATACTACAATAAGATACATAGCACATAACCTTCAACAAATGGTTTATTTGTACATTTCTGTGACTTTTCTATTGTTGCTATTTATTAACTTTTCCTCTAGTATTCAGAGCATAATGTTAACTCTATTTCCAAACTTCAAATGACATAATTTTGAGAGAACATTTATGAAAATTCCATGAAGGAAATTTAGATAAGTATATTTAGTGAAAACTTGAAAATTGGTTGAGATTTGGTAGGGATGCTTTTTCTTTTATTCTATATTCAGCAGACATTTACTAATGCCAAACTCTAGGGCTTCTGTCTCTGTTGCATAAGTAAGGCTACCATTATACTTATTTTATTTTAAAGTCTGGATTTCTTTTACCTGCAGTATTTTTTAAAGAACTAAAAAAAAAAACAAAAAACCAAACACAAAAAACAATGACAGAAAACATTGGCATATTTGTTAAAACTTCATTATTATTGCTATTACTGCTTTGTGTTTTAGAGTAATTTATGACTTACAAAGCATATTTGTATAAAATAGTTGAAATGAAGACTACATTAGAAAAAGTAAACAGTAGGTTGCCAGAAGCAAAATATCAAATCAGAGATTTGGAAGATAAGGTCACAGGAAACACCCAATCAGATCAGCAAAAAGAAAAAGAATTAGAAAAATCAGGACAGTTTAAGAAACTTTTGAGACAACATGAAGTGTAGCAACATCTGCATCATAGGGTGGTACCAGAAGGAGGAGAGAGCAAGGGTGGAGAACCTATTTGAAGAAATAATGACTGAAAACTTCCCACCATGGTGAAACAAAAAGACACCCCAGTCCAGGAAGTGCAGAAACTACCATACCAGATGAACCCAAAGAGAACCACACCAAGACACATCATAATTAAAATGCAAGAGGTTAAAGACAAAGAGAGAATCTTAAAAGCAGCAAGAGGAAGACAGTTTGTTATCTAAAAGGGAACTCCCATAAGACTGTCAGCTGATTTCTCAACAGAAACATCTCAAGCCAGAAGAGATTAGAATGAAATATTTGAAGTGATGAAAAGCTAGGACCTACAACCAAGACTACTTCACCCAGCAAGGATATAATTTAAAATTGTAGGAGTAATAAAGAGCTTACCAGACAAGAAAAAGTTAAAGGAGTTCATTACCACTAAATCAGTATTGAAAGAAACGTTAAAGAGTCTTCTTTAAGAAGAAGAAAGAAAAAATAAAGAGGGACATAATTATAAAGAATAAAATGCCAATAAAGATGTAACTATCAATAATTACTTTAAATGTAAATGGCTTAAGTAATTCAATCAAAAGTTATGTAAGAGAACTACCTCAGAATAAAAGATACACAGAGACTAAAAGTAAACTGATGGAAAAAGATAGTCCATGCAAATGGAAATGAAAAAAATAAAAGCTGTGAAAGTAATACTTATATCTGAGAAAACAGACTTTAAAACAAAGGCTAAAGTAAGATACAAAAACGACACTAAATAATGATAAAGGAAGCAAACCAACAAGAGTATATCATTCTTGCACTAGCTGGTTTGGTTCAGTGCAGAGAGTGTTGACCTGAGGACTGAAGGGTCCTGGGTTCGATTATTTTCAAGGGCACAAGCCCAGGTTGTGGGCTTAATACCCAGTAGGGGTGTGCAGGAGGCAGCTGGTCAATGATTCTCATCATTGATGTTTCTCTCTCTCTCCCTCTCCCTCTCTGTAATCACTAAAAATGTATTTTTTAAAAAAGTATATAATCCTTGTAAATATTTATGCATCCAATATAGGAGCACTTAAATATATAAAGCAAATCTTCATGGACATGAAAGGAGTGGTCCACAGTAATGCAGTCATATCTGGGGATTTTAACATCCTCCTTGGTATCAATGAATAGATCTTCTAGAGAGAAAAACAATAAGAAAACAGCAGTCTTATATGACATATAAGATATGATTATTTAATTGATACATTTAGAGCATTTTAGCCTGAAGCAGAAAAATATACATTTTTTCCAAGTGCAATATGGAACATTTTCCAGGATAGACCATGTAATGACACAAAAAAGTCTCAATACATTTAAGAAGATTGAAATAATATTAAAGATCTTCTCTGAGCATAATGGTATGAAAAAAATGAAAAACAAACAAAGACACGGAAGCTAAATAACATGTAACTAAACAATAAATGTGTTAACAATGAGATTAAGAGAGAAATCAAAAGATACCTTGAAACAAATGAAAATATGAACATAACAACCAAAAATCTTTAAGACACAGCTAAAGTGTTCTTAATGGGGAAATATATAGCATCACAGGCCTACCTGAAAAAGCAATGAAAATCTCAAATAAAAAACTCTAACTTTACATTTAAAAGAGCTAGAAAAACAACAACATGCAAAGCTCAAAAGTGAGTAGGGAAAAAAAGATCAGGGCATAAATAAATAAAATGGAGTCTGAAAATACAATACAAAAGGTCAATGAAACCAAGAGTTTATTCCTTGAAAAGTTAAACAAGATTGACAAACTTTTAACTAGATTCATCAAGAAAATAAGAGAGAGAACCCAAATAAATAAGTCAGAAATGAAAAAGGAAAAGTAATAAATGATACCACAGAAATACTAAGAATTATAAGAAAATACTATGAATCGCTATACACTGAGTGGCCAGATTATTATGATCTCTGAACACATAATAATCTGGCCACTCAGTGTATATCCTATATAATAAAAGGCTAATATGCAAATTGTCCCCTCCACCAGGAGTTTGACCAGCAGGCAGGCCAGCCAACTGCCCATGTCCCCTCCCCCTGGCCAGGCTGGCTGGACCCCATCCATGCACAAATTCATGTACTGGGCCTCTAATATATATATGTATACACTGAGTGGCCAGATTATTATGCATTCAGAGATCATAATAATCTGGCCACTCAGTGTGTACCAACAAATTGGACAATCTGGACAAAATAAATAAATTCCTAGAAACATACAATCTTCCAAAAGTGAATCAGGCAGATTCAGAAAATCTGAATAGATAAATTACAACTAATGAAATTGAAGTAGTAATAAAAAAACAACAAAAATGAACAAACAACAAAACAACTCACAACAAAAAGTCCTGATCACTTCACAGGTGAATTTTACCAAACATTTAAAGAAGAATTAACATCTATTCTTCTCAAACTATTCCAAAAAAATTAAGAGGAGGGAAGATTCCCAACCTCATTTTACAAGGTCAGCATTATCCAAATTCCAAAAACAGATAAGACATCACAAAGAAAGAAAATTATACGCCAATATTCCAGGGATGCAAGGTTAGTACAATATATGCATATCAATAAGCATGGTACACCACATAAACAAAATGAAAGATAAAAACCAAATGATTATATCAATAGATACAGAAAAAGCATGTGACAAAAATCCAGCACCAATTTATGATAAAAAAACTCTCAGTGAAGTGTGAACAGAGGGAACATACCTTGATGTAATAAAGGTCATATATGACAAATCTACAGCCAACGTCATACAAAATGGGCAAAAACTACAAGTGTTTCCCCTAAGACTGGGAACAAGACATGGAAGTCTGCTTTCACCACTCTTATTCAACATAGTACTAGACCTAGCCACAATAATCAGATTAGAAGAAGAAATAAAGTGTATCCATATTGGAAAAGAAGAAATAACACTGCCATTATTTGCAGATAAGGTGATACTGCAGATAGAGAATCCTACAGATACCACCCCCTAAAATAAATTCAAGAACTGATAAATAACTTCAATAAAATAGCAGGATACAAAATAAACATCCAGAAATCACTTAAATTTTTATACCTCAATAATATCAGAAGGAGAACTAAGAAAATAATATCATTTACAATTGCATAAAAATAAATAAATAAATAAAATACCTAGGGATAAACTTAATCAAGGATTTAAAGTCCTGTACTCAAAAATTTATAAAACACTGAAAGAAAAGAATTTTTAAAAGATAGAAATAAGTGGAAGTATATATTGTGTTCATGGATAGGAAAGATTAACATCATTAGAGTGTCCATACCACCCAAAGCAATCTATAGATTCAATGCAATTTCTATCAAGATGCCAATGCCATATTTCACAGAACTAGAACAAATATTCCAAATATTTATATGGAACCACAAAAGATCCCAATCAGCCACAGCTATCTTGAGAAAGAATAACAAAGTTGGAAGAATCATGCTACTTGATATCAAATTATTCTAAAAGGACATAGTAACCAAAACAGCATGGTACTAGCAAAAAGACAGACATACAGATCAATTGAATAGAATAGACAGCCCAGAAATAATCCCACATCTTTATGGTCAATTAATATTTGACAAAAGAGGCAAAAAACATACAATGGGTTAAAGACCATGTGATTAATAAATGGTGTTGGGAAAGATAATGCAAAAAATGAAACTTTCTTACACCATACATAAGAATAAACTCAAATACTTAAGTGTTAAACTCAAAACCATCTCAGACATTTCTTGTAGTAATATTTTTTTTCCTGATATATCTTATCAGGCATGGGAAATAAAATAAAAAAATAAACAAATAGGACTACATAAAATTAAAAAGTATTTGCACAGCAAAGGAAACCATCAGCAAAATGAAAAGCAACCCACTGAATGGGAGAGCATATTTGCCAATGATGTATCTAGTAAGGGGTTAAAATCCAAAACTTATGAAGAACTTATACAACTCAACACCAAAAAAACAAACAATACCAATGAAAAGAAAAATGGGCAAATGACTTGAATAGACACTTCTCCAAAGAGGACATACTTTAATTTTCTAAGTTTTTTTATGGGTCTACTACATGATAGAAGATTAGGAAAAAGGAGCAGTTCTCTGTGAGGCAAAATCAATACTTATGAGTTATCACCCAGACAGCCTATGTACAATTTTGAAATGTACATTTTTATTCATCTCTCCCTTGGCTAGTGATAAAGTTAGAAGTCATTGCTGATGGCAAGTTTAGGCTCTACCAGTAACCATTTATTCAGGTTCACAGGTAGACATAGTTATCATATAATTACCACTCTAATTCATCATAAAACGGTGCCTTCCTAAAACAGACATTAGAAGTGTGAAAGGCTTGCTTATTTATGATTAATGAAGTAAATTTTTCAGCAAGCACTTTTCAGATACTTGCATCTCTGTATTGTTTTCAATTAAAAAATGTACTCTACTTTCCTTTTTAAAAACAACACAGTGCAATGGTAGAATTTTCTTTATTTGAGGTTCATGAGACAAAAAAGATCACATTCTCAAAATTTGCTTAAATTTGCATAATCAGCAGCAAGAGAAGTTTTCACAAATAAGGGAATTACTGGAATAGATGAATTCAACATTCATGTTTGAAATATAGCCTCCTGAGGGAGGAAAAGTACAAGCTCTTTAAAAAGCATTGCCTTTTACAATGTGAACAATGTCTAGTCATGTTTAATAACATATATAATCATGATATTAGAAAGAAAGGGCGTCTTCACTTAATTTATAGTTAAAATTACATTTTTATTTCATCACAATTATATTACACTTTTATTTTCTATATAATTTTTAAAAACATTACTCCAAATTCAACTGGTATAAATCATAAATCAGATTTTTTGTGTTTTAGTCCAGACCCTGATGATTTGTACTTATGTGAATGATCAAATTACTTACCTTTCCTAAATCTCCTAATTGTAAGTGCTTTATTTATAGAGTTATTTTTTATTTATGAGGAAAATGATTTTTAAATGTTTTCAAAATGATTAGCAATGTGAAAATAAGATGTACTTTTTAATTTTTAATGTGAACAGAACTATTGTGGTTATTTAGACATGGTTCTTTAATCCACAATCCATGTTACATCTTAGAAATATTGGTCTCTTTGTTGAAATAAAATAAACTTCAAGCATTTGGATATGTCTAATTACATCATCACTTAACTTTTTATTTCAATTTTAAAATTCCAATTACTGTAATTCCCTCTCATAAAAACATTTACCTCACCCTCAAACTTGTGTTACACTAGTTGTTTACATTGAGCCGTGGATCAGAATTATTAAAGATTAATAACATTAATTAAACTAATGCTATATTAGTTTTTAATTTATTAGTCAGCGACAATTAGCTGATAATTACAAAGCTAAAATAAAAATGTCCATAACATAACCACAAAGTGTACTACACATCTAATTCCTTTTAAATATAAAGTGTATGAAGCTCAGAAAAAAAAATTAAAAGAAACAGAGTATGTGACTCTGGGGTTACATGAGTTTTTACTATAGGAGTTTTGCCACCACATAGACTAGGGAATTTTGACAAGTCACATTATCTTTCTGGATCTTTTTCTCCCATGTGATCAAATTTGTGCCTTTCTGTCCTGAAAAAAAATATTTTTCTGTCAAGATACTCTTGTCCATTTTGTTCTTTTGTTTGTTGTTTTTATCTCCCTCTCTCTTTTTATTGTTGATAGCATTACAGATATCTCTCATTTTCCGTCCTCCCAGCCCCTATGCACCCACCCATGTCTTCAATACCCTATTGCCCGTGTCCATGTTCTATGCATATAAGTATATAAGTTCTTCGGTTTATCTCTTCTCATTCTCCCAACCCCACATCGAGGTATACCAGTCTGTTCCATGTCTCTCTCCTTTGGGTCTTATCTTGTTGGTTAATTCATTTTGTTTATTAGATTCCACAAATAAGTGAGATCATGTGAAATTTGTCTTTCTCAGTTTGGCTTATTTCACTTAGCATAATATTTTCCACGTCCATCCATGCTGTCCTAAAGGGTAAAAGATCCATAGTATTCTACAGTGTAGATGTCCCACAGCTTTTTTATCCATTCATCTACTGATGGACACTTGGGCTGTTTCCAAATCTTAGCTATTGTAAATAACACTTCTATGAACATAGGGGTGCATACATTCTTTCTGGCTGGTGTTTTGGGGTTTTAGGATATATTCCCAGAAGTGGGATCACTGGATCAAATGGAATTTCCATTTTTAATTTTTTGAAGAAACTCCATACTGTTTTCCATAGTGGCGGCACTAATTTTATTCTTACATTTGTTAGATTTGGTAGCTGATCTATCGAGACAAAATTTTTTAACTTTTATTTTATATTTGATTGTTGTTAAATTTATCGTGGTGACATTGATTAATAAGATTATATAGGTTTCAAGTTACATTTCTATGACCTGTACAGCGCATTGTGTGCCCGCCACCCAAAGTCAGTTCATCTTTTGTCACCATATATTTGACCCTCTTTACCCTTTACTACTTCCCACCCCCTTCACTCTGATAACCACCAAACTGTTGTCTGTGTCTAAGAGCTTTTGTTTGTTTGTTTTTCTGGTTTGTTCATTTGTTGCTTTCGGTTTTATATCCCACATATGAGTGAAATCGTATGGTTCTTAACTTTTTGATTTTGTTTTTCCATAATTAACCACATTATATGATTTCTACATATTTGATGACATAAGTTTTAGGGGAAAACAGAAGTGCATTAGTAGGAAATATTAAATGAAAAATAACTTGTATTTCTTTATGATTTTAGTTGTTTTCTGAGAGCCATATCATGAAATGCTAGAAATATGGTTTCTTAATTTATATGAAGAATAATATGTTTTAACAAAAATGTTTTCCTGTTAATAAATGTGAGTGCCAACTATCAAACTAAAAATTTTATGACGTGAAGAAATATTTTAAATATTAATACCAGCAGTTCTATTTTTCATTTTATTAAAATATTTTAGTGCTGACATAATTGCAGGTGTCTCCCCTTCCCCCTCCTTTGCCAATCTCCTCTCTCCTCCCCCTCCCTTGTCCTTCACCAAACTATTGTCCATGTCCCTGGCTTATGCATATACATTCTTTAGCTAATCGCTTCACCTTCTTTATCCAGTCACCCACACCCCTCCCCTCTGGCACTGGCCAGTCTGTTCCATGTATCCATGCTACTGGTTCCATTTTGTTCATCAGTTTATTTTGTTCATTAAATTCCATATATTTGGGAGATCAGCAGTTCCATTTTTTAAAGTTTTAAAATATATTTCTTATTCCTGAGTGCTAGGATGAATACACACATCTAAAATGGTCTAAAAGCAAAGTGATAATACAGCTACAAAAAAAAAGTATAAACCCTTTTGAATTGAGAGAACTGGGAAAAAAGGGGAGGCTAGTACAACAATAATCCTTTGGAAACCACAAAGTGGAATAAACAACAGATCTATAACCAATTTAGCACACTCATTCAAGCAGAAACCTAAGCAGCACAGGGGAAATAGAAAATCAACCCCATTTACATGAAATAATTCCCCCAAACCTCAGTAGTTCCAAAAATAAAAATAGGGGTGGGTGGAAGATCTGAGAAAGTTTATCAACAAAATAGTTCAAGTCAACTTTCCAAATTTGAAAATAAAATATTACCAGAGGGAAAAGACCCACCTTGATTTTTAGAGAAAGCAGAAGGGAGGGAGGGAGGGAGAGAGTGAGAGAGAAATGTGAGAGACACATCAATCAGCTGTTTCCAAGCCTGCAACCCAGGTATGTGCCATTGACTGGGAATCAAACCCGCACCTTTTAGTGAATGGACTGAACCTCTAACCATTGAGAAACACAGGAGAGCACAGAAGAAGCTGATTTTCTAACCTAGAATTCTGTACCCAGACACATGTCTGGGTAAATCTAATCACGTGTCTGAATACATTAAAGACATCATCAAACATTCCAGTCCTGAAAGATTGATGGCGCACATAGAACCTCTCTGAAGAGGTGAGTAGAAATGAGTCTCCATTGAAATGAGAAAGCAAACCAATATAAACAAATATGTGAGACATAGGAGAGAAGCAAAAGAATATCCCCAGTGTGGTGGCAAACGCATCCTGTAAATCAGGTACAGAGTGAGAACACTAATTTGGAGCAGGTCAAAATGCACAAGGTGGAAACAGACAAATGGTAAGCAGTTACCATACAAACCTTTGACTTGGCGGAACTAAATTTAGACTCGGTGTATTCTGTTAATTCTTATTCATGACTTTGTTATTTTATCTCATAACCAGTAGTAAATATGGACAAGGTCAGGAAAAAAAATACTTCAAATGTTAAACCAACTGTGCCCATTATTCTATATGTGAAAATGCTTATGCATTTCTTTTTCAAAAATGTCAATAGTATCATAGTACTATAGATGTAACATCCAGAATAATAACTATGAATTTTCTTATTCCTAACAGACTAAATATCCTTTAAGTTGTTTTTTGGGATATTTAGGATTCATCTAATAGTTCTATGAATAATAAGGAAAATACCTAAAATGCATATTATTTGGATATTTCAAGAGTAAACTAGTAAGGTATGGTCACTGTAACCTTAATGATATAATCCAAATATTAAAAGGAAAATTCAATATCATCTACAATACTATGAAGACACTGCATTTTAAACACTGGCAACCACAGTGTGGCCAATAGTGTGCTATATATAGCACATGGCTCTTAACACTTATAAATACACTGAGCGGCCAGATTATTATGATCTCTGAATGCATAATAATCTGGCTACTTAGTATATATATTGTCAGGTCCAGCCTGACGGGTTGAACCGGGCTGAGGTAGGGAGGTGGGAATTGAGAAAAAAAGAAAGACAGGAACGCAGGAGTCGGGAGGACTACAGGTCAATCGAGGATCTGCAGCAAGTTTATTAACTACGCGATGCCTTTTATACACAAAACACTGAATAGGAGGTCTGCCAAGAGGAATGTATTCTTTGTTCCTCTTAATCACTAAGGGAGGGACAGAGCAGAAGGACAAATTCTTGGTACAGCAAATCTCAGTAAAATAGTTACAGACTTCTTGGTAAGCCATGAAAGGCTGTTCTCATTCTACAAAGATTGCTCTCATTCTACTGATAACCGCCATCCAAACAAGTCTGGGAAAGCTGTGTGGGTAAGGGTCCCAGCCTTGCTATCCCCTTCAGGTGTAAGGACAGTGTCACCTTACACCCTGTCTCCAACAGATCCCCCTTTTCTGTTTTTTAGGCTACTAATAATAAAAGTAAAATTTAAATATTAATAATAAAGCTCTAATATTAAAACAACTGTAAACAATGCCAATGTTTATAAAATTAAATTATATACATGTTATCATTTTCAAAACTTGAATGTTAAGAGCAAAACTATGGCTATAATAATAACAAAACAATAAGAGAGAAATCAAAACTATGGACATATTAACATTTTTAGCTACTAAATGAAAGAAAGTCTCTTGTGCTGCTGGTGTCCTTGGACTTGGTTGCGTAAGACTTTGCAGATACTGGCAGCTAATAGATGCTAGCATGAGCAGGAACATGGTTGATGAAGTAGCTTCAACTTCTTACTTTTCTATAATCTGCTATACTTCAGTCGTTAACTTCAGATGATTTTATATTGGTACTTCAGTCCCTTGTGTAGCTTTTAGTTTTCTTCTTCCTCCACTTTGCTGTTATTAGGGTAGTACTTAGTCCTTTTTGAGCGAAGGGACACAGGACCTTGTCTGAGTCCATTGTGGTGATCCACGTAATGCTCTGGTACCCGAATTGGCTGTATTGCTCCTTCTGGAAATATATAAAACACAACCTCTTCCCCACATCATTACTGAATCTGATAAAACTCTTTTCTGGTTTATGTTTCCTTCCACCTAGCTGACTTGGTGGAGGCTATTGTACAGGAGGCCTGATGCCTTTCACCTGCTGTACGATCCTCTGTATCATAGTTTAAAAAATTTTTAAAGTTTAAAAAGCATGACTGAGCTTCTCTTGAGGTGACACATAACATCTGTCTCCCCCTTTTCTGTTTTTTAGTAAATGATTTGAAGAGTATGAATGGTTCTTTCTACAATTGAGTGATATTCTTCTGCTAGATATGATTAGGTTTAAGATTTCGGGGATTTACCCCTAAAGTTGGTACAGGAAGGTGGATAATATACTGAGAACATTGCTTCTAATAAAATATGGAAATTTTCGTATTTAAATAATATTTTAAAGACTGAAAATTGAATGAAAAATTTCTTTGAATTAATGTGCTTAATAGTGGCTGTTTTAATAATTTCTGGTATGCTTACTATATAAGTACTATTGCTATAAGTTGATGGGCTCTGCATTAAAATCTGTTAAGGTATAAATAAGAGCTTGTATTTCTACTGAAATATAAGGGGTTTGAAGGACTTTTGTTTTCTGCTGTAGTAGATCTAGCCTTTCTAGAATTGGATTTATTTGTAAAAATGGTTAATGCTTGAGGTAATGATTCTTTTAATGTGGTAGTTAATACTATTCCCTATGTTAGAAATAAAGTAAGCCCGTAAGCCAGCGTTCCCGGTAGAATATAAAATATTAAATATTTTGACTTTTATGTAGAAGGGTGTGTACACATGATCTGGAAGTGCGTATACTGGCCTTCCTTGTCCTTGGTCCTGGGCAACCTGTAGCAATGTACAGGTGCTGACTGCTAGTATGGCAAGGCACCTTCACTATTTTTATTTCTGGACTATTTTACCTTTGTTCTTGTGGGCTATTGCCCACGCTATGGCCGGAACAATTCTATCAGGTCTTCTCTGGGATCCTTTGTTGCAGGAATCTATATGGGCTTTTCTGGAAATATATAAATATATTCTCGACCAAAGGTTAATAAAGAAATCTTTTCCGTAAATTAGATTTGGGATCCTTTTGATTTTTGTCTAAATGATTTTCCTTTGGCTTATTTTCCTTTGGGTTATTTTAAGATTTTATGGGTGGTCTTGTTATTAGTATTATAAATGAAAATTAATATTTGAGTAAAAACTTTAAAGCAATTAAGGCTTGATATAATTTACTTATAGGATATTTCTTTTAAGATATTATTCTATTAATCTTCTTTTTGTATTATTATGAAGCTTTTGTAAAATTTTTTAATGTAGTCTTGATAATCTTTTATTTTTAATTTTTGTACAGAAATATGATTGCTTTGGATTCATTGTATGTTAAGTAATTTTACTATGAGATGAACAATCAATAAAGTTTTGTTAACACTTTAGGAACAGTTTTTTGTTTAGTATAATTAAGTTTTTATGAATATTTACTTATTTTAATTAGCTTATTTAAATTAGTCTGAAATAAAGCTTAGTTTATTTATTAACTTTACTTATCCTAGATAATGGACAATAAATGACATTAAGTTTCTGCTATTAATCTTTAATTTTATATAAAACTTATTAGAGAGGAAAATATATTTATCTTAGTTTAAAAGGCTAAATATATAGGCTTTTAATTATAATTCCTATAATATTTGAAGGAAACCTCTTTATTTTTATGTAAGAATCTTTGTCTTTCTTTTTATAATACATAACCTGTAGGGCTGTAGTTTGAAGGTTAAGCCTATAGGCGACTAGCTAACTATATTATAAGTACTTTTACAGTAAGGCTGACTACTAATTTATTTTTAAATTTAACATTTTAATAACAATCTTAGTTTACCCTGTAAATATTAATGGAAAGGATTATTTGTATCCCTGAGAAAGCTATGAGCATTCCTGGTGTTAGGCTGGATTTAGATATAGGGCAGCTGCTGTTAGCCATGTCTCTGTTGCCTGGGTCCCGATCTGAGCTGGGAGATGGCCCAAGTCTCTGTACGTTGCCTGGGTCCCAATCCGGGCTGGGTGTGGGAAGCACAAAGCAGCCATGGGGCAGGAGACCTCCCTTAGAAGGGGCTAGAGTTCAGGCCCCTGTAATGGTGGGGGGGTGAGGTTCTGTGCCCCACCTCTGTTGACCCCCAAGTTCTCTCCTGATGGCCCCTCTGCGACTGTGCCTGTCTTAGGTTGTTCCTCCCTTGAGGAATCTTACCCGTCTTTGACTAACCAGCCATCCTCCGGGGCCAAGCAGGGTGATGCGAGGTTTAGTTCTGTCTCCTTGATAGCCTATGCCCCTATGGCCTCCACACCCAGTACTTGCCTTGGGATCCCCTCGCCTGCTGGCGGGACCACGGCATTGATCACATATCTTGGGGAACCCAGGTTTCTTCTCCAGGGAGAGCCCAGCTCACGATATTGGGCGAGAGACAGATCTATGGCACCAGCCACTATGCGGCTTCAACCTCAGTATGAACAGAGAGCTCAGGCAACAGCTGTGGGCAATTGCATTGTGAGAAGAGGGTCCCTCTTGGTAAAAAGGGCAAGAAGGGCTAATATAGAATGCTCAAGTGCCCTCTCAGGGGGCCTTCCACACAGTGGAAGGGATTAAATCCTTTCATGTCCTTTTAAATTGCCACCAAACATTTAAAAAATTAGTATGTAAGTTTGTTTGGGATAAATGTATAATATGCTGTTGTAAAATATCAAAAATTATAATCACATTGTAGAATAATATTATGTAAGGATATACTTTGTTCTAGGTATGGTAATTTAATTTTAAACTGGCTATTAATTTCTTTTCGTATAGACAAGGCCTTAGTAATTTTCCTAGAATACTTAATTAAATTGCTTACGAAGACATTGGCTTTTCTTTAAGCTAAAAACCTTGATTATAATTTAATAAGCTAATTTAGTTAAGTAATTAAAGTAGGTATCTTTATTTAAAATAAAGTAAATTTGTATCTGATTTTATAAACCATAAATGTTGCCCCGCCTCTAGCTTAATGTAGGAGGCTACATAAAGTTAGGTAGTAAATGGTGGCTTCTAATCTGTTTTTAGATTTTATTTGGATTTAATTATTCAAACATTGGTTTCTTATGTAACTTAATTTATATGAGACCTTGATTATATTTTAAAAGACTAATTTATAAAGTAACTTAAGTAGGTATCTTTAATTAAAATAAAGAAACTTATTTAGTAAAACTTATAGGTTTGATATTTTATTGGTCTGATCTGAAAGTATGGCTTTTGTCTTTTTAGAAATTCTACTGCTGTTGAAAAATTTGGCTATATTTAAGAAATACATTGTTTTTGCCCTTCTTATAGGCAGAAACCTGTATAACATTGAATATATATGTACAAGTAAGATATATTAATTTTTATTAGATAAAGCTTTCTATGTGATTTCAAGTATTAATCGGTTTAATTAAAAAAAAGTATTTCTTTTAAGAGAGAACAGACTTTTGAACATTTCAGGGCCCAATGAAATGTTCAAAAGTCACTCTCAGTCTTGAAATAACTTGGAAAGATTAAATATATATATATGCATATTATATATATGCTTTAAAAATTATATACCTAAATTATCTTATAGAATATCAATTATATTTAAACTAGATTATAGAATTAGTCCTTTTTTTAAAAAAAATCAGACCAATAACTAATATAGTTTGAATTCCTAATTATTAGAGAAAACATAGTATTTTATTTTCTTAAAAACATATTTTTATATTTTAGGTATTTCATTACCACAATTATATAATTTTTCTTAATTTAATTTAATATGTACTTTAAACTTTTAGAGCTTGTAAGTTAAATATTTTTAGTAGTTCTTAGATTAATAATACTTTATATTTCTAAGAAAAATACAAGACATAATCAATTAATAGCTTTAATTCTGTCCTCTAGATTTTTTATGAGGCAAATTTAAACTTTACTTTTTATTTGCTAGTAACTCTGATGGGGGAAGGGCATCTACCCCTTCCTCTGTTAACAAAGGGTGTAGCCAGTTACCTGGGCTACTTAGATGTTTATAATCAATACATTATTTATCTATATTTTAACAATTTCTTTGAGATTCTAGAGTCAATTATAATTATTTTAAAGTATTTACTTTGGATAAATTCTATGACAGAGACAAATTTACTCATATTCTTGAAGGCTTTAAAAGTTAACTTTTTAACACCCTTTATTAATATTTTAAAAACAACTCTTTATTATGGAAATGTGAATCCTGCTGCTGGAATTAGCTTGAATTTCTTTCAAGAAGACTTTTTCACTGTTTTTCTTAGGGAAAAGAACCAGCTTTGGGTTTTTCATTTCTGTAGCCCTTGTAAAGAGTTAAGTCTAGTCTAAGACCTATCTAATATCCGAAATCGGACCATTTGCGCATTTTGCCTTATACCAGCTTTCTCTTTACATGTGTACCGATATCCCAGATGTATTTCTAAATTTTTAAAACTTTTTCATGGTGAGAAAGGAAACTTTAAATTAGTATACTGGGAGAGTGGGCTTCTATATTGGATTGCCACGTGTCTGTCCCTTCCCCCACATCCTGCTTACTTCAGGGGAAGTTTCAGCAACAGATCTGGCCGAATTTCTTTTTATGCTTAAAAGAAAGATAGATCTCAAAATTTTTCTTTCTTTTATGCTTTCTGAAGTAATAACTCATACCTAATTTAGCCAAGATTTGCATTTCCCTTCGAGTTCTTTTATAATTCTTAAATGTAACTTTAAGTAATCTTATTGTAAGTAATTTTATTGCGGGAGAGCAGATAGCCCTGCCCTCTCCTGCCACTCCTGGTGTAATCCTCTCATAGTTAAACTGTTTCTACCTAATAAAAGGCCAAACATCCCTTCAGGAGTAGGTCTATATACCCCTGTAGGGATGGCTTGTGGTCCCAATTCTGGTGTTAATACATATCGCTTTATGGATCCAAGGTTCACGCCGGCACTTCCAGGGGTTGCTCGGAATAACTCCTGTATCCGTTTTGCTCACCGGGCAGACTGGATGCTGCGCAGCCAGCTGGCCTTGAGACGGCACAGGGACAGGAGGGTAAATAGACAATGCCCCTATTATTTGCTGGGGCTGGGCTGGCCCCTTTTGGGAGTTTCCCGACTGCTGCAGAGGCAAGGGATTTCCCTGGATATCTGCCTTAGATCTACACTCATTTGCCCAATGTTTTCCTCTTTTACATTTAGGGCACAGTCCAGGTTGTTTGGGACCTCTGCCATTTCCTTTATTAACCCCTTTATTAGAGGGACACTGTTTTGCCATGTGTCCTGTTCCTCCACAAGTGAAACACTTGTGTGTTTAACTTTTCCCTGTGCTGAACTGTTGCTGAAGAATTCCTTCAATGGTGGTTCCCTTTAATGCGGCCGCAATAGCGACTCCTTGTATATATGAGGGACCAATATTTGCACAAATGCAGATATAATCTGAGAGAGTCCCCTTTCTTTGATAGGGCCAAAATGCAGCTTGACAGGCAGTGTTGGCATTTTCATATGCCAGCTGTTTAACTATTAACATGCCAGCTTCTCCATCTACCACTACTCGGCCAACAGCCTGTAATAGCCGAGAGACAAAATCCTGATACTTTTCATCTGGCTCTTGAATAATTTTTGAGAGCTCCTCTGTTTTTTGACTAGAGGTGGGTAGCTTTTTCCAGGCTCTGATCCCAGCTCTATTAATTTTCCCATATAAGCTTCCTGGGGGTATTGAATTTGATTATGGGTATCAGCATAGGATCCTTCTCCTACCAGCATTTCATAAGAAATATTAATCTGGGCAGCTCGATTACGAGCAGCTTGCTCCTTAGCCTTTTCATCATATTCTGATTTCCACAAGAGATAATCCCCTCCTGATAAACAACCCTTGGCAATAGCTCTCCAATCATTAGATGGGAGAGCCTCTGAGGCT
Organism: Ia io; assembly: GCA_025583905.1. Lineage (NCBI taxonomy): Eukaryota > Metazoa > Chordata > Mammalia > Chiroptera > Vespertilionidae > Ia > Ia io. The sequence goes on from JAJQQW010000017.1 coordinate 71,400,508, forward strand.
ATAGTTTCCAAGATAGTTAAAGTATAAGGAGAAGTAGGCCCATACTGAGCACAGGCTGTTTTTAACTCCTCCAGGGTTTTAAAAGGAAGAGGGTCATAAGTATGCTCACGCTGTCCCGTTTTAGGGTTCACAGGTTCCATAACGGGGAAAGCATGAGTGCCCAAATCCTCACCAGCCTTTCGTGCCTCCTGCAAAGCCATCTGGAGAGGGGAAAGTGGAACTGGTGCTGCACAGGGCAGCGGAGAGCGGCGGGAACGGCCCCTGCGGCTTCTCTTTTTCTTGCCAATAAGCTTTAATGCTTCTGAAAAGTGTTCTAACACATCCTCCATATCACTGCCCTCCTCAATTCTGGTAGAAAAATATTCTTCCTCCTCTTTTGCCTGAACAACACCTGTATCATTATTATGATAAAGGGCAGCAGCTTCCTCAAGATCCTCCTCATCTTGAGGATTTAATTTGTCTTCAAAATTTACATTATTCCTTTTTAATATACTGTCTTTTTTAGACCCCTTTTTTGTGCCATTACACTGCTTCTCTTTCTTTCCTGGCTTAAGAGATGGTTGATTATGTTCATGCCTGGGATCTAAACAATCCCGTATCAAATTCCATAAGGAAAATGCATCCTGAATGAATTTTAAAAAAATTTTTTTTACTTGCTTGTCATTAACTTTAGTTCCTTTACTGTTGAGCATAGACTTTAACATTTGCCCATAAAGGGAATTTTCTCTAGATTCTAACTGTCCCATGCTTTACTCCCGACTATCAAAAAAATGCTCCTCCCTTAACTTAACGAGTGCACTCTTTATCTGGAGGAGTTCCTCACCGTCTGCTTCCCAAGTCCTCAGTTACCTGTTGGGGCGCCAATTGTCAGGTCCAGCCTGACGGGTTGAACCGGGCTGAGGTAGGGAGGTGGGAATTGAGAAAAGAAAGAAAGACAGGAACGCAGGAGTCGGGAGGACTACAGGTCAATCGAGGATCTGCAGCAAGTTTATTAACTACGCGATGCCTTTTATACACAAAACACTGAATAGGAGGTCTGCCAAGAGGAATGTATTCTTTGTTCCTCTTAATCACTAAGGGAGGGACAGAGCAGAAGGACAAATTCTTGGTACAGCAAATCTCAGTAAAATAGTTACAGACTTCTTGGTAAGCCATGAAAGGCTGTTCTCATTCTACAAAGATTGCTCTCATTCTACTGATAACCGCCATCCAAACAAGTCTGGGAAAGCTGTGTGGGTAAGGGTCCCAGCCTTGCTATCCCCTTCAGGTGCAAGGACGGTGTCACCCACCCGGTCTCCAACAATATATATATACACACACACACACACACACACACACACACACACACACACACACATACTAGAGGCCCAGTACATGAATTCGTGCACAGGTGGGGTCTGGCCAGCTTTGCCAGATCAGGGCGATCAGGTCAGCCTGCCGGCCAGGGAGAGGGGCCATGGGCGGTTGGCCGGCTAGCCCTGCCTTCTGGTCAAACTCCCAGTTGAACTCCTGGTCGAACTCCAGGTCTAGGGGATAATTTGCATATTAACCTTTTATTATATAGGATATTAGAGGCCTGGAGCATGAATTCATGCATGGGTGGGATCCGGCCAGCCTGGCCAGGGGGAGGGGACATGGATGGTTGGCTGGCCTGCCTGCTGGTCGAACTCCTGGTTGAGGGGACAATTTTCATATTAGCCTTTTATTATATTGTATAAATACCGAGTGGCCAGATTATTATGTGTTCAGAGATCATAATAATCTGGCCACTCGGTGTAGTTTCTTTAAAGACTTTTCAAATGAATAAGATTTAAAATACAGTTCTCAAATACTGATGAATTGAATGATTTTATTACACCATAAAGTAAATCTGGATTTACTCTTCAGAAGTAGGCCTCTTAGTTAAATGAAACTGAGTTAATGTAAAAGTTAAACTTAACTACATTTATTTTTGTTTGTTTTGAGATAGCGTATGTGGCAGAACAGCTGCCATCCATAGAAGCTGCAGGAGCTGCCAAGAAGACTGCCCACCCCCAGGTATAATACAGCCAGGGGTCACCCAGGTGAAATTAGACGCCATGTTGGACAGAGCTGGTTTTTGCAGGTTTGAAGTCAAAGAAAGGAGCAGGTAAGTTATTGACAATAGTCCTGTTATTAGGTAAGCTAGCCATTTAAAATGCCATCCCTCAGAACCAGTGAAGCCGTTTTAACGTTATAGTCAGGAGCCTCACCACCTTTGTTCCAACCCTAATGCTTGTGCTAAATACTTGTATATTCTCAGGAGGTTCAGTAATCTCTCTAATATGGATCCCTTTATAAAAATGTGGATAATAATAATATCTTCCTTTTATATTGTTTTAAGGATTAAACATGTGATATTTGTAAAGCAGTTATGTTGTGCCTCATGCTGTAAATTAGGAATAACTGTCTAATAACTATACATCATATCATTAAAATTAATATATATATATATGATATGGAAATAGGTCACTCACCTAGAATTAGATTAATTTTTTGTGACTCAGTTTCACAGAATGGGAAGTTAGATAATAAACCAAGCAGGTGACTTGGGGAAGAGCATCCTGGAGAGAGTGAACTGCAAGTGCAAGGCTTGTGGTCGGAGGGTGTGCCTGGCAAGTGTAAGACACAGCGAGCAGGCTTCAGTATCTGCTGAAAATGAAAACTGTATTTTAACACATCTATCTGGGCCAGCTATATTATTCACCATTGTTTTGGTAAAGAGAGTGACAAACATAAAACTTATTTTTTTTAAATATAAAGAATTTCTTCCAAAGATAAAATAGCATTAACTTGTCTCAAGATTGTATGTTGGACATTTTCACTCAATAAATAAGGCTTGGTTATGTGCCTTTGGTCAAAGAACAGGCTGAGGGTGAAGTGGTTCCCTCCTTCCTGTGAAGCAAAATAGTAGAAGGTCATATTGACACCTGAAGAAAACTAGAGACAAGAAGCAATAATATCGTTTACAAAATCCTTTTTCCTATTTTAATCCTGATTCAGATTGATATGTAAATTTATGTGTCTCTGGGTACCCTGGAGAGCCCCTCCCCTCTGCCCTGGTCACTGACTTTTACACAGATTGAGACTTTGACCGTTTTGGGATAATTTGCTAACCTAAGCCCATGTATAGGCATAATTGTTCTAGAGGTAAACACTATTTATTTCCATACTTTCTAATATATCCTCTTTGTGACCATTTTTATTAAAATACTAGGGACCTATTGCAGGAATATTCCTGCAAGACTTCTGGTGGGCTTCCCTCCTGCCACGGCCACCTCTCCCGCCCCCCCACCTCTCCTGCTGCGGCAGGCAGGGTGGGGCGGGGTGGCCGGAATGGGCGGGGCACCCCCCACCCATCCCGCCCACCTAACCCAACCCTCGGCCACCTCCGCCTCCGCGGCCACGCGGGGGACACAGCTGTTGCCTCTGCATGTCTCGCCCCACATTCCCGACCCTCAGCGCCCGCTGATGCAGCTGCCTCTGTGGCCGCGTGCTGCCGCCAACTCTGAGCACCCTGACCCGCCGTGCATGCTGCTGCCGCCTCCTCGGCCGCGCGTGCTGCTGCTGTGCTCCCCACCCCGCCCACCCACCCTGCCACACCCTGCCCGCCCCACCACGCCCTGCCTGCAGCCACCATCGCCTCCGAGGCCGCCGCAGCCTCGCACACCACCTGCCCCGCCCCGCCCACTGCCACCACCGCCTCAGAGGCCACCATGGCTGCGTGCTCCACAGCTGCGCCACTGCCCGCCCATGCAGCCGCCTTGCTTTCTGCTTTCTTCACTCCTCCCTCCCTCAGTGTATGCAAATTAACCGCCATCTTGTTCGCTCTGATTGGCTGTGGGCGCAGTGAAGGTACGGTCAATTTGCATATTACTCTTTTATTAGTGTAGATACTTGACACCACAGATTTTTATTCATAGGCTGTTTTTCCCATGGGCAGGGCCGTGATGAAGAAAACCAATTAAAAACATTAAGTCTTCCATAATTCCATCACTCACTAGTCCCAAGGTCTCACATTTTTTTCCATTCAAAATTCTCCAAAACCCTGATCCTCATGATCTAGCAAACAGAGGACACAATGGAAAATCTCTTCTGTTCATATCCTTAATATCTGAATATAACTCATCTCTTTATTCACTAGGGAGGTATTAAAAAGCCAGGTATAAAGGAGACAGTCAGAATACACTCAGTGCATTGATCCTAACCATCTCACCTTGAATTAAGGACGTAGTCTTTTACTGTCTTTTTTTGTAATGATTAAGGATTCTATGAAAATGATCTGCAGAGATATGGTCATGACAATATTAATAGTTACTTCTTAATCCCTAATAAAAAGTTATCATGATCTTTTAAGCCAATGTAACAGCAGGAGATAAATACAGCTGGGTGTGGACACCACACATACAGACACACACATGGACACACATGCATACATGAACACTCACCGACAGATGTTTGAATAGGTAGTTCTGAAAAAGGGTTGGTATAAGGAGTAGAGCACTCCATTAAGAATTGCCTCTCAACAGTATGCAAGAAAAGCATGAATGCTGAGTAGTGTAAAATAGACAAAGTAATTTTGTGAAAGAGTTAACAAGAGTTAGATATTTCAATTTTACATGATGATAAATTACATGAATATTTATAAAATAAAACATTTTAGCAAATTCATCTCAATTTGATAATCAATATTAGAGAATAGTTTCTGTTTGACTCTTAAATTGCTTAGTTTGCACATAGAATTGTAAATAATTGAGAATACATGATTGAAAATCTTGCCATAATAATTAATATTTAAATGAATATCATGAATTAGATAACATTGGAGCATCCTCTTAGGTTTGGAAATTTTTTTAAAAGAAATGTAAGAACAAGTTTACCAAAATTATGTGTGTCACATATTAGTAATAAGTGAATGAATGTTTTTGTGAAAAATGTGACAATGAAATGTAAAGCCCTAGCAGAGAGCATATGATAGTTATATACAACCTAGCAGAGAAGACTTCTTAACTAATACTCCACAACATAACAGAGAAGGTAATATCTTAAAACTATATGGAAATGTTATATGTGTACAGAGGAAGAAACATCACTACTTGTTCGTTAACTCATAAGTATGATTGATTTATTTGCCTTTAATTTTCTAAATCTGACAACAATATCTTCATAAACTATAGCATGAAATTACTTAACAGCCTTTTTCCCAACTATAAATGCATCATTGTGGAGCATTTGAGATTGTTGAAAAAATAAACAAATAAAAGTTCCAAATCTAAACTTTGTCATAGTAAAATTCTAATTTCCAATTTCACCAGATTTTGCACGATGTGTTTTGTCTTGGTTAGCAAATAGTCCAATGGTACCTTACTGTGCTGTTAAGTGTTCAACTGCCACTCACACTTTTTCTCTTTTTTATGTCGTTAAGTATTGGTTCCAGGAACACAGGTTTTTAAAATTTTGGATTATATCATTAGGCAGAATAAGTAAAATATATGTATATCAAAAATTATCCAAATATAATTTTCAAAAACTGCATATCAAATAAGCACTGCTTGACTTACACAAATATAGAAAAGCAAAGAGTTTGAAGTTATACTACCAATATCATACATGAAGTAAGAATGAAGGAATGAGGAAAGTTTCATGATTTCTTAGAAAGAAGTGTACTTCAGAGGAGAAAAAAAATCTGAAGAAAATTTCTACATCTTGTAAATTTTATATAAAGTGATACTTTTCCATGATAAGAACTCAGCATTTTGAGAACTTGCATCTACATAAAAGATGCCTACTCAATCCCTGTCTTCTGCTCCCTATGCTTTCCCATTGGATTTGGAGTACTCTAGGTGTGTTTGCAAAAATTAAAATGCATAAAATGCATTTTATTAGTAATATTTCTTTGTTAATACCAAATACTTAATATTTTATGTTTAAGCCACAAAATAACTTAATTCTTGAGGGTTTTTTTCCTATTGATTGTTACCCTGACAATACTATTTGAAATCAATTAATTGTTGTTGGTTTATTTCTTTTTCTTGGATCCCCATACCTTAATATTCAGACAAAATGTAGAACTTTCGTTAATTTTAACTATTAATGAAGGTTTCTTTTTTAGTACCTTGACACCATTAAATTGAGAAACTACATAGCATACGTAATGCATGTTATGTACCTCCAAGGGTTTAACAATAGCAGTGAATATAATGACAAACCCTGACCTCAAATCATTGTATCTTTGTTTCTAAAACACAGAGTTGTTTTTACTGGAATATCATCTTTACAATTTTAACTCATCCTTTACTCAAATATAAATCCTACTGCTTATTAATAGTGTTTAACTTTATGGGCTAATTTACTATTCTTGTTAAGATAATATTTCAAAAGGAGAGAGAAACTATATAGAAAGAAAAACAACAATAGCCACAGAAGTCAATGTCACTTCTGAAAATGTGTCATCCACATGACAGAGACTTTAGAAATCTCTAAAAGATATTATGAAGTTAGTGGTGATTTAAAGATAGAACAAATAAAAGAGATAACTAGAGACACAGCCTTCAATATTTGCATGCAAAAATAAACACATACAGTGTCAATACATAGATCAGACCCATAGCAGCACCACAGTATTCCCTCGGATACACTCCATTCCACAGATTTCATTTCCCCCCAGAAGTGTTCCTATTCAGATTATATCAAAGGAGATGACCTCTGGCTTCCTTTTTATTTTAAATTCCTTGCTGCAAAATAACCTTAAGGTCACCAAATTATATTGTCTAGTGCAGCATGGCTGATTATTAGCTTTTTCTTTTAAACCCAGGGACGGTAACAGGTTAACTGGCAGCAACTGATCATTCCCAACTTATACTTGCACCTCCATAAATAGCTTAAAAATAAACCCTTCTTCAGTTATCCTATCTTGTATTTTCTAAATGTTTTATGTTGGAATCTGACTCAAACTCTAGACTTGATGAGACTGACAGATTACAAACCCAAAGACCTCATTTTGCAGGTTAACTTACTGAATATCAGCAATGTTAAATAAAGAATGGTAAAAATGTTAATCTGTATATATAAAACCCTAATATGCAAATAGACCAAACAGCAGAACAACCGAACAATGGGTTGCTTTGACGTGTGCAGACCACCAGGGAGTGTGCATGGAACATGGCAGGCATCAGCTGTGGCGGGATGGTGGAGCAGGTGAGCGGGGGCACCAGACCAAGGCAGGACACCGGTCGCTGTCATCGGGGCGAGCATCTGGTGGTTACTGAAAATTCTTTGCTCCTGCATGCCGCAGTCCCACTGGGTGCTCGCACTTGCTGCCGGTGTCCGCACTGTTGTTGGCACCACCGGCCCCACTTGCACCTGTTGCCGGCACCCGGCGCCGGTCCTGATTGCTTGGTGCTGTCAGCAGGTGCAAGCGGTGGCTGCTGGCCCTGATGCCCCCTGAGGGCTTCTCCACCTCCCCTGCTCCTGAGGGGTGATGGGGGAAGCAGCTACTGCTCACACCCACTGACAGTGCTGGCCCCCCCTTGCACCCACTGCTGGTGCCAGCCCTAATCGCTCTGTGACATAAGCGGATGCAAGTGGGGCCGGTGCTATCAGTGCTTGGGAGCAGCGGTGGTGGAAGAGGGGCTGCTGGAAGACAGTGGACATGGCGCCGTGGTGGGAGGGGCCGTGGTGGGAGGCGCCGTGGTGGGAGGGGCCGGGTGGAGGCAGGGAGGATGGTCCGAGACCCACCCCTGTGCCCACCGCAGCCTCACAGCCCACAGTTCCTTTCAAGGCACACAAATTTGTGCACTGGGACCATAGTTATTAATAAATGTTAAACTTTTATCTAATTTTTGCTATTTTTTTTAGCATTAGTTATTAACCTTCTCTGTATATCAGAATACCTTAGTGAGTGTTTAAGCATGAGTTCCTTATGTCTACCTTGCAGTGTAGCCTGCAAAACAGTCAGATTGAAGAAGAATATCTGGATGTTACACCAAATTGACACTGAAATCTAGGAGATGCAATACTTAGGGCATTTAGAGAATTACATTTAAAAGAAAGAAGCTTGAAAATCCTATAAAATAAGAGAGGAATATATTACTTAGTCAGGACACCCTCATGGGTAACGTCTGGCAGGAGTGGGTGGGCATGGCTATGTCCTACACGAGGCCGGGTACGTGAGGCATCAAATAAAATAAAATGCATACACATGCCTGAAGATGACAGGGTTCAAGGAGGAAAAGCTCCAGTTTCATTTCTCACACCCAGCTAGGAGGACTCCCTGGGGCAGCTCTCCCCTCCGAGCCCTGAGCAGGACAGGTGCTCTGCTCTGGCCCAGGAGCCCTGAAGGGAGGTGGAGGGAAGTGCTTTCCCTCCGAGACTCTGCTCTCCCTGGGAGCCCGGCGTGGAGGGCACTCTCCCTGGGAACCCGGAAATCCGCCTCACGGGGCAACTGTGCAGCAGCCAGGCCTGGTGAGCTACGGAGAAGGTGACCTACTTGGAGGCCACGCAGCTGCCATAGTTGAAGTCACCCTCGATAGAGGAGCAGGGGTAGCGGGGATCAGAGTTGGCCATGTCAGTAATGGAACCCCAGCTCCCCACCGAATGACTAGAGCACGTGGCCCTCAATGGTCTGCAGGCCCCCACAGAGAGCAGACAGCAGAGCCCTGCTTGCCTCTTGCTGCGGCAGCAAGCCAGAGAGCAAACAGCAGGGCCCTTGCAGAGAGCAGACACCAGGGCCTGCTGTTGCGTCCAGCAGGCAGGTTCGCAGAGAGCAGAGAACCACGGGGAGCAGGCCTTAAGCCGTCAGTAGGACTTCCCCTGAGGGCTCCCAGATTAGAGAGAGTGCAGGTCGGGCTGAGGGACCCACCCCATGCACAAATTTCATGCACCGGGCCTCTAGTTAATAATATAAGAAATAACATGATATTACTAGACACACTATAGTAAAAGAGACTAGAAAAAGAACATTTTATTTTTTATATATTTTTATTAATTTCAGAGAGGACGGGAGAGGGAGAGAGAGATAGAAACATCAATAATAAGAGAGAATCATTGATTGGATGCTTCCTGTATGCCCAACACTGGGGATCGAGCCTGCAACCTGGGCATGTGCCCTGGTTCATAGGTTGATGCTCAACAACTGAGCCAGGACATATGGGCAAAAAAAAAGAAATTGTAATGATAAAAGAACAAAATAAGAAACTGGATGCCTAAGGAGCAACAGAACTTAAATCTTTAGAAATGTAGTTTTTTATCTGGAAACTCAATTAGAAAATTTCAAAAATTACCAAATTACCAAAGCATTGATTTTATAAAATAGGTTTACTAAATATTAAGACTAAGCAATGGATATATTTTGTAAAAATTTTGAGTTTAAATTAGAAATATAAAAACATAATAATTCTATAAACAAAACATATTTCTTTAATTGTATGTAGACAAACAATTATACTTATGATGATTATTAAAATAGAGAATTAAAAATGATCATCCATGGAACCATAGTAAGTATGTATCAAACAATAAAACTATAAGAGACAGATTACAAGAGAATGATGATGTCATTGTGGGACATATTTTTTCTTAAGAAATATGATAGTGGAAGATCTACTCATGAAGAAATCTGTGATACATAATCATAAATATAGAGAAAATAAGAAAAGTATAGCATTAGGGGAGAAAGTAGATAGAAATTTCAAGAATGCTGAATGTTCAACATTGGCAATAGTGTAGAGTAAATGAGAGTAACAGAATAAAGACATAGTTTCAAGAAATATTTGAAAAATAAGAATTAGCAAATATTTTTTAGAGAAAGTACTAATTATGTTTTTTTCATATATGGTGCTTTAAAAATATATTTTTACTAGTTATTCCTGTGTATTTTTCCATAAACACTGTTAATATTATCTGAGAAAAGAGGAAAGATATATAGCTTTTGTTTAATTGAAATATCAGAAAGCTGAGACCAAAGTAACTGATCTTATGGATTAGTTTAATTTTTACATTAATGTTCATAGTGAGCACTTCATAAAGTGTTAAAATTAAAAAAGAACTTTTTGCCTTGCCGAAACCGGTTTGGCTCAGTGGATAGAGCGTCAGCCTGCGGACTGAAAGGTTCCAGGTTCGATTCCGGTCAAGGGTATGTACCTTGGTTGCGGGCACATCCCCAGTAGGGAGTGTGCAAGAGGCAGCTGATTGATGTTTCTCTCTCATTGATGTTTCTAACTCTCCCTTCCTCTCTGTAAAAAATCAATAAAACATATTTAAAAAAAAAGAACTTTTTGCCTTGATATTTTTCATAATGTATTTCATTACTTTTTGTATGCTAATACCTTATGACTGATAAAAACAACAATGAAATTAAATAACCAGGTCATATAGGGAATGACTTTAATACTTTCTTTCCTAAAACCACTCATGCTTCCAGGTTTATTCACATATTCTTTTTCAATCAGCTCTTGCAATAATTCATCATGGAATCCCATAGCCATGGAAATGTGTTTCTGTATCCCATAGCAATAATAAAATTCTAAAATTAATTTTTCTCTCTTCTCTCCTTGGGTAGAAATATTCTGTTTGTAAAACTGCAGTTGTCAAAATTCATATTCAGCTGCATTGATATGTTGCTAAACTTTAAATGGAAAAAATAAAGTTAAAGTATAAACTTGAAAAATAGAAATTCTTATGAAACGTACACATAAAATATTCTCTAAAAATATGAAATCAGTTATTAAGGGCCTGCTTTTTAATGGGTTGCTGATATTTTTATTTGTTCAGTTTTGAAGGCAGGATAAAAATAATATTAGTTATTAAATCATTGTACTACATTTAAATTATCCATATAATCATATGATGCTTTCATACTTACTGTTTAAAATACTGTGCTCAAGATTGCTAAGCCAAACAATAGAGTAAGTTATACTTATGAAACAAAAGTGTACTATGGGGTATTTTTATTTCTTTTTAATTTTTTAAATGTTTTTTAATTCTCACCCAAGGATATTTTTCCATTGATTTTTAAGGAGAGTGGAAAAGAGAGGGAAAGACAGAGAAAAACACATCTATTTGTTGCCTCCGGCACGAGCCCCAGTGAGGGCCCAGGCCAGGGAGGAGCTTGCAACTGAGGTATGTGCCTTTGACCGGAATCGAACCCAGGACCCTTTGGTCCACAGGCGAACACTCTATCCACTGTGCCAAACTGGCTAGGGCTATGGCAGTATTTTGTATGTTATTTAATTTAATCTTAAGAACTTAATGTAATTTATTATTATTCTAGTTTTACAAATGAATAAACTGGGTGTTAGAATGCATTAGAATAATTGTCAACAGCACACAACTAGTTAATATTGGAAACACAACCTGAAATAAGGTCTTCCTGACATCAGAATTCAGTACTTTCTGGTATATCTTACAGCACAAGAAATGGTTTTCTGTATTTGTTGTATAAAGGAGTATACTTGATTAGATAGCAAACTCAGAGTTATTATTTCTTTCTCTGTGTCAATTAAGTCAGTAGGCAAAAACAATAAATTTCATTTTAAGTTACCCTGTAGTTTACACAGGGTTTTTTTTCACAAGTATTGTTATCAATTAATCATAAATTCTGTTTTTGTTTTTTTTTAAACCCATTTTACATATAGTATGTTGTGGACAGAAACTTTCACTGAATTGTTTCAAGTTTCTCAGCTAGTGATTTTTATATAATGTGAACTAGGATATGCAGTAAATCCCTGCCAGAAAAAAAAAAAAAGAATAAGAAAAAATAAAAAAAGCATTCCATCTTAACTCAACTTCTGCTACCCTCCCCACCCCACAAAAGATCTAAAATGAACAAAGAAATATACATGTACAGAGAAAAAAATACACTCATTTAGAAAACTGAGTGCCACAAATTTTTGGAAATGTCTATTTCAATGAGATCAGATCAGAGGAAATCATTGTAGGCCAGTTCTCGCATGTCCTTCTGACAAAGGAGTCTAGTGATTTCTCATGGAGGTTAAGGAGTAGAGATAATGTATTAATTTGGAGACAGCAGGACATTAGGCACATCTCATTTGTAAGATATAGAAAGACAAGTATTGAACAGGCTTTGCCATTACAAAATGGGAGCATTAACACTGTATTTTTCAAAATTTAATGTTTCAAGTGGTTTTCATTAACATATAATATCTTAGGACAAGATATAATGATGAAGAAGATCTGCCATAATTCTCAGAAGATGGTTAATTAATGTGTGATGTAGTGTCATCTTTTCCTTGAAATAGCTGCCCATTTATAGACAGGGCTATGGTAAATAAAGTGACTTGAGACTGTGATTATTAAGACATGTCAGTGGGAAAGGAAGAAGAAGAAAGATAATGCACCACTTACTTTCTTTGTTTCTACACTCACCCTCCATTATGTCTCACCCTTCCTGGCTTCAAGTATTCTACTAAATTCATAGCCGAATAGAAACTATCCAGAGGGACACTCCTCTACAGTAGTACTAGAGGCCCGATGCAAGAAATTTGTGCAAGAGTTGGCCTTCCTTCCCCCAGCTGCCAGCACTGGCTTCCCTCTGGCACCTGGGACCCGGGCTTTCCTCTCAAACCCAGCTTCGTCTGAAAGGTTGTCCGGAAGGATGTCTGGTCTAATTAGCATATTATGCTTTTATTATTATAGATATGATTAATCTGTAATTCATCACTTGCTATACTGTAGCTGTGAGCTGAAATGTTAGTCCATGGCTATGCTCTCATCTGCTTATTGACCAGGATTAAATGTTACTTTGTACTCCCAATTCTCAGTAGGATTTTCAACTAAACACTTATGTAATGTATATGGTTTGAATTAATATTGAGTGTTAGGTAAATTCTATCTCTATAAATTGGGTAAAGATTTTGCAGACAAAAATCTTTAAAACAGTTAATAAAATTAATTGCTAAATTAAAAAAAATCATTTATCTAATGTTCTAAAAGTATTACTGTCATTTACTCAAGTACAAATGTAGGGATTTAAAATGTTTGAACTCAATAAGACTAAATCTTTCATAAGCTTATTTATACTTTAAATGTAATTTACTCATATCAGTGAAGCAGGCAGATTCTGTTGTGTTTGCTCTGATGTACCTTCAAAAGTTGGATATATTAATTTTGTAACTTCCAGGAAATGATCTGATTAAACAAAACATTTGAATTAAACAATAAAGGAGAAATCAAAGAGTTTTATAGCAAAGAAGTTTGAAAAGACTTGTCTATCTATATTTCTATTAAGAATCAGAATAGTTTGTATTGAAGTGTGCATCTATAGAATATGTGTTCTTCCCCAAAGCTGAGAGATGTAAGGTGAGACACACAGATCTGGAAGGTGATGAACGTATTACATAACTACATTGACCACATTTCTCAAATAAGGTAGAAATTTACCATTTGTGAACCTAAATGTTCTCAAAATTATTTCTAGACAATACAGTCATATCTTACTTTATATTATGACTAGTCATCTTTCAGTGGATTTGAACATTACCTAACCCATTTGCAGCCTTCTTCTATCTCTAAGATTGATTATGGCTGACATTCTCAGCAGTCAAAACATCTTGCAAATGACTTCTTAGCCTGGAGAGCCCAACCAGAATGATGTTCACTTCACTGCCTGCCTAGCTTGTCTCCCATCTAGCCACTGAAGCATTTACAAGAACACTTTTATTAAATTTGTTCCAACATGTGTTCAGTTAGATGAAATCTTCTCTAATATTGCACTAAATGGGAATGGAGAAAATGCTAAATTGCCTCTGTATTTGTTAAGTGTATTTTCAAAGGAAAATGTAGCCCAATTATATCATTGGATTTAGACAATAAAGTAAATAATACTATTTTATTTTGATTATGTTTATAAATTAAGTTTTCTTTCCTACATATATTAGAATCTTTATATATAAAAGCCTAATATGCAAATTTTCCCTGCGGGAGTTTGACTGGGAGATCAATCACTCGTTATGACATGCGCTGACCACCAGGGGGTGGCGCAGAATGAAGGAAGGTTCCAGCCAGCAGCCAGCAGCCAGGGAAGGAATGTCCTGACCAGCAGCCGGAAGGTCCTGATTGGCCCTGATAGGTGGCCAGGCCTAGGGACCCTACCAGTGCACAAATTTCGTGTACTGGGCCTCTAGTCTATTAAATAAACTGAATATAAAGTGATAGCCCTGGGTGAAATGTCATACTTTATATTCTATGTATTAATTTTATGGAAGAGTAGAAAAGTACGTTTTCTCATCTATACTAATAATAGAGAAATGTGTTAATTATCTGTTACAGCATCATGTCACGACCCTGCCCTCTACTCAGGCAGCTGCAAGGCCCAGGGTAGGGTAGGAAATGATAGGAGGGGAAAAGAAAGGAGAGGAATAGGAAGGCAGGCCTGCATACAGACAGGCTGAGAGGAGAAACAGAAATACAGAAAGGGATCAAGAAAAAGATGCAGGAATGGAAAAGGGAAAGAAATGCGGGCCTGCATGTGGGAGGGGATGGCGACCGTGTGTCGGGGGAGCAGGTGCACCCGGTGAGGGGCAGGGCTGGAGCCCCACCAGACACGGGAGGATGGCGGTGGCCCCCACCATGGGCCATTGGCAGGGAGGCACCCATGGGCCTGGGATGGAGTGGTAGACAGTCCGTGGCCTTCTGAGTGGAGTATCCTGGGCAGGGAATGGGAGCAGAACAGCGGTGGGGAGGCCGGAGAAGGGGGGCAGCAAACACCTGGCCGGGGTTGAGCCCTGGGCTGGGTTAATGCCCCCCTGAATAGAAGCTTTAAGAAGGGAGGGAGGGAAGAACTTTATAAAGGAGTCAGTAGAGAGCAGAGTTAAAGAAGGAAAGAGGATGTATGAGTGAACTGTAGGAGCTATAATGAAAATCAAGTATAGTTGTGTACTGGGGACAGATTTTAAAAGTAGGAGTCAGAAAAGAAAAAAAGATAAATGATAGTGAATAATTATGCAGGTAGATAGGTGTTAAAACAGTGGAAGTAAGTAGATAAGAATGTATGGGAAAGGTAAGATGAGAGAGAAAGAGGGAGGGGAGAAAAGTTTTAAAGGGGAGCTGGTAGTACTTAAAAGGAGAATGGGAAGAAGGAAGAAATGGGGGAGGAAGCAAAGCAGGTCCGAGGGAGGAAGTGAAGAAAAAAATTAAGGTGGGAAGAATGGAAAAGGGGAGGGAGGGCAGGGGTAAAGATAAAGGAAAGAAGGAATGTGGGGAGGGAGGAAGGGTAGGAGAAAGATGGGAAGAAGGATGATGGAACAGAGGTAGGAAATAAAGAGGAAAGAAAAGTTTATAAATGATGAGTCAGTAGGAAAAAGTGTTACATAAAGGAGAGAGAAAAATTGTGTGAGTGGGAGAAGCCAATAAGGAAGTCAAATGCAATTGTGTGTAAAGGGGATAAGATTTAAAAAAAAAAGTTAATAGGGGTAACCAGGCCAGCAGGGGAGGGCAGTTAGGGGGATGAGGCAGGCAGGCAGAGTGGTTAGGGCAGGCAGTCAGGTGAGTGGTTAGGAGCCTCTCCTCGCTTTGCTTTCTCCCACCTCCCTAATCTAACACCAATGGATTTCATGAACCCACTTACATCTCCTTCTTTGGAATGTATGAAACAAGGTGAGAAACCACCATTCTCTGGAGCATTATCCCAATCTCCCAATCTGTTGAGACTCTGCTTCCTGGCAATTGTCGACAATTTGGCTCAAATAAACTCACAAAAATTCTTTACAGGTTTGAATGTTTTTATATTAACAGCCTGTTGTGGCTCTAATGTTGTGGTGGCCTCCCTAAGCAAACCAAAATCTAAGCCTGTAAATGCCTCAGGATTATAAAATTGAAACCTTTGGACAACCAATAACAAACAATAAACTAGGCTTTAATTTATAGCCAATCAATTATTTCCTTACTAGAGGACTGGTGCATGAAAATTCATGCACTGGGGCGGGGGGGTCCTTCAGCCTGGCCTGCCCCCTCTTAACAGTCCAGGAGCCTTTCAGGGATGGGATCAGTGGAAGGCGACGTCCCCATCACACCTCTGCTGCTGCCACTGCTGGCAGTGCAAGCCTCGGCCCACACTGGTTACCTGAGCCTCGGGTGGCCCTAGGCTGCTGAGCAGCTGCCATCTGAAGCTTGCCTGCGCCTTGGGCCGGCCCTGGGTGGCTGGGGGCAAAGGGGACTGGGGGACTCTGGAGGCAGGTGCGTGGAGCACCTGCTGCCCCGGCGAGGCTGAGGGGATTGGGCGCCACTGTCTTGTGGCTGTGGGTGTCACCATCTTTGAGGGTGTGGCAATCAATTAGCATATTCCTTCCTTATTGGCTGTGGGTGCCGCCATCTTTGCAATGGCATGAGGGTCAATTAGCATATTCCCTCTTTATTAGATAGGTTTTGCTTGTCCTTTGTCTTCAAAAGTCTCTTCTTGAGCTCCTGCAGGTGGAGTCTTCCTAACCACTTGTGGTTTGGTGCTGCATGTCCCAGACTGAATTTTGCTCAAATAAACTTAAATTTAATATATATATATATGCCTCTTCAGTTTATCTTTCAAGAAGTGATTGGCTATATTAAACTCAGATTTGGATTTACAGGAAAAGAATACTTAGGTTAAATGATGGCCGCTATAAATGCCAATGGTTCTTTGACCTGCCTTTAAATGCAAGAGTTCGGATTTCTCCATTCAAATATATGCCATTGGAGAATTTTTAATAAAATGAGCAATTAATGGGCAACCTAAGATACCAGAGGCCAGCTAATATTGTGGCAGAATAGTAAGAAGCTAGGAAAATTCCTGGAATAGTGGAATGGGGAAATTGAGGCAAGAAAATTAAACAAGGCTAAACATTTTGAACAATTTACAGCCAGCGGGTGAATCACAAGATCTTATCTTCCCCAAGCAAGGACACTTGAGATCAAATGGTTTATACCTCCCTCCCTAACCAGAGAATACATAGCTTAAATCACCCTGGTTTGGGAAAAGACACAATTAATGCCATTGGTGCCATTAAACCCAAGGGCAGATGAAGTTGACAGGGGAAGGGTACACAATAGGAATAGAATCACAGTTGATTAATAGCTATTCACTGTACTACTCACAGATAAGAATTTTTTCTCACAGACCTTGGGGAACTGTGGAGGACTTGTTGTAAGAAGAAAAACAGAGTCATAAAGATAACCGACCTGGAAGTCCAAAGATAACCGACAGCAGGAAGTCCAGATGGCTGAGCTCTATGAGGACATCACTGGAGAAAGAAGAGGTACTAATCCTACATAGTGGCTGGCTTGACCAGATGGCATCACTGAGAAAGAAGATACACCTTGACAGCAGGTCAAGGAGAGGACATGTCTGCATGTTTGGGGGCTGAGCTCTATGAGGACAATTATAGAAAACAGACCTGGAGAACCCAGGTAGTTGTAGGTTCTTCCTCATCCTCTAATCCTACATAGTGGCTGGCTTGAGACGAAATGCCAGAGAGGTCTTTCAGGGTACTATGCCTGCCGCTCTCTCAGATCGCTGCCTCTGAATAAAACACCTCAAAGATTCAACCTTGTCTCTACTTATTGACTCTGGTAGCGACCGGCAGAACGAACACTGTTCCAGTTTTAAAGTCAGGGGGACAAATAACAGAAACCCCATTAAATCCAGACAGAGCCAACATAAAAAGTAAAGCAGAACAAAGAATAATAAAAACTCCCCTATACGCTCAGTTTGATACATCACCATATTAAAAATGCATCTGGAAAGCTGATAGATATTCTGCGGAATCCCTCCCTTAAGATTCTCTCCCACAGGGGAAAAAAAGAAAACAAAAAAGATAAAAATCTCACTCTGGAGCATGCCCATGCCCCTTCCTGGGCATGGACTTTTTATTTCTTCCTAAAGTGTAAGGGTCACCAGGAGACTTGCAACCAGAGGGACAGTGGGCAGTGGCAGTCAGACTGGGTCTCACCCCTTGATCCTGTCTCCAAGGCCCCCTTTTCTCTGACTTCCCAGTGAGCTTTGTGTCCCTGCCCAGGCTCCCTTCTTTCCTATAATGGTTACAGAGCCACAGCAGAGCACCACCCAGGCTCTCCCCTGTTGCATCTCGTACTCTCAGCTCTTCCTTTCTTTCACTGTCTCCAGCTTTAATAAATACACTCTCAAAATCACCTGGACTCGTATTGTGAAATCTTCCCTACACGAAGTCAAGAACCTACACACTACAGGCCAGCCTGAGGCAGACCTGCTCCCTGCGGGTCCCTGTCTGATAACAATATGTCAGACAATAACCTCTGGATAGTCTAAGACTGCTTGAATAGACACTTCCCTTATTTTATAACTATTTTGCATTAGCATATGCATACTTAACTCTTTGCTAGCACATATTCAAGGTAGATGGTTTTAATTTTTTTAGGTAGTTGATTTATATTTTTAAATAACAGAAAATAGTGAAGAAGCTAAAAAGTATTTTAAACATTTTTGCATTTCCTTTCAGTATTTTTCTAAGTATATATAATTGGTAATATTTCTGGGTGCATGTTTATATATGTAAATATAACCTGTGCAACTTTTCAAGTTATTTAAAAAACATAGTATTATATGAAATATCATATATTATAATGTTATATCATTATACAATGCCAACCAAACCTGTTTGGGTAATTAAATAATTTCCATATTTTAGAGCACACAGTTAAACAATGGGTTCACTTAGTGTCTACATAGTTCCTATTTGCAGTGAAATAATTCATATTTATAAGTATTGATAGAACACAAAGTAAAATAAGGTTCACACAATCAGATATAAAATTGAGATTAAGCCTTACCAATAAATTTAAAGACATATTTTATAGTCACATAGAAAACAGTGCATTACCACTAGTATATCTCCCTACGTCTTACCTTGCATTTTAGGGTGTGCTGTGGCTCAGATTAAAATGTGAAATTTCGAAGTGACATATGTTGTCATTACTTATTGAATGTGGGTTACTTTTATTTGAAAATATCTCCATTGTATTTTCAGACCTTCATACATTTTACTTGACATGTTGTAAACAACCGTGTGCCAGAAATTCATAGATTCAGGTTTAATTACCTAAGCAATTTAGACAAACTAGGTACATCCTACTAAAGTATTGCATAGATAAGGAGAGTTTGTCAGGGATCTGTCATTAGGCAGATTTACAAGATATTTGATTGGTTTGTTTTTCTTTACTTCCAAGGCTCCCAAAAAGAAAGAAAGAGAGAGAGAATGAATTGAATTAAGTTCCCCTGCTAACCTTTTCCTTTACAAAGACCTATTATGTGCCAGGCACTTACAGGATCATATTCTACATTAATTCTAAAAGCATCCCTATAAAAGTTAGCATTAGTTTAATTATCCTGATCACTTTTTAAATTAGCAAATTGGGGCTTAGGGATTTTTAGAAACTCCTTCATGTAAAAAACTGGGATTGAGATACTGAACTCATGTACTAGTACACATAAGTGAGCAAATTTTCAAACACTAAAAAACATCTAGAAGAAATCAATTTTGGGGAAAATGATGTTCTAGAGTACTCAATAATGTTTAGCTCTTGGCTCTCTGGACACCTGCCATATCTTCGTTAGGTGGACTCAACAAGAAGAGAGAACATGAATAAAAATAGGGATGGGAAATGAGAAAAATAAGAGTGTTTTGCAAGTTTGTAATTTAGGTCAGTTTATAAGTTATAGAATTAGAAATAGTTTATAGGTAGTTTTTAATAATTAGCTTTATCTTCCTTAATATTTGAAAACATAGTATAACTAAATTTATTGAAAGTTATATTTTTTATTTTAACATAAAAATATTTTTTATCGAAATCTCTTGAAAGACAAATTTTCTAATTGTTATATTTTAATTTATCCTTATTATGTTTCTTTATATCAGTTTCCTGAAGCAATTTTGATTTCAGTTGAGTATGTTAGTCTCATACACTTATTGTAGAAAGGTTTAAATCAATTCATTAGAGGAGTGTTATATAACCAGTGTTCAAATCTCAGTGTATTTATAAAATGTGGTTATAATTATCATTGATTTTAAGATGTAATAAATCAATGAGAAAAATCTTCTTATACCTTCTGCAAGTAAACTCACAATATTTTCCCAAGGTCGTGTGCATACATTATGCCTAATGTCAATCAGTGATATCCCAATGCACCAAACATTAAGCAACAATCCTAATGCCATATGGAATGTTTGCACTTCGTGGGTCCAGAACAGCATGGGAAGATTTGTATTACTTTTTCCCCTGAACTCCTTTAAAGTAAAAATAAAACATTTAACCAACAATATATTAAAGCAATAATATTAAACACTTTTTGGACTGCATAAAAAGAGTTAGATTTTGTTAGTTTGTGTTCTGAAAATTGTACTTTATAAAATTTTATGTAGATAGCATCATTGTTATATCTATTCTCTTCTATTCCTTGGAGAGAATTTTATGTGCCATCTGAAAGGACAAAAGACTTCACCACATGAATTTTAGACAGTGAAATATTAAGGAAAATGACATGTGTCGACTTGGAATAACTCTCAAGAGCTGGTATTTTCTCCCTTCAGTTTGGGTCCCTGACTGAAGATATGTTGACCCATAGCCAAATCTTAATAAACATGTAGCTTGAATAAATGTTTATTGTTTTAAGGCACTACTGAGATTTTTGAAATTTATTTTTATTACATCAAAATCTAATGGACTGTGAATCACAGTTTTTATATATTCTGTCCTCTCAACTCCTCTCTCATGGTCCAGCATTTTCATCTTCCTCACTTAAGTAATTTGTCCTTGAATATAAACTGTGAGATGTGCCTGGTGTTAGAGGTCATAATAAAAAGCCTCCATTGTTAAGGTTGATGTAACTCCACTAATGGTGATAGTGCCATAAATCTCCACTGAACAGTAGAAACCTCTACCAAGCAATATCCCATCACCATATGATAAGTGCTAGTCATTAATGTTGATTTCAGGTTTGCTACTCAAATATGATCTCACATGTCTGATAATTTATCTGTTTTATATTTGGAAATGTGTTAAGTATGTACCAAGTAAAATGTGACAAAATATTGTGTTATATATATATGTGTGTGTGTGTGTGTATTTAATCCTCACACAAATCTATGAAGTACATATAGTGCATCTATTAAACATTTTACAGACGATGGCACTGTTTCTGCTAGTTTTCCTTAAACCATCAGTTATATATTCCTCTGTCATAAGACTAATCACAACTGTACCAATTCATTTAAATGTACGAGCTTCAGTGAGACAGATCTTGACAATGCTAGGTGTTCAATTACTATTTGCTGCATGAATCAATGGATTGGGAACACAATTAATTAACTAAATATGATCACAGTTTTAAATGGTACCCAATATGTTTGAAACTATGTCTGAATAAATCCAACTTGTAATTGTTTTGCCTTTGATGCCATCTTTGCCTGAGGACTATATAATGACATACTACCCATGCCTGCTTTCATACTTTTGCTGTGTAATGTCAACTAAACTGAAATCTCAGAGATACTGCATATTGAATGACTCAGCTCTCTGTCTTTTCACACTTCTATTATTTTAGATGAACATGCTATTTCTAGCTTTCATGTGGGGGAAAGTTATAAATATGCTTATATCATTTTTTGGTAATTTAAGGCAACATAATGACTATCAGTAACTATGTACATTATAAAAAATACTTTATCCTAAATAAATTGCTTTTAAAGGAAAATTTCAGATGTACTACTTGGTTTGTGAAAATTGAATTTTCAAATTATTCTGAAAGCACACCACAAAGAAAAGTATATATTTTGTTTTGTTTATTGGTGTAACATCACTTCCATTATAATGCCAAATATGAAAGAAAATTACAACCTAAAAGGTTTTAAGTCAAGGTATCAACTTTTTGTATGTGAACCCTCTGATTTTTAACTGTCACTAAGCTTTCTTTTATAAGAAAGTTTTTACATTGGACTTAATATTGAATTCATAGGTTTTTACATGAGTAAATAGCACTTATTTTGTCATTTGTTCTTGAAAATTATGACAGAATTTAAGGTTTTTAATACACAGGGTTATATCTTTACGTGAGGTCTAATCATATTAAGCTTCAGTTCAAATATTAATCACAACCATATAACAAGATATAGAGAAATATAACATATAGCACCTATATTACATGAGAGATTTATTTTTACTTATAGGGCGATTAACAGGGAATAAGAGAAAGGTAAGCAGACCCTGCAATCTGCCACGGAGGTGTTTTTGCTAAAGCCATCTAAGAACATATCGATTTAATTGACAAGTATGGCAAATCTGACACTTCATTGGGCTGGGATTTGAATAATTTGCTATCTTTGGTTTCCCCAACAAATAATATGTCACATATAGATAATAAATATTTGTTGAAAGAATAATGAAAATGGGTGTCTGCTTAAGAAAGATATTGTAGATGATAATTATGGATATTAACCTATAGATTTGTACAGGTTGCCCTGTATCAAAGAAGGGAGGAAAAGTCTTCAAAACATTGGATTAACCAATATTGAAAAATAAAGGTGAAAAGATAAAGTACCATGCTCTCTTATGCCTTTGGAACCTGAGGTGGAGGCAGAAAGATATAAAGTGAATTGATAGCATCTAAATGCCCCTTTTAAGTGAATGTCAGGTGTG
Organism: Ia io; assembly: GCA_025583905.1. Classification (NCBI taxonomy): domain Eukaryota; kingdom Metazoa; phylum Chordata; class Mammalia; order Chiroptera; family Vespertilionidae; genus Ia; species Ia io. The sequence continues at coordinate 71,423,179 of JAJQQW010000017.1, forward strand.
TCTGAAGCTATGAATCAAGCTGAGAACTCTTACTGGTGTGGTCAGCAACAAATGGTGCAAAATGCAGGAGAAGACATTGAAAATTCCCAAGGTTCAAAGGCAGAGTCAGGTTGGGACTCAGGACATGACTGCAGATTAGAAACAAAGATGATGTAGCTCTAAGAACAGTTCAGGGGAGAATGAGGAATGCACCAGGCATCTGCAAATGAGAGAAATAGCACAGCAGTTTCATAACCTGGTCCTAGTGGTTGTGGAGTCGGTAAAGGGCAGCCATCACCAGCTGGATCATGAACTAGCTTGTGGCCAGGCTGTGGAATTTGAACTTTTATTGGGTGACTATGGGGAGATCTTGAAGGATTTTCAGCTGGGGAGTGACATGATGAGTTTGTGTTTTATAAAGGTCACGCTGGCAGCTGTGCAGAGTGTGTACCTGAGAATGGCAATAAACTTGGAGAACAGAGTTTAGACTTTCCCAGAGTAATTACATTAAACCTTCTTTGATAAACAAGAACACAAGGACCCAACACCCAGATCCATATATTAAACTTAATAAAAAACAAGAATTTCTGCTACAGAAATCAAATCAACAAGCCTCTTCATAAAAGCAATTTAATTGTGTATTTAAAACCAGGAATGCATATAATATACTTGTTCTATCTTTTTCTTGTCCTAACTCTAGCTCTGATTTACAATTTTCTTTAGATTGGATGCAAAATTAAGTTTGTCAAAGTATTTGAAGTACTTCTAAGAGGTTTGTTCCACAGATGTTCAAGCTCATTGAAATATGTTTAAGGACTTCAAAGTGACAATGACTCCAAAACCTGTCTGAATAAAACACTTTTTCTTAAATCTTATATCACTTCTCTCACATCAACAGAAAAACATCCACTATTTAATTTACCTATTATTTCAGTACTTGTGCTGGGGTTCAAAAAATGCTACTTCAGAAATGTATCTGCTGAAAATTTCTTAAAAGAAGATGAAATATTTATCTCCCTTTCAAATATATGTTTTTCAGTTGCCCTTAGGGGAGCTGTATGTTTAAATATATCAGCAACAATATGGATGGACCCTGAGAATCCCAGGTTTAGCAAAATGTCAGTCAGAAAAAGCTAAAAACTAGGTCGTTTCACTTCTATCTACACTAATAAAAGAGAAACATGCAAATTGACCATACCTTCGCAATACCCACTAGCCAATCAGGAGTGAGTATGCAAATTAACCTGGCAAAGATGGCGGGTTAATTTGCATGCACGGGCCCTGAGCGGCCAGGGGCGAGGCGGGACACTTGCGTCATTGCCATGCCAACGACACAGGTGTTCTGCACTGCCCCAGCAGCTCTGGGCCTTTGGGCAGCATCTGAAGGCAGAAAGGTGGCTCTGGGCTGGTAAGGAGGCAGAAAGGCAGCTCCGGGCTGGAGCGAAGGCAGTGCTGGCAGCCAGCGGAAGGAAGGCCCATTCTTGCATGAATCTTCGTGCATCAGTTCTCTAGTGTGGGTTATAAAATGAAAACGCATAGACACAGACAACAGTATGGTGGTTACCAGAGGAAAGGGCAGGGGAGGCAGTACAGGGGAAAGGGGACCAGATATATGGTGACAGAAAAGGATATGACTTTGGGTGGTGGGCACACGATGCAATATACAGATCATGTATCATAGAACACTTGAATCCTATATAATCTTTTTAACCAACATCACCCCAATACATTTAATAAAATAATAAAATTAAATGAGGACTTACTATAGAAAAAAATGCTCAGCCACACTGCAGAATGATAACACGGGGACTAAATTAAGTGGCTAAAAGTGTTTATTTTTTAACTCTATGGCTGACAAATAGCAACATTTTCCAAAATTTTGCAGCAGAAAAGCATAGGTCCACACTGATCTCAACAAATCTTAACCAAAAAATGTATTATATTCATCTCTCCTTCAAACATTTAAGAAAATGTGATATTGTGACATGTCTTACTTAAACAAGAATTCATTATCCTTGGGCTTTCTTCTGTAAAAAATAGTAACATAGATCCCAAGGTTAATATTTTATTCTTTTTTAAAAAATAATTCTGTTTCTAAACAAAACAACCAAAAATGTTCAGCCTCATTTAAGAAAAACAGCTCAGGCCCAGCCAGCTTGGCTCAGTGGTTGAGCATAGACCTATGAACCAGGAGGTCAGGGTTTGATTCCTGGTCAGGGCACATGCTAGTGTTTTCTTGGGCTTTATCATGGGGGGTCATGAAGGAGGCCATGTGGGGGTCATGAAGGAGGCAGCTGATCAATGATACTCTCTCATCATTGATGCTTCTAGCTCTCTGCCCCCCTCTCCCTTCACCTCTGAAATCAATAAAAATATAAAGAAAATAGCTCAGTTTGTCTTATGCTTTATTACACTGCACATAAAATAAATCCAGGATAAATGCATATAAGATGAATTTGATATTACAAACTAAGATGTTATACACATAAGCAATAATTTTACCTCTTATTTTTAACCTTCAATTTAACAATCAGCAACCTCCTTGTATGCTGTACAAAGAAGAATGAACCTCATGTTCTAAGCGAAGAACTAGAATTACAACCATACATTTTCCAAAGAATCAATATGTGAATTTGTTGTGGGTGTTGTTAAAGATGTAATGAGTCCTTGGCTGAATGTGGTGTTAAATAAAGCCACAGCTTGCTAATTTGTACCACCTCTGGCAGATAAAGCAATAGTTGTCCACTTTGAAAAATTTCTAAAAAATTCTCACATTTACAAAACTCAATTCAGTCTTCAATTGAAGTCTGGAGTAAATTGAAACTATCTCATTTTAAAATCCAATTTGAGTAGTTTTACTTCCTTTTTCCAAAAAGAGCTTTTCAGTATATTATCCCATTAACTGATAAAAGCGATGGTAGGTTAATAAAACAATTGAAGCTTAATGAAAAGCTATGAGCAGCTTCTCTAGTGAAACAGAATATTTTGTTTCCAACAGTGTTTTACTAATATAATGATTAACATAAATGAATAAGAAATTTAAAAAAACACTTAAAAATAAAGATGCACCATTTTAGACCTCCAATTAAATTGAATATATTAATAATAAAGTAATACAATATTCATCCCATTTTAGTCTTAGATATGGAATTCTAAATAAGTATATCCTATATTAAGGCACATTTTTGAACTGAAAATTTAAAATTGTGAACTCTGTGAAATCATTTGTGTTCATCTAAGTAATAAATAAATACCAAATTTTTGGATCTGAGATGGAATATTCTGACATTTTTTTCTTGATGTTGCCTTAAGGTATTTCACGGAAATGCCTTTGAAGACAAATTCTGCTTTCCTAGACCCTATAGTTATTGTGAATAAAAGAAAAAAATGAGACCATTTTAAAAAAATTTTATATGATAACTATTAATTATAAAATGACAAGTCAAAATACAATAAGAATGTATAATGTTGAAAATAAGATATTCTTTGTTATCTCTCTTGGATTTCACTGGTGATCTTTTACCACAAAAAATCAAAGACTTCCATGATTTTTCAGACATAGATTGAGATCAGACACTTTCTATCTAAATGGTGGGCAATGTGGAGAGCCCAGTCCTATGACATGGTTGTGCTAAGTATGAACATATTTCACAGATCCTCCTTAAAAATACAATTACATACAGGCCCTCCAGCTACATGGAGAATGGACCAGAAAAATGATGCTATTATTTTTCCAACTAGTAAGAGATAATTATGATTGCTTTTGGAAGGTGTATAGCCTTCCTATTTCTCTTCTACTGCTTAGTTTTGTATAATTTCACCATTCTTTAAAATGAAAAAAAAACAAACTTAAATGGCACATAATGGGTGATACCATGCATCATTGGAAGTCCCTCTTCAGTCCTGAGTTGCTGAGCTGCTAGTGATGTTGCTTCTGACAAACTTAGTTATTTTGAAACTGTCCATGTGATACACCCTTGAGGTTATTATGCTAAGCAAAATAATCCAGTCAGAGAAAGACAAATACCATCCGATCTCACTTATATTGTGGAATCTAATGAACAAATTAAAATGATGAACAAAATAGAACCAGAGGCATGGGTACATGGAACAGACTGACAGCTGTCAGAGGAGAAGGGGGACGGGATAAAGAAGGTGAAGGGATTAGCCAAAGAACATGTATGCATAACCTATGGACACAGACAACAGTAGGGTGAAGGCTGGGAGTGGGGAGTTGGGAGCTGAATGGAGACAGGCAAAGGGCAAAAATGGGAGTCATCTATAATAGTGTCAACAATAAAACAAAAAATAAATGAAACATCCCTCTCCAAAGATACAAACCCTCCAGAGAGCAGTTCATATAAAATGAGTGGCCACAGTGTAGAGTGAACAGGCTCAGCCCCATGCCTCCAGAAGGGGAATTATGAATAGGATCTGGTGAGGACTGCATTACAACTGCATCGCAGTTCAATACCTAGCTTTGCCCAATATTGCTTCTTTCACGTCTTGCAGGTCTCAATCCTGAGGCACCCCCTAGCATATGTCCTGCATGTGAATCTTCCTTTTCACCCCAGGGAACTGTGACCCACATCAAGTGATGTCAGACCTGGTCTGGATAAGCAAACTCTAAAATAGAATTATGGGATTGCATCATTCACCAGCTCATAAAAAATAAGGACAACTCTATGGGTAAAAGGTGCTGCCTTGAATGTCTTTGGCATCCTGTGACAGGGCATTGTCTCGAATATCATATGCTGTTTTAGTTTTAGTTTTAATCCCATAACACCTGGTATATAACTTACAAATTCATGAGGAAAAATAATACTCTTTGTACATACAAATATCCCTGTTCTTTCCATTGTTTCTTCTTCCTTCATAATGTTACAATATTCTCTTTTTAATTATTATTTTTGCTTGAATAACCATCTTTAGCCAAAAGTCATTCTGTTATGACAGATTATTTTTATCCTTTTCTTTTTCTGTGCCTGAGAATGTCCTCATTTTTGCTTAATTTTTTAATGAGTTTTGGTGGATATAGAATTCATAGTTGATAGTTCCTGTTCTACAGAGTTTGAAAAACACTGTCTAACTTCCTTCTGGCCTCCAGAAGAGAAACCCACAGTTATTGGAATTGATATTACCCTCCAACCAATGCATTGTTTCTCCTTACTTCAATGTTTTCTTTTAAGAGGATGTCACCTTGTTTAAGTTTAGCAGACAGGTTATGGCCTACCTTCTTGAACTGCATTTCTAATTTCGGTTTAGTTTTGGAGCCTTTGGCATGTTAGTTTGGTCCCTTTGATATCTGATGCTGTGGGGGCTCCCACCACCTCTGCTGTGCTGCCTACAGGAGTCTAAGGGGTTTCCACAGGCAGAGTTATCAGGAGTCTCTTGCTGGTGGATGGCGATCTCATGCCTCAGGGCCTAAGAGACTTCCCAGGCATGGATGCTTGTTTTGGTAGGTCCATCCTATGCATCCTACTGTTTCTGGGCGTGAGAAAGAAACCTCAGGCTCACCGAGACAAGGAGGTTCTCAGGGCCAAGCCAATTGGTGTGTCTGAGTGCCTCTTGCCTGTTCCCTCAATCTTCCTCTTTGTTTTGCAGTAGGAAAGGGAATACTCAGGCTTGGCGAGGAAGAGAGTGTTTCATGGCCATTCTCTTTGCCATCTCTCCCAACTGATTCTCTTTTCCGTCGCCATCAGCTTGCTTAATGTTGTCAGAGGGAATCATGTTCCATCCAAAGGAGAATGAGTCTCTCTAAATTGCCTTTTTTTTTTTATTACCTTATTTTTATTTTTACATTATTGCAGATGTCCCCATTTTCCCCCAGTTTGCCAACTTCCCCCACTTAGACTCCTTTCCTCTGGTCATCACCACAGTGTTGTCGGTATCTATGGGCTATGCATATATGTTCTTTGGTTAATCCCTTCACCTTCTTTCATCCAGTACCCCCTCCACTCTCCCCTCTAACAGCTGTCAGTCTGTTCCACATATCCATGCTTTTGTTTCTATTTTATTTGTCAGTTTACTTTGTTCATTATATTCACATATAAGTGAGATCACATGGTATTTGTCATTCACCAACTGCTTTACTTAACTTTAGCATAATAATCTCGGGGTCTATCTATGCCCACAAAAGGTAAGAGTTCCTTTATTTTAAAGGCCGCATAGTATTCTATTGTGTAAATATACCTTAGCTTTTTTTATTCCACTCATCTACTGATGGGCACTTGAGCTGTTTCTAGATTTTATCTACTGTAAATATAAATATGGGGGTGCGTATATTCTTTCAAATTGGTGTTTCAGGATTCTCAGGATATATTCCCAGAAGTGGGATTGCTGAGTCAAAAGGCAGTTCATTTTTAATTTTTTCAACCTAAATTCATACTACTTTTCACAGTGGCTGCACCAGTCTGCATTCCCACCAGCAGTGCACTAGGGTTCCCTTTTCTGCACATCCTCAGCAGCACTTATTGTTTGTTGATTTATTGATGGGTGAGTTGCCTTTTGTTCCATGTCAGGAATCAGGAAACACCAGAGCTAGGTAACCTTCTTATGTTGGCGAGAGTATGCCAGACGCCCTGCTGCTCTATTATTCCTCCATCCTGGGGTCCAAAATCAATTCTTCTTCTTACCACCTTTTTCATTGGTTCATTCCTATATAATTTCCAGGAATTACAATTGTGTTTATCAGGTAGGAGTGGGGAGGAACAGGGAGAAACAGCTCTACACCACCCTGTACAGACTAACATTCCTCCATTGATGTTCAATGAAAGAGAATATTTTGCTTAGAACAACAAAGAAGTGTTTGCTTGCTTGGAGGAAGATAGTGAAAACACTAAATATATAATGAGGTGGTTTTCTCATGGGTACCTCTTTTTTTTTAAAATATATTTTTATTTATTTCAGAAAGCAAGGTAGAGGGGAGAAAGAGATAGGAACATCAATGATGAGAGAGAATCCTTGATTGGCAGCCTCCTGCATGCCCCCTACTGGGGGTCAAGCCTGCAACCCTGGCATGTGCCCTTGACCTGAATCGAACCCAAGACCCTTCAGTCTGCAGTCTGACGCTCTATCCACTGAGCCAAACCAGCTAGGGCATGGTTACCTCTTATGTAAAATAAAAGGTATCTCATCAGAAGATTGGACTTTGGGTGGTAGACACACAATGCAATACACAGATCATGTATCATAGAAATGCACATTTGAAAGCTATATAATCTTATTCACCAATGTCATCCCAATACATTTAATAAAAAAACCATGACCAAAAAAAGCATATCAGTTTTATGCGGAAAATTATGTTATACCAAAATGCTTTACAAAATATTTCCACATGCCATCCTCAGAGATGCTCAGAAATATAGGCAAATGTCAGAGTCCAAGTGCCTGCACCTAAAATATGCAGAACACTTTCATTTCAAAGTTAGGGCAATATTTAAAATTATTTCCAATGTAAGTTTCCAGGTCTATCTCTAGAGTTTGCCCAAAGACAGGGTTACCCATTGTCAATGTCTAATAATAGTAGGTCCATCTGTCTTGCCTCATCCCAGGGACAAGGATAAACTAAACTGCACACGAATATACAGCCATATAAAATTGTCCATTGGGACCAAGTCCCTGAGAACTGGAAGGAAAAACTGGAAAATTTCTGGCCCTAGGAAAGAATGAGAAATAAGGAATATGGGAGCCAGATCACAGAAGACAGAGGATTAAAGGAAATCTGAGTTTGTGTCAAAACAAATATTGCAGTGCTAACGCTATATCTTTGCTTTAAATGTTTGTTGTTTGAGTACTATGCTTATTAATGCATCAAATGAAAAATGCACAACTGTTAATCCTAAGCTAAGGTTGGACTAGTAGAATAGTTAAAAAATGTATCAGAAAATTTAGCATGCAAAGAGGGCTTAGATCTTGAAATTTTCTATTTAGCTTCTGCATTCAGCTTTTCCTGCCACCGGCTGGCTGACAGTAGTCCCATTTATATCCCAAACAAGTGAGAGAATAAAATTCAACCAGACTTCATTGAACAATGTCCTGCATATGCCTATGAAATAGAGATACAGGTGAGTTTCTTTAACGCTATCTTTAGGCAACTTTGGAAAATTAGAGAGCAAAGGAGGAGGATATATTCTGCCTGGAAACTTGGGGCGTAATAGACACATCCATCTGCTTGAAATACTCTCTAGAATGCCTCTGCCAGTGAATGGTCAGGGTAACCTTGGGCTTGATCCCAGTTTGCTGGTTTCTGGCTCTTCAGCAAAACACCAGATGAGGCAAGGCTCAAATTTAAGATGGCTGCTGAGCCAACCATTCTGTGAGGCTTCCCCAGAACCTTGCTGGAGAAACACCACCTGCTCACGTCTGGCTGGCCTTGAAAGCTTGTCATGTCTCTGCCTCCCTCTTTGTCAGATGCATTGATATTTTCCTCTAAGTCATGGCAGGAGGCTGTCTGTGCTAAGGTGTGACACACGCACAACTACCATATAGACATTAGTCTGCATTCCTTTTTTTTGAAATAGTTCCTGATGCAGATGCCAACATTCATGTTGAACTTTCAATGTGTCTTGGTATTCCTGTAATGTGAAGTGCTTCCCTGAAGCCAATCTTTCTATAATGTTCCCAAGTCCCCCTGGGCCCCTAAGGGACAGGAGTCAGAAGGCTTGGAATCCAGCAGCCTGAGGTGGCACACACCACCAGCTCACTCACCCGAGGCCAGCTGGCAGCGCAAGCTGCAGGGACAGATGCATCTTATAAATGGACATCTGTGGGCAGGCTGCACTCCAGGCCTGCCAGGCTGGTATGGAATCAAAGGGACCATTTTTCTTCCTTGATGAAAGCACAGCCTAACCAAAGATGCAGTACCCAGTTGGCAGAGAAAAGACAGAACACACCAAAAGCCAAGATATTAAATGGACTGAAGTTGAAACCTCTCAACCCATGACTTGAACAGTGAAGAATCCGATTAGCATAGTGATTTTGGTTTTCATTTCCTTCAACTACAGGATCAAAGCAATAATGAGCTACAGAACTAAATACCACCTTTATTGTTTTGTGCAGTTCCCAAAGGAACAACATTATATGCGTGTACTTACATATATTGCACGTGTGTGTTCACATGCATTACATGAATATTTGCATAGTAATATATACATATGAACACGTGCACACATGTACATATGTACATACATATATACATATACACATTAATGTGCGTGTAGGGACATAGTGTATCTCAAATTTGAAAGAGCAAATCCTGGTTTGTTTAAATTCTTAATTTTTCACCATGCCTAGACAATAATGGGTGAATAACTTTGTGGGCTGGAACTCTTAGAAATCTCCCTCCAGGTCAGATTGGTTATGTTCCTATGAGAGATTAGTCTTCGTATAACAAGTTGTCAAGAAGACAACGGCCCTGTTGTGAAGCCTAAGTCCAGTGTTTTCCCAGAACCCTGGCTCTATCATTTTGCTGAGGTAACACAAGTCACATACTCACAGCATCCTGTGATACACTAGGTATAGAAGGCAGCGGATAAAAAAAAGGCACTCTGAGTCCCTTATGGCAGCATTTCACAAAGGTTTTTACAAGCATGTGTGTGTGTGTGTGTGTGTGTGTGTGTGTGTGTGCATGTAGTGAATGCCCATAGTGAGGCTAGAGTATGCCATATTCCCCCTACTTTATCTGATCAAGAATATGCCACAGAACATTTAGCAAGTGCTGTCCTGATCAATAGATTATGAACTGGGTCATATCATAGCATGATGTTTAAGAATGAAACATGTCTCCTGACTCAGTCTTGTAAGAACTGGAGTCTGAGTACAGACAGCAGGAGGAAGAAGCAGTGAGGGACGGGTAGGGGCAGATACGGAGATGTTTGTAGAGCTGAGTGGCATTGCAGCGTAAGGAACATGCTAACACTGATCTGACCTATCTTGCTAGGCTTTTAGTGCTTCCCTGTAAAGCACAGCTCCATTTTAGGACAATGACGCCTCCAGAGAACGTTATTGCCTTAGCACCCAGGAAACTCCCGCACAGCAGTGCAATGCGTGGTGCAAGCTGGTAGCATCTAAGCTCTGGCGTCTGTGCCCACCAAGCACTTGAACACCCAGGATGATGCCTTGGACCCAGGTGCAGTGATTCCTGGCAGACCTTTCTGTCCTCAGCAGTAGCCTTGATGCATTAAAGAAAGAAGAGCAATGGCAGCAAGGCATTGTGATGGTACCTAGTAACACACAGTGCCTGGTGAGATGCACCAGTGCTCTGCAAAGCCAGTGGGTGTCTTCCCTGGAGTAATACAAGCACACACACTCCCAGCATCTATACTAATAAAAGGGTAGTATGCTAATTAGACCAGACATCTTCCGGACAAAGCCACAGTGGCAGGGGCCAAGGCAGAGGCGGTTAGGGGCGATCAGGCTGGCAGGGGAGGGCAGTTAGGGGTGATCAGGCCAACAGGGGAGGGTAGTTAGGGGTGATCAGGCTGGCAGGGGAGGGCAGTTAGGGGCGATCAGGCTGGCAGCGGAGCAGTTAGGGGGTGATCAGGCCAGCAGGCAGAGGTGGTTAGGGGCGATCATGCAGGCAGGCAAGCGAGTGGTTGGGAGCCAGCAGTCCTGGATTGCGAGAGGGATGTTTGACTGCCAGGGGATGTTCAACTGCCTAAACCTGCAATCGAACATCCCCCGAGGGGTCCTGGATTAGAGAGGGTGCAGGCCAGGCTGAGGGAACCCCCCTCTATGCACGAATTTCATGTACCAGGCCTCTAGTCCTGTGATAATAGGTGTAGAATAGAAAAAAGACCTTCTGATGCCCTTTCTGCAGCATTTCACAAGGGTTTCTGCAAGCATGGGTGTGTGTGTGTGTGTGTGTGTGTGTAGTGAAATGGTGACCTTCCTGGCTGTGGTTGGTGACACTGGGCAGAGATAATGCTACCACCACAGGGTCAGTGACCACAGGAGTGGGTGCTGCTTGTTGAAAGCGGCAGTAGCAGGAGCAGCAGCAGGAGTCCACAGCGGATGTTGCAAGTGCAATGAGCACTGGTGCCCAGCAAAGTGGGTCTTGTCCAAGTAGATAAAGTATTCCACATGTGAGATATAAGCTGCCTCCCAGGAGCCCTCTGACTACTTGGGGCTGTTAGTGGTATGGAGTTTAGCTCAGAAATAGGACTATAATTTAATTCATCAAACTCAAAGGAACTATTTTTCATCAGTGAAATTGCACCTTTTTGTTTGTTTCATTAATCCTCACCCAAGGATATTTTTCAATTGATATTTTTTTGTCGGGGGGGGGGGAGTGGGAGAGAGAGAGAAAGACAGAGAGAGACATCAATGTGAGAGAAACACATCGATTGGTTGCCTCCTACATAATCCCTGACCAGGGCCCGGGCTGGGGAACATGCCTTTGACCGAAATCGAACCTGGGACCCTTTGATCCACAGGCCGACCATCTACCCACTGAATCTAATCAGCTAGGACAGATTGCAACAATGTAATATTAATAGTGCGACTTGATATGGAAACTGTGAATATAATAAAAAAAGATTATAAAATATATCTAGCATATTAATATATAAATGGTTTGATACAGAACTCTAAACAACTGAAAAATCAATGTAGATAAAGCTGAATTACTATAGTTCTGTTTGAAAGATGCATATTATGCATCTAAGGAGGGATATTCCTTCAGAGAAGTAATATTTGAGAGAACAAAGTATACAAAAGCTTTCTTATTTTAAAAGTATGTGCAGCCCAGCCAGTGTGGCTCAGTGATTGAGTGTTGACTTATGAACCAAGAGGTCACTTGTTCAATTCCCAGTCAGGGCACATGCCAAGATATCGGGCTCCATCCCCAGTAGGAGGTGTACAGGAGGCAGCAGATCAATGATTCTCTCTCATCAATGTTTTCATCTCTCTATCCCTCTTCCTTCCTCTCTCTCTAAAATCAATTTAAAATCTTTTTTAAAGTGTGTGCATGTTTTTAAAAACTTTCATGTTTAGCCACATTGGAATATATTTGGAATATAAAAGTAGGCACGTGTTCATGCATTCAAGAAACACTCAAACATTAATTTAGAGCTTACTGTATCAGAAGCTATGTGCTTCTCCCTGAGGAGAAGCTATTGAGCAATACATAGTCCACGCATGGCAGAAACTCAAGGGAGAGGGAGAAGGAGGCATCAACAAGCTGCAGTGATATGTTTTGGTAGTTTTCCTGGCAGATATAGGTACAGATTACTCTGACAATGCAGAAGGAGGAAGCGTAATCTCACCAAGGCTTCGAGGAAAGATAGATAGTAGAGAAAGGTCTCATTAATGCTGAGTCCTGAAAGGGTAATTAGAAATCTTGCCAGCGAGAATGTGAATGTTAAGTAGGCCAAGTAGTGGGAACGCTGCATAAAAGGCATAATTTGTCAAAGGGCACAAGACATTCAGGGAATCCTAAAGAGATAAATAAGAACAGAACACGGGCTATGTCCAAAAGAGACAGAGGGAGAAGAGTAGACATTATACTGCAGTAAGTGAGAAGTAGGATAAAGTTGAAGTTGTGTTTACAAGGAAGCAGAGAAAATGATTAAAGGATTACTGTAAAATATCAGGCCTGAAGCAAGGATGTGTGAAGGAGACAGTATCCGGATATATCCATGAGGTAGAAGGTGTAGATGGTATGACTGATTAATGGTTTAGGGACAGCGAGGATGGTACTATGATGACAGCCAACTTTTAGCTGGATCCTGGCATAACTTCCTTAATAAAGTGTAATCTTTTAGGAAGAACACACTTGAAAGAGCTGAGTTTAGTTTTGGATACAATGTTTGACATGTATTGATTCGTTGCTCCTGGGTACACAGATTAAACATCAGTTCAAAAGAAAAATTGAGGTCTGTAATTCAAGAAGGTGATGAGCCCAGGAAAATTGGGTTTTGAAATCATCTTGAATATGCACATATGTCAGTCACTGAAGACTTAAGGAGAGATGAGGTTATCCAAGGAAAGTGTGGAGTGCAGAAGGGAGTTCTTCCATCATTTTGAGCCCTCCTCCTGCTATTGAATGCGGCCTCCTTCCCAGTTGGGTTTGAAGAACCCTGTCCTCCTGCTCATGGCCACGTGCTCACCTGTGCAGTGACGGGTTTAGGAAGAGCATGTGATTAATTTCTAATCAACGAGAAGGAATAAGAATATGTGTGTGTTTGGGTGACACAGGAAGGATCAGTGCTGGTTATTGGAATGTTATCTTCACTACAAAGAAACAGAAAGGAAGAGATGAAGGTTAAATAAGACATCTTCAAATTCTTCCCAAGAAATAAGTATTTTAAGTGTATTTCAGGGACATACATCGAATTAGTAGTTTCAGTATGTTTTTAAGTTTTGTGTACATGTGTTACAAGTCTACACTGAGTGGCCAGATTATTATGATCTCTGAACGCATAATAACCTGGCCACTCAGTGTATAAACATATATATATATATATATATATATATATATATACATATATATATATATATATATATATACACACACACATATATATATGTATATATATGTGTGTGTGTGTGTGTGTGTGTGTATACATATATATATATATATATATATATATATATATATATATATATATATATATGAGGCCCAGTGCATGAATTTATGCATGGGTGGGGTCTGGCCAGCCTGGCCAGGGGGAGGGGACATGGGCAGTTGGCCGGCCTACCTGCTGGTCGAACTCCTGGTCAAAGGGACAATTTGCATATTAGCCTTTTATTATATAGGGTATACAGTGAGTGGCCAGATTATTATGGGTTCAGAGATCATAATAATCTGGCCACTCAGTGTATATGTAAGGGGGCAGATATTCATGCCCCTAACTTATGCATTTATTCAGGAAATATTATAATACTCATGCTATATCTTTTATACCAGGCATGGGGTAGGTGATATAAAAAATGAATAAACATATTATTTTTCTTCCCTAATCCTATATAATAAAGAGGTAATATGCAAATTGACCATCACACCCTCACACAAGATGGCCCCCCCATGTGGTTACAAGAAGGCCACCACAAGATGGCCAGCAGGGGAGGGCAGTTAGGGGCCACCAGGCCGGCAAGGGAGGGCAGTTGGGGGGGGCAGGCATACAGGGGAGGGCATTTGGGGGTGACCAGGCCTGTAGGGGAGGGCAGTTGGGGGGGACCAGGCCTGCAGGGGAGAGCAGTTGGGGGCGACCAGGCTGGCAGGGGAGGGCAGTTAGGGGCCACCGGGCCAGCAGGGGAGGCAGAGCAAGTTGTTCTCAAATGGCTCAGGCAGCAGTTTCCATCATAAAACACTGGAAACCTGTGGTTGAAATGTTTGGATATTATTTTGTTTTTTTTCACTCCTCTTGCTTGGTATCACTGACATAATACCAGCTTGATTATTGACAAAACAATCCTAATAAGAGCCTTTTTATTGTTTTTGTTTGTTGTTTTTTTGCTTGTTTGTTTTGGGGGAAGACTTATGGTTTATCAAAGTTTAAAGGCAGTGAGGGGGAGTTTCAAAAACTAGAAAGCAGGGGGAGAGGGATGAGTAAAATAAATATATAGCAAAGATGGAAGGCAAGGGAAACTGGAGACTATCATGTCTGTTTTAATACTTTTGCAGTTTGATACCCAAATCTGTTTCCTGTGACACTCTGCCACCCTGCTCTGACATTAGCTGTCGGCTTACGGAATTGGCAGTGGGAATAGAGAAGTAGCAAAAATAGCTGCATGAGAGAGAAGGTTCAGGCTTCCTAGAGGAGATGACAGGATTTAAAAGTATAGAGAGAAGTAGTCATTTACCAGTTCGACGAAGAGGAAGCAGAGAAACACTGAGGAGCATGGTATCCTGGGAAAAATCCTGGAATCACAAGGCCAAGGACACAGGCTTGAATGACACAAGGGGAACACTGAACTACAACCCCACAGCAATGAGGATAGAGGCATGCCTGGAAAGGAGTCATTTCCTGATCCCAGTCGGATTTAACGTGTGACTTAACATGTATCGTCCTAGGCAGCTAGTGAGGAGATCCATTCCAGGGGTAATTTGAAACCAGTGGTAAAGTGGGGCTAGAGATTAGAAGGGAAGAGAAATAGCATGTGGTTGTCCATGTTCACTGAGAGGTTTACGCATACTTTTTCTGATGCTTGAAAAGGGTCTTCTGATGCTTGCAACACAGTTTAACATCATGATAAAGCTCATGAATTCTTTAGTCCTGAACCGACTCTGGAGCCGGTTTGCTTGGGTTCAAAGTTTAACATTAGCATTTATCAGTTACATGACATTAAGTAATTTACTTAAGTGTAGGGAAATTGCATACATACTTAAATAATTGTTTTAAAGATTATCTTATCTAATATACTTAAAACTAGAATATTGTTGGGCAATGAATACCTGTTATTGCCCTAGCCCCGTGGTCAGCAAACTGCGGCTCGCGAGCCACATGCGGCTCTTTGGCCCCTTGAGTGTGGCTCTTCCACAAAATACCATGGCCTGGGCAAGTCTGTTTTGAAGAAGTGGCATTAGAAGAAGTTTAAATTTAAAAAATTTGGCTCTCAAAAGAAATTTCAATCGTCGTACTGTTGATATTTGGCTCTTTTGACTAATGAGTTTGCCGACCACTGCCCTAGCAGGTTTGGCTCAATGGATAGAACACAGGCCTGTGGACCAAAGGGTTCCAGGTTTGATTCTGGTCAAGGGCATGTACCTCAGTTGCAGGCTCCTCCCCAGCCCGGGCCCTGGTAGGGACTAGTGCAAGAGGCAACCAATCAATGTGTTTCTCTCACATCGATGTTTCTCTCTGTCTTTCCATCTCTCTTCCATTCTTCCTAAAAATCAATGGAAAAATATCCTCAGGTGAGGATTAACAAACAAACAAACAAACAAAATAACTTCTTATTGATTGTTTCTGACAGTTTCTTGAAGTGTATTTTCCAGACCAGGAACATCAGCAGCCCATGTGACTGTTAGAAATGGAAATCCTTGGGCCTACTCTATAACTATGGAATCAAAACCTGCAGGGTGGGAAGGATGGCAATCTGAGTTCTAACATGAACCCTTGCTGACTCAATAATCCTTAATGTTTGAGAACCACTCCCTTAGAGCACTTTAAAGTTATAATTGGGTAGATTCCAGGTTTTTTTTGGGGAGGGGCATTAAATAGCTTGATTCTGTAAGGTTTTTTCAAGTCCCATTTTTCTTCTAGTTACTGCCTTTTTGTCTCTGAACACATTCTGCATGCATGCAGGTGACTTTGGGGAATAAACTTGTCAAAATCTAGTTTTGATAATGTGTATCAGTCTTCTATTGTTATTTAGATGATAAATGGATGCTATCCTATTAGATGCTATTTTAATGTTATTTAGGCATTCAACTTTCATGTGGATAGTTGCATGTATTTTCAGTCACACCTCACATAGATGTGTCTGTCTCATGCTTGTCAATTATCAGTGTTTAATCTAATCATCCACTTTGAAAACTAAAGAAATGATGGAATACTAAGCAGTTGTAAAAAAGATCTCTTACCCTTTGAGGCAGCATGGAGGGACCTGGAGAGTATTATGCTAAGTGAAATAAGCCAGTCAGAGAAAGACAAGTATCACATAATCTCATTCATATCTGGAATCTAATGGATAAAATACAATGATGAGCAAAATAGATCCAGAGACATGGAGGCATGGAACAAACTGATGAATCTCAGAGGGAAGGTGGGTGTGGGTGTGGGTATGTGGATGGAGAGAGATTAACCAAAGAACTTTTATGTATAACCCATGGACACAGACAGTAGTGTGGTGAAGAACTAGGGAAGGTAAGGGGTAGATGGGGGAGAGGGGGTCAATGAAGATAAAAAAAAGGTACATATGTAATACTTTCAACAATAATGATAAATTAAAAAAATAAAGAAATGATGACCAATTACAGCCTATATTGTAGAAAAATAATTCTTCTCTCACCTCAAACACAGAAGACTTCCCCATGTCAACTTTATGTGCCTAGCAATTGAAATGATATTTTCTAAATGTTGAAGAGAAATATTTATAGACCTAGAATTCCAAGCCATGGTAAATTGTCACACAAAATTTAAGAAAAAATGGAAACAAACAAAAGCAGTTTTCTACTTAGAAAATCTTGCTAAAGGAAATAATAACAAATATTCACAAAGGGGAAATAATGAGTTACAAGAGCCAATCATATATAATAAAAGCCTAATATGCTAAGTGTTCGGTCATCCATTTAACTAATCAAGGTGTAATATGCTAATGATATGCTAAGGCCACTCAACTGCTCGCTATGATGTGCAATGACCACCAGGGGGCAGATGCTCCAACCAGTAGGTTAGCTTGCTGCTGGGGTGCAACTGATCATGACTGAGCAAGATGGGACAGACATGCCCTGGAGCCCTCCAGCAGCCCCACCCTGGCTGGCCAACCTCCTGTGTTCTTCCCTGGCCCCGATCATGCACCAGTGGGGTCCCTTGGCCTGGCCTGCACACTTTCGCAATCCAGGACCCCTCAGGGGATATCAGAGAGCCAGTTTTGGCCCGGTCCTGCAGGCCAGGCCAAGGGACTCCACTGGTGCATGAATTCATGCACCGGGCCTCTAGTCTATAATAATAAAAGCATAATATGCAAATTGACCAAATGGCTGAACAGCGGAACAACCTTCCAGATGAACTTCTGGATGAAGCCAAGGCTGCGAGGGCTGAGGCAGCCACAGCTGTGAAGGCCTACTCTTGCATGAATTTTGTGCATAGGGCCTCTAGTGGTTTATAATAAAATTGACAAATATTGGGGAATCTCAGTTAATATTGGCTGTAAACCTAGATTAGTAATGCCTGGGACTTAAAACAGAACTTTTAAAAATTACATGAACTCCTTATAAAATTTAGTAAAATGAATGCAATCTTGATTAAATTTAAAATATTTAAAAATATTAAAGATACCACTCATAAAAGAGAAACAAAATAAATGACTTCAAAACCAGTATAAGAAATAAAAGGATATTTCCAAGCCTTGGCCACTGTGAATAATGTTGTAGTGAACATAGGGGTGCATATATGCTTGCAAATAAATGTCTTCAAATTTTTCAGGTAGATCCCCAAGAGAGGGATTGCTGAGTCATATGGTAACAATTTTTTGAGGCACTTCCATACTGTTCTCCCTTATGGCTATTCCAGTTTGTGTGCCCACCAGCAGTGAATGAGGGATCCTTTTTCTCCACAACCTCTCCAACATTTGTTACTTTTCTTGTTGATAATACCCATTATAACAGTTGTGAGGTGATATCTCATTGTAGTTTTGATTTTCATTTTCCTAATGGCTAGTGAAGTTGAGCATCTTTTCATATAATATTTGTTCTTAGGAGAGGTGTCTGTTCAGGTCCTCTGACCATTTTTGAATTGAATTGTCTGTTTCCTTGGTGTTGAGTTATAGGATTTTTAAAATATATTTTGGATATTAACCCCTTGTCAGAGCTGTTTACAAATATCTTCCTCCATTCAGTTGGTTTTTTTTTTTTTTTGGTGGTGGTTTCTTTTGCTGTGCAGAAGCTTTTTAGTTTGATATAGTCACATTCATTTATATTTGTCTTTACTTCCCTTGCCTTTAGGGTCAAATTCATAAAATTTTCTCTAAGACCAAGGTCCATCAGTTTAGTACCTATGTTTTCTTCTATGCAATTTATTGTTTCAGATCTTATATTTATGTTTTTGATCCATTTTGAATTAATTTTTGTACATGGGGACAAATTATAGTCTAGTTTCATTCTTTTCCATGTGGCTTTCCAATACTTAAAGCACCATTTATTAAAGAGGCTTTCTTTTCCCATTAATAGATGATTGGATAAGGATGTGGTACATATATTCAATGGAATACTAATCAACCATAAGAAAAGGTGAAATACTGCCATTTGTGACAACATTGGACCTTGAGGGTATTATACTAAAGGAAATAAGTCAGAAAAATCTAAGAATCATACGATTCTACTTATCTATATATATAAAAGCCTAATAGACAAATTGTCCCCTTGGGAGTTCGACTGGGAGACCTGGAGTTCAATCGCTCGCTATGATGTGCATTGACCACCAGGGGGCGGCACGGAATGAAGGGAGGCCCCAGCCAGCAGCCAGCAGCCAGGAAAGGGAAGCTCCGGCTGGCAGCTGGAAGGCCCCAATTGGCCCTGATCGCCAGCCAGGCCTAGGGACTCTACCCATGCACAAATATCATGCACTGGGCCTCTAGTATATTCAATAAAACCTAAAACTGTATATACAGACATCAGGATGGTGGTTACCAGAGACAAGGGGGTAGTAAAGGGTAAAAGAGGCCAAATACATGGTGACAGAAAAAGATTTGACTTTGGGTGGTGGGCACACAAGGCTATGTATGGGTCATGTATCATGGAAATGTACATTTGAAACCTATATAATCTTATTAACCGATGCCACCCCAATGAATGTAATTGAAAATAAGAAATAACAGGAAAAGAGGGAACCTGTTGAACACAAGAAAATAATATTTATTTAACAAATAATAAATGTTTACTTGATAAAAACTAAATGTCAAAATACCTAGATAAAGGTAGCAAAAGGAGTAAATGGTAACTATAATTTAATATACAAAGATTGACTTGCAGGACTTCTGCAAAGTTTATGAGAGTTATTATTTGGGAAGATAGTGGAATGAGCTTAGGGAAATGGTTATTTAAACTTTATATGCAATATATGTATTAATTTAAATAACATCTGACAAAAAAACTATCAACACATTAATTTTGGGTAATCAGTGCTCTATGATTCATTAAACTATTCTCTATATTTTACTTTTTATTTTTAATGCTGACAAACTGTGGTACTTTCTTTTTGCCTGAATAAAATTATTAAGTTTATACACAATATAATTGTCAAATGAACATGAACCACTTATAAATCTGTTTTAGATCATTTATTTCGAGTTCTACCATTATTTTATGGTAATAATAAGAAATTTCCCCAGATTTGGAAAAGCTCAAGCTCTCAATGGCCACATTCTAAACTCAGTCTCAGAAGTGCCTACATAGATCTATAGTCCTAGGAGGAAAGTTCATTTGCATAATTACATATGAATGCTCTTATGCATCCTTAAGAAAAAGTAATCCAAAAAGTATTTTGCTAATTATTGTTCAGCACAGTAGGTGTCACTATGCTGGGAGTTTGAATCGTGTGGGAATTATTATTTTTGGAGGATACACTTCCAATACAGAAAATCTTGACTATTCAAGATTTATGACTGAATACAACCACCTTTCCTAAACGGAGAATACAACAGAATATAACCACCTTTCCTAAATGGAGAATTTAGCAAAATCAGGGTGCATTAACAGAAAAATGGGAAGAGATAGATTAGAATAGAAAATAAGTACTTGTTATAAATGTGACTATATCATTTATCATACAATTCAAAACATATTTGTCAGTAAAAGGAAGTGCTTACTTGCAAGGTAACAAGAAAATAGGCATAAACCAAAAGTTTCATGTGCCAACCCAGGCTTTATAGTGTTTTCTTCTCCCATTTTTTAGATAGTGCCCTTTCACCCTTTGCACTCGCTTGCTTTTTTCTCGATTCCTTTATTCTAATGCTAACCATGTCGAGTAACACTCGACATTTGAGTACAAAAGGTTAATGATATTAAAAGAGGGGCAGTTTGTTTTTATCAAAGAGAGGAAATCCTGGAAGTTTTTAAATTGAAACAACGTAAGTTGTTGGTATGGAAGTACATCCAGGTATTTTATTTCATGCATTATTGGCAGAAGAAGTTAAACAGATTCAGAGTAGAATTCAGAGTTAACAGTGTTTATTTGGGTGATTTCTTAATCTGTAGATAAAATGTAACTGGAACAAGAAGCATTTAGTCACTGATCTTGATTTTTGAATCACTATTTACGTATGGTAGAGTCAATTAAAAATATAATTTGAAGCCACTAATAATAACCTCCTATACCTAAGTAGAAAAATGTAAATTTTAAGTATGTAAGAAAGGTAAAAAACTGTAAAGCTAGAAAAAGGGCCAGAATTGGGGAAGACAATAATACATATATTATTGTTAAGTCAGCCAAAATGCAATGTACAGTTAAAAACTCAATATGTAAATAGACATGGTGATGAATACAAATTAGGGGAATATGAAAGAGGACAAGTGCTAGAGTTCAAAAACTGTTTAAAAATATGGCTTATTTTATTTATTTATTTTAGAAATATTTTTATTGATTTCAGAGAGTTAGGGAGAGATAGAAACATCAATGATGAGAGAGAATCATTGATCAGCTGTCTCCTACACGCCTCACGTTGGGGATCGAGCCCGTAACCTGGGCATGCCCTGACCAGGAATTTAACCATGATCTCCTGGTTCATAGGTCGACACTCAACCACTGAGCCACACCGGCCGGGCAAAAATATGGCTTATTTGTTTTATATGAACTCCCCTTATCTTTCATTTGGAAATTGGCACTAAGAATCATTCTAAATCCTATGTATTTTCAAATCAGATATGTTTACTTTTTATCTCTTTCATATGCATATGTATCAAAAGTATCAGATACCTATCTATATAATTCCATATTTTCCCTTTTTTTCTTAAAAATGCTACTTATAACTCACTTAACTCTTTTTAGTCTTTTCTGTGTTAGCCTCTTTTTTTAAACTATATTTCTCAGTAAGCAAAATGCTGGATTTCTCTTGCTTTGCAATTTGATTTTTTTGTTGTTACTGTCAACTTTGCATCTGTAGACTATGACAACCAAGATATTCACTTAGTCTGAAAGCCAATCACATTAATATTCTTTATCTCATTGCTCAGTGCCTCCTAAGGACAAACATGTCATAAAACAGCACCAATAAATCAAATTTAAATGTACTGCAGAGATAATGGGGATTGTAAAAATGTCATGCTTTGGCAGTGGTTGAGGGGAGAATGACCCATTATCATATTAAAGCGATAAAAATCTATGTGATAAAACACATAAAGATTGTAACATTTCTGCTTCTGGGTAACCCAGCAGATTTAGATAAAAATTATAGCAGATTGAGTCTCACTAATTTAAAAATTGAAATTCAAACATTCAAAAATATTGTAGAGTTAAAATATTTATTTTTCTCTGTGTATAATTTAAATTTATGAAAGCCAGAGCATATTAATGTATATTATATTAAGGAGGACATATTTATGATAACATTTTCACAATCTGTATATTTTTAAATAATGTAACAGGTACTAGAAACAGATATTTGAAGTGTTAAAAGAGTTCCCTTCAGATAACATCTTAGCATCTAGAATGAACTACTTTCACACTGAAAAAACTTACTTTTCCATTAAACATATTGACATATGGCTTAGTCATCATATAATGTTGACTCCTGGTTGAATTTGGAAGCACATAAAAAAATGGAACACTGCCGAAACCGGTTTGGCTCAGTGGATAGAGCGTCGGCCTGCAGACTCAAGGGCCCCGGGTTCGATTCCGGTCAAGGGCATGTACCTTGGTTGCGGGCACATCCCCAGTAGGGGGTGTGCAAGAGGCAGCTGATCGATGTTTCTCTCTCATCTATGTTTCTAACTCTCTATCCCTCTCTCTTCCTCTCTGTAAAAAAATCAATAAAATATATTTAAAAAAAAATGGAACACTAATTATAACCAACTATAAAATATTTTTAGTCCTTGAAAAAATCACAAATATACTACAGAGCAGAAGTGAATACTCACTAATTTCCTATCAATACAAAGTAACTTTATAGCCCCCCAAAACAAAGAAAAAAATGAAAACACATTTCCAGCCTCAAGCAATTTTATCCAATAATGGGATATTGCATCATTTATCATTGTCCAGTTGATTGGCTCCTTTGGTCAACAAATTACAGCAATTACATTGCTGACATCACAAGCTTTAAGTACAAATAATTTTGCTGAAAGCATCTAATTGCATGGCATGCAGACACCCTATTATAAAATCAACATGAAAGTAGAGTATGTATACACAGAAGCAGGGTAAATAGTAGCTTTCTTTCACAAATATCTAATTAGTTTCAAATTATGGCTTGTTGCTAAATAGATAATATAAGGAACATACTTTCCCAATAAATAGAGATTTGATATTATGTGCTAACTAAAGGCAAAAACACTAAACAAAAATGGCTTATATATGACCTTATCCAAATATTATCTTTCAGATAAAAGTTGAACAAAATGATACATTAACTACCCAAATAAAATTTGAAATACGAAGAAACTCCTGTATTCATTTTTTATACATGAGTGGGCATGAATTAAATATACTTTTTATAGCCATTATTATAGTTGTAATGTACTGATTATTTTTGGTTGAATACTTCAGATTTTAAATCATTCAGAACTGGCCTAAAAAGAAGCATTAAATGAAAAATAAGCTATTCACTTTGTTGAATTGACTCAGAATGGACAAATACTAGCTAATGCATGACTTTTCTTTTTTAAAAAAATATATATGTTATTGATTTCAGAAATGAAGGGAGAGAGAGAGAGAAACATCAATGACTAGAGAGTATCATTGATCATCGGCTGCCTCCTGCATGCCTCTCACTGGGGATCTAGCCTGCAACCAGGACATGTGCCCTGACCCGGAATCCAATAGTGGCCTACTGGTTCATAGGTCAATGCTTAACCACTGAGCCACGCCCATGTGGTGACGGTGCATGACTTTTCAGAAGAAGGTACAAGGTACTTATCTTCTCCATATTGGTACAGTTCCCTATGACTCTCTTACATTTATGTGTGACATGCAAACAGAAACACGGGCAACTTTTCCTTTCATATTATCTTTTCAAAAATGATTGAATAGCCCTAACTGGTTTGGCTCAGTGGATAGAGCGTGGGCCTGTGGACTGAAGGGTCCCAGGTTCAATTCCGGTCAAGGGCATGTACCTTAGTGGCGGGCACATCCCCAGTAGGGGGTGTGCAGGAGGCAGCTGATCGATGTTTCTCTCTCGTTGATGTTTCTAACTCTCTATTCCTCTCTCTTCTTCTCTGTAAAAAATCAATAAAATAAATTATTTAAAAAATGATTGAATAGTGAAAACCTGGATGATATGCATTTTCAGTTTTCAGAGGAAAGGGCAAATTCCCTTTCTGTTCATATCTCTCCAGGGCAAAGATGAGGCATGTTTGCTTGAAGCCCATTATCAAAGGTCCATTAAATTTATATGTATTTTTCGGGCAGAGGGCGCCACCCACACTTCATGTCCACCCAGCCAGCCTTGACATAGGGTGCGAACATGACTGGTCCTGACCCCTCGCCCCCAACCCAACCTATTCCTGTTCCGGGCAGCCCCTCCCCATGTGAACACCCCTTCACCCCCCCCCCCCCCCCACACACACACACACACACACACACACACACACACACACGGAGGGGGCATAAGGCTGCTCAGGTGGGATCAGAGTGGTGGCCTGGCCCACACACAACCACCCTGGGCCTCCCTGTGTTACCTCTGGGTCCCTACGTGCAAAGGGCCACAGGCGTCGTCTGGGCTGAGTCCGGATCCAGCGGCGGGCACATGGGAATATACTCTCATCGCTGCCTCTCTTGAGGCCTCGGCCTCGGGACACGGGGTGACAACACGAAAACATGGTGTCCTCCCCAGTGTCTATCCGAGTGAGACGGGAAGGGGCAGTTATAGAATGTGGCTGCCTGGTTACCGGGTTCCAGGTTCTGTTAGGCTCCATCGTCAGGAAGTGAGGTCACTGCTCATGTCTGAGGAGATGTTCGGGGTAGGGGACCCACGGGTGACCTCACTTCCTGACGATGGAGCCTAACAGAACCCGGTAACCATGCACCACATTCTATAACTGCCCCTTCCCGTCTCACTCGGATAAAGGCATTGGAGAGGACACCATGTTTTCGTGTTGTCTCCCCGTGTCCTGAGGCCAAGGCCTCAAGAGAGGCAGCGATGAGAGTATATTCCCATGTGCCCACCGCTGGATCCGGACTCAGCCCAGACGACGCCTGTGGCCCTTTGCACGGCAGGACCTAGAGGTGACACAGGGAGGCTTAGGGCAGTTTTGTTCAGGCCAGGCCACCACTCTGATCCCACCTGAGCAGCCCTATGTCCCTCATCCTGTGTGTGTATGTGTGTGTGTGTGTGTGTGTGTGTGTGTGTGTGTGTGTGTGTGTGTTGAGGGGTGGTGGTGAAGGGGGGTTCAGGTGGGGAGGGCCTGCCTGGAGCAGGAACAGGGTGGGTTTGGGGGTCAGGACCAGTCATGTTCGCACCCCAGGTCAAGTCTGGCTGGGAGGACGTGAAGTGTGGGTGGCGCCCTCTGTCCAGGTCTATCCCGAGCCCTGGAGGTGACTCTCATTTGCCCTGGGTGGAGGTCTGTGCAGACACAGGGCTGGGCCTGATCCGGGAGCAGAAGGTCCAGGAGGCAGAAGCAGCAGTGACTAGGGCCACGATTGAGTCCTCCTGACTGGCTGCCGGTCACTGTCATTGCAGAACTCCACCCAGATCAAGGTGGAGCAGCAGCTGGTGGAGGAAGACCCTTCCCCATGTCCAGGAGTGAGGGGCCGGTGAGCCACACCACTGAGGGCCAGGGCAGGCCTGAAGTGAGTGTGGCCACCTGGGTGTCTGGGAAGCCAGGGCCCGTGGGTGGATGGAGGACTCCTCCACCGAAGATGTCCAGGCTCCACAAGCCTCGAGCCTTGAAGCCGCTCAGTCCTGACACGCGGAGGGCAATTTCCAAGTATGTCTCGGAGCTCTATGGCCCTCTTAATGACACCAGGCGGGAAGGCCTGGAGCCCATGGAGGCAGAGCACAAGGGTGAGGAGGTGGGGTGATAGGGGTGGAGTGGGTGGGGAGATCCATGTGAACTTATGGGGAGGGATTGCTGCCGGACACAGGGAGCACCCCCAGAGCCTGGCCAGGAACAAACACCAGCCTCAGACCCCCCATGTGCTGGACTTTGGACATGGAGGACGTCCTGTGGTGGGTCCTGGGCTGTGGCTGTGTTCTGTCTTTGTAGGACAGATGGACATGCAGGCACCTGGGTGATCTTTTCTCCTCTCCCAACTCCAGCACCAGCCCAGGAGGCAGAGGCAGCTCCTCCTGTCACAGCCAAAGTCCATCCTGAGGAGCAGAATGCAGAGCTGGAGGCATCTCCACCTCCAGAGCTTTCACCACCTTCAGCAGCCTCTCCAGCTGCAGCTGTGGAGCCAGGGCCAGCCCCAGACAAAACCGAGGCCCCACCACCATTGGATGAAGAACCCTCCCTGGAGCCCATGCTGGTTCCTGCCTCAGAGGAGGAGCTGCCTGTGGAGGGCCCAGCTCAAGGGCCCAAGGGTGAGAAAGTGGGGAGGTTTAGGGGTGGGAAGGTTAGAGGAGGTTCATGTGAGCTTCTGGGGAGAGACTGTTGCCAGACACATAGGGAGCACCCCTAGAGTCTGGCCAGGAGCAAAGACCGCCTAAGACCACCCATCTGCTGGACTGCCAGTGGGGAGCACATCCTTTGGTGGGTCCTGGGCTGTGGCTGTGTTCTGTCTTTGTAGGACAGATGGACATGCAGGCACCTGGGTGATCTTTTCTCCTCTCCCAACTCCAGCACCAGCCCAGGAGGCAGAGGCAGCTCCTCCTGTCACAGCCAAAGTCCATCCTGAGGAGCAGGATGCAGAGCTGGAGGCATCTCCACCTTCAGAGCTTTCACCACCTCCAGCAGCCTCTCCAGCTGCAGCTGTGGAGCCAGGGCCGGCCCCAGACAAAACTGAGGCCCCACCATCACTGGATAAAGAACCCTCCCTGGAGCCTATGCTGGTTCCTGCCTCAGAGGAGGAGCTGCCTGTGGAGGGCCCAGCTCAAGGGCCCAAGGGTGAGGAAGTGGGGAGGTTTAGGGGTGGGAAGTTTAGAGGAGGTTCATGTGAGCTTCTTCTTCTTTTTTTTCCCACTGTTAATAAATCTTTATTGTTCAGATTATTACAATTGTTTCTCCTCCCCCCCCCGCATATCTCCCCTCCTCTCAGTTCCCACCCTTCCCTCTGCCCTTACCTCCCCCCCTCCCTATCCTTATCCATAGGTGTATGATATTGTCCAGTCTCTTCCCATACCTCCCACACAGACACCCCCTTCCCCTGAGAATTATCAATCCACTCCCATTCTATGCCCCTGATTCTATTACGTTCATCAGTCTATTCTGTTCTTCAGATTTTTAATTCACTTGACTTTTAGATTCACTTGTTGATAGGTATGTATTTGTTGTTCATAACTTTTATCTTTACTTTTTTCTTCTTTTTCCTCCTTTTAAATAATACCTTTCAGCATTTCATATAATACTGGTTTGGTGGTGATGAACTCCTTTAGTTTTTTCTTATCTGTGAAGCTCTTTATCTGCCCTTCAATTCTGAATGATAACTTTGCTGGGTAGAGTAGTCTTGGTTGTAGGTTCTTGCTATTCATCACTTTGAATATTTCTTGCCACTCCCGTCTGGCCTGCATAGTTTCTGTTGAGAAATCAGCTGATAATCGTATGGGTGTTCCCTTGTAAGTAACTAACTGTTTTTCTCTTGCTGCTTGTAAGATTCTCTCTTTGTCTTTTGCCCTTGGCATTTTAATTATGATGTGTCTTGGTGTGGTCCTCTTTGGGTTCTGTGCGCTTCTTGGACTTGTAAGTCTATTTTTTTTACCAGGTGGGGAAGTTTTCGGTCATTATTTCTTCAAATAGGTTTTCAGCGTCTTGCTCTCTCTCTTCTTCTGGCACCCCAAAAATTCAGATGCTGGTATGCTTGAAGTTGTCCCAGAGGCTTCTTACACTATATTCTATTTTCTGAATTCTCTCCTCTTCTTGCTTTTCTGGAGGCGTTTCCTTTGCCTCTTTGTATTCCAAATCTTTGACTTGATTCTTGTGTTCCTCTAGTCTGCTGCTGGGTCTCTGAATAATATTTTTTATTTCAGTTAGTGTATGTTTCTTTCAATTCAGAAGAATTGCTGTGTTTGAGACACGTTTATGGGCCGGATCTTGTTGCAGTAGGGCTTTGGCGCTCACTGAGTCTGCCTCTTGAATGTGTCCCTTATGCGAGTGGTTGAAATCTGGTGTCGTCTCACACCGACCACTAGATGCCCTTGTTTCTGGATCTCCAATGGGGTGCAGGTCAGTTACTGTCTGAGGCCACTCAGCAGGAGTTACAGCAAAAACTGCAATTTTCGCCTTTTTTGCTTGAGTGGTTTTGGAGCAATCTGACTGGAGCTGCAGTTAATTTGGTTAAGCTGCCATAGGGCAGGCCATTTATATGCAAAAGCTGCTGTTTGGAGCCTGGGTGGGTTTGTAGAATGTGCGGGGTGGGTCTCAGGGCGGGTCAGGGTCTCAGGGCGTCACTAGGCTAAGGCGTGGCAAACAGCAATGGCTGCTAGTGTGCCTTTTCTGCCTTTCTCGTTTCCAAGTCCCTGCGTCCCATGCTCCAGCGCAGTAAACACTGATTGCTGGGCACACCTCTGCAAGAAAGTCACTCTCACTTTCCGACATTATGGCCGAGAGTCCAGCCTCTCCCCGTAGCTGTCTGGGTCCCCCGCGCGTCCCCAGAAACTGGATTTCAGAGTGATCGGGAGCTTATCTCCCTTTGGGTTGGAAAAAAAGCTGTGCGTCCCATCGCCCACCACCAGCCTGATTCACGCGCCTCCGTACCTCAGCCCTTCCGCGTTTGTTCTTTCTTTTTCCTTCTTAGTTGTAAATCTACCATTCAGCCAGCTTTCTTGTGGTTCTGGGTGGTAGACACTTTGTTTTTTAGTTGTATTTTTGAAATTACGGCGGCAGTTTAGTTGTTTAACGTTGCCGCCATCTTGGTTCCTCTCATGTGAGCTTCTGTGGAGAGACTGTTGACAGACACATAGGGAGCACCCCTAGAGTCTGGCCAGGAGCAAAGACCGCCTAAGACCACCCATCTGCTGGACTGCCAGTGGGGAGCACATCCTTTGGTGGGTCCTGGGCTGTGGCTGTGTTCTGTCTTTGTAGGACAGTTGGACATGCAGGCACCTGGGTGATCTTTTCTCCTCTCCCAACTCCAACACCAGCCCAGGAGGCAGAGGCAGCTCCTCCTGTCACATCCAAAGTCCATCCTGAGGAGCAGGATGCAGAGCTGGAGGCATCTCCACCTCCAGAGCTTTCACCACCTCCAGCAGCCTCTCCAGCTGCAGCTGTGGAGCCAGGGCCGGCCCCAGACAAAACCGAGGCCCCACCACCACTGGATGAAGAACCCTCCCTGGAGCCTATGCTGGTTCCTGCCTCAGAGGAGGAGCTGCCTATTGAGGGCCCAGCTCAAGGGCTCCTTGTTAAATGTGCTCACCCTGTCATAAGGGCAAAACTTGATATTTTCCTTTTCTTTTCTTTTTTTCTTTTGTTGTCTTTTTGTTCTCCATGGCATGATACAGTTTTTCATCTTTTGATTTTCATTTTGAGGCTTTGGGGATTTTTTGCCTTTATTATTTTCTTTTTTCTGTTTTTAGTCTTCACTTTTCTATTTGTATAATCCCGTTTAAGTAATAAATAAATCTTATTATTCATATTTTAAGTGTTGCCATTCCTGAGCATGAAGTACATTCATGATACTGGGCAAGCATCACTACTGTCTATCTAGAGGCAGTGCACATACCAGCCCATGTCAGAGATGCCCCACCTCCCCAGTGGGGACACACACACTGTCAACACTGGGGAGAGAGCACTGTCACCATTGGACTGGCAGTTTTCTGGTCTCATGACCATCAGCCCTGGGGACAAAGTGAGGCAGCAGAGGCCCCCGCAGGTTCCCTGGGTAGGAAGGGGAATGGCCCCTCCCTCTGGGAAGAATAGTATGCAGGACCTGCCCAAGTCCCACAGATGCACACCTGCACCTGGCAGTGCTTACCCCACAGAAATTCTTGCACAATTTTTCAAAGATTTATTTTTGAGAATACCCATCAGAGCACTGACGAAATTAGGTAAAACACTAATGTCCATAGAAAGGGGATGGGCTATACCAATCATGGTCCACATGGATTAGGGAAGCTGAGCAGCTGCTAACAAAATATGTCTCAAAATATTTTGTGAATATAAAAGAACACATCTACACGAAAGCCAGAATCCAATAGTTCCGAGGGTCTAATAGAGCAAGCCATCTGAAGAATTGTCCCATTTTGGGAGGTGTATACAGAGAAAAAGACTGGATATTTATTTTAGCCTTTTGGGGATTTAACATTATAAATTGCATATGGTAAGGCAGAACCTGTTACAAATTAATTGGTAGAAATATTTTCAGTCTATATATGCTGAGAAATAATAGTTTAATCTTCCCCTTGTTTAAATACCCCTAAATTATACTTTGATAACTACCAAGAAGCATTGTTAGATGAAAAAACAAGAAAAATAAACAAACAAAAACTCATAGACACAGACCATAGTATGTGGTTAACAGAGGGAAGAGGGGGATAGTAAAGGGTAAAGGGGGAAAAAATGTATGGTGACAGGTCATTTGACCTTGGGTGGTGGGCACACAATGTAATATACAGATCATGTAACATATAAATATACAGTTGAAACCTATATCATCTTTTAAAAAATGTTTTGTTGTTGAGAGTATTTCAGATGTCCCCTCTTTTTTTTCTGTCCCTTACCCACACGACTAGGTTTCCACCTGCCCCTGGACGTCACCACCCTATTTTCTGTGCATATAAATTCTTTGGTTAATCTGTTCCTCCTCTCATCTCCCCCAACCCTTCCCTCTGAGATTCCTCCCTCTGTTCCATGTTTCTACACCCCTGGTTCCATTTTATTCATTAGTTTATTGTGTTCATTAAATTCCACATATATGTGAGATCATGTGATATTTGTTATTCTCTGACAGGCTTATTTTGTTTAGCATAATCATGTCCAGGTCCCTCCATGCTGTCTCAAGGGGTAAGATATCCTTCTTTTTTATGTCTGAATAGTATTCCATTGTGTAAATGTACCACAGCTTTTTTATCCACTCATCTACTGATGGCACTTGGGCTGTTTCCAGACCTTAGCTATTTTAAATTGCGCTGCTGTGAACATAAGGATGCATGTATTCTTTCTAATTGGTGTTTTGGGATTCTTAGGATATCTTCCTAGAAGTGGGATCACTGGGTCAAATGGAAGTTCCATTTTTAATTTTTTGAGGAAACTCCACAGTTTTTCACAGTGGCTGCACCAGTCTGCATTCCCACCAGCAGTACATGAGAGTTCCCTTTTCTCCACATATTCACCAGCACTTGTTGTTTGTTGATTTATTGAGGGTAGCCATTCTGGCAGGTGTGAGGTGGTATTTCATTGTCATTTTAATTTGCATCTCTTGGATGATTTGTGACATTGAGGGTGTATTTTTTTGGTTTGTTTTTTTCATTTGTCTCTTAGCCTTCTGTATGTCCACTTTGGAGAAGTGTCTATTTAGGTCCTTTGCCCATTTTTAATTGGATTGTTTATCTTCCTTTTGTTGAGTTGCATGAGTACTTTATATATTTTGGAACTAACCCCTTATCAGTTGTATCATTGGCAAATATGTTCTCCTACACAGTTGATTCCCTTTTCATTTGATGCTTGTTTCTTTTGCTGTGCAGAAGATTTTTAGAATTTTCACAGATACATCACATAGGGCAAGAGAAACAAAGGAAAAATAAACAAATGGGACGGCATTAAACTAGAAGCCTATATAAGCGTATTAACCAATGTCACCCTAATAAATGGGCACCATTGCAAAGAACTATGACAGTGTGGCTCTACCATTTTCTGTCTTTGACATTTTATTGAAAATATATAACCTGCTGTTACGAGGTGAATTGTGCCTTCCCCTCCAAAAACAAATTCATATGTGGAAATCTTAACCTCCGCCACCTCAGAATGGGACTTTATTTATAGATAAGATCTTTAAAAAAGTAAAATGAAGTCCTTAGGGTAATCCCTGATCCAATATGACTGGAGTCCTTATGAATAGGAGATTAGGACACAGACATGAACAGGGAGGGAGACCATGTGAAGACTAAAAGAAGATCACCACCTACAAGCCAAAGAGAGAGTACTTAGAAGACACCAACCTTGTTGACACCAGGATCTCAGACTTCTATCCTCTAGGAGAGTGAGAAAAAAAACACAACTTTCTTCTTCAAGCCACCCAGTCAGTGCTTATGTCAGCTGTAACAAATAAATAAACCTTCTTTATATCTAAAAATTGGCATCTGTAAATAAATAATACTACGTATTTTAATATTTCTGGGAAATTTAAATAAGGCCATATATTCCAAGCATCTACTATATCCCTCACAGAAAATGAATGCTCAATGAAATAATAAAATCTTTCTCCCTCCTCTAAGAAGTTGAACAACTTTCTATACCCAAATGTGTGTCCTGCTGCATTTACCTGTTGACAGTATTGTAAAGAAAAACATAAATATTACTCTGGAATGAAGAAAATATTGTAGATATCTGATAATTTGTGATTTAGACCCCAAAAGATTTGAAGAATATTTGGGATATCATACTTTAGGGAAGAGAATGGGTGTTGATTGGTATTCTGAAGTTTCAAACATAAGAATATTTATAACTATAATACAAAGTCAGGTTAATAATTTTCGAGTGCAGATTAATGAATTTGATTTTAAAAGAGTTCAAATGTAAGATACCTAAATACCTAAATAAATATTTATTACATCATTGAAAGTAATTGTCCATCTATTTATATAAAAGCCAAGCAACCGGAAAGACAGAATGACTGGAACAACCGGAATGGCCGGTCGCTATGATGCACACAGCGTTGGCCAACCGGCTCGATTGGGGCCATGATCAGCTCCCCCGCCAACCACCCATAGCCCCTCCCCCCTGCCAGCCCAGGCCACCGGGGTGGCAACCGGACCCCACCCATGCACTGGGCCTCTAGTATTTCTATAAAGAGGCAATGGACTCTTACAAAAAATGGGAATTTAATATTCAGAAGAAAGGTTGGTTAAAGTTCTCAGAAGATCAGGTTATCAGGGGAAGGGAATTTAGAAAACAAAAATTTTGTAGTTTACAAATATAATTGGGAGATGTGAGGACATGGCAGCAGTCGCAGAAGGAGAAAGGCCTAAATGAAATATGACACAGTGTAAAAGAAGGCAGAATTAGACTTTAAAGATAAAGAATCTTTAGGCATCTGGAGTAGAACTAGAGTTCTCAGACAATATGTAAGTAACAGAGAAGCATCTCAAGATTACAGTCTGTTCCTGTGTGATGGAAAACGTTTTGTCATTATTTACCTTTTTTGCTTTTATATCTTACACTCTATGGGGCCTGGGGAGGAGATACTGCCCACAAAGAGCTCTGTTTTGCTAAGTACCTCATAGTGTCCAGACAGGCAAATTTGGGCGAAGTTACCTTTCCCCATGATTGACCTGGTGAGTTGGTATTAAGACTTTAGGAGAATGGGAAGATTTCTCACAACAAAGAGGAAAAAGATTTTGAGCACCTAGAAAGTGAAAGAAGGTTAATAGAAAAAAAGGCATAAAGAGCAAAGTGAAATCCCAAGAAGGCTGAACAATCAGTCATGTTGTCAGTGCCTCTACGTAATCTCCCAAATTATAAGTAAACTAGACCAAAATTCAAACAATGGGTTTATTCAAAGTGGCTGACTGTGCACAGCATGGTGAATTTTGAAGAAAAGAAAATCTTAGAATACAAGGACCCAGGCATCATCCTCACAGAAAAATGAACACCCAATATGTATGTCAAAAATACAGAGAAAGGGTTACATATCTACCAGCTGTGAATTGGATAATGTCTGTGCCCATCATACTTGGATTCACCAAGGTGACACAAACAGACCCCTCCCTGATACCTAAGTTACAGTTGAAAGGGCAGGGCAGATAGCCCCAGGGCAAGCTGGATGAGGTGGTTTCACCGGGATGGTTGTCCATGCTTTACGTACACAACGTTTCCATAGCTGTTATTTGTTGTTGATGATGAGGGTAAACTAGAAGACTGGACTTGCTATGCATATTGAAATTTGTTGTTAGAGTGCTAATTATTTTGAAAAAAAGTGCTGGGTAGCTCAAAATAATATTTATTTTAAGGACCATGGAGCTCCACTGTTGCAGATGGAAGAAACAGATTAGGTCATCATTCTGTACAAAACTCTTCTTTATCCATGTGATAATTGGCATGCATTTGAATTTTCAGCAAAAGTGTTTCTAAAATGCATCAAAAGCTTATCTATGAGTAAAAATAGAATTGACTTATTGTCAAGAACTACTAACTAAAGGACTTTTTATTTCAGAGGTACTGAAATAATTGCAAAGATAATTCACACATTC
This sequence comes from Ia io, assembly GCA_025583905.1. Lineage (NCBI taxonomy): Eukaryota > Metazoa > Chordata > Mammalia > Chiroptera > Vespertilionidae > Ia > Ia io. The sequence continues at coordinate 71,457,475 of JAJQQW010000017.1, forward strand.
GCTGATCATAGAAAAAGAAACCTGTGGGAAAGCATGCAAAGTAATTCTCTCATGGAAGAGGATACTCTGACCCCTGGTGTGATTAGAACAATATTGGCCATACCTTTCTGTGGTCATCAATACTGGCTAATCTAGAATTATTCAAAATGATTTTTTAGTTATCTCTCCTGTTTATGTTGAATATTATCTAGTTCTTTATTTTAATCCACATTTTATTCATGCATATTAACTAATATACATACATTAATACAAAATGGTCATGTCTACATCTTAATGTACAACTAATAACACCATTGTCATTTCTTTTGTCCATCAGATTTAGGGTAAAACTGATTATTAACTACACTTTCATATACCATAAAGAGTATAAAATAGCTTTGCCTGGTCATTGCTCAGTTAGGATTTGTTCAGAAAATGCATTTTGCACTCATGTCTGGGAGTGGAGATTGGCTCATGAGATGTATGGGATAGAGGGACAGATTAACTTACATATGGAATTGAGATTCTATGAAATAAAACTTGTTTATGTTGCCCTGGCCAGTATGACTCAGTTGGTTCATTGTCACGCCTTGCACTAAATGGTTGCCAGTTCCATTCCTGGTCAGGGCACGTGACAGGTTGCAGGCCGGATTCTAGGCCAGCATGTGTAGGAGACATCGATGTTTCCCTCTGCCTTCCTCTCTACCTAACCATCAATAAAAATATATATTTAAATTATTTATTGTAAAACGTTCAAATATTGAATTAAACAAAACTAAAAAGATAATTATTTATTTCCTTGTCCACATTCCTTTAATTTTCAGAAGCTATTAAAAATAGAAGAAACTAAAAGATTAAGTAATGAATTCAACAAATATTTATTTGTGTTCTTCTTAAGTCTCAATTTCTATGTTGGTAAAATACAGAGTAATAGTTTTACGTTGTTAATGTTTATATTTCAATTGATGACAGAAAAATAAAGAGTTAATTTAGTGCTAATGAAAATAATTATTATGAGGTTGGTTGCTGTATCAGAAAATATTTATTGGGATTACAACCACAGACATGGAATGATGTTTATAGCCATAAAAGTATTTTTGAATTGATTGTCTTAAAGAGCATATTGAAAATACTAACTTTTCTCTTCAAACCTTTATTATCTAGAAGTCATTAGTGTCTGTCTGGTCTGATACAATGTAAATACTAGAATTAAAAAGTAAGAAAAGTAGACTCTTCTGCCACTATCTATTATGATGTTCTTGTAAACAAGGTTTCTTAATTTAACACCAGCAACAACAAAAATGAGGTCACTGAACTTGATCAGTGTCTATAGAAGCTTAGGATTGCCCAGAAATGTCTGAATCCCCAGAGGAAAACTTATTTCTACGTTTACTTTAACAAGAGCACATCTACTCTGATTTATATTCTGTAATGTTTGGAAAATATTTAACTTTGAAAACCAGTTTCATTGGTTTGAAAAGCAAAAAAATAATGATATATAGGTCCTTGCTGATCCAAACATAATGAAATGTTAGAAAATTGAAAAGATAATTTCAATGACAACCAGACCAACAAACATCTGAGTCAATTTGTTTTTCATTATAACTTAACTTAAAATCAGAAAAATAACATTCCTAATCCAATTAAAGTCATTTGATATAATTTAATGGTTATATACATAGGGTGTCCTAAAAATGTATATACATACATTTTTGATTGCTCAATTGATGTGTCTTTCTTTTCAGATTTAACCCACTGGAATTAATAATTATTCAGAGTGTGTACACATTTTTGGGACACCCTGTGTATGTATGTATATATTGGGATATCCAAATCAGGAAAGTTCACTGAGCAAGAAAATGAATTAGTGGATGGCATACACATTTTTTTAGATCATATTAAGCTCTATTCTGCCTTTGTTATAAGGGCAAGAGCATGGATATTTTTATTCTGTCTTTAATGAAAAAATAACATATAGCAAATTCTAACCAACATTTAGAAACTTAGAGATGCAGCAATTGTATTTTACATTGGAGGGATTGTCCTCTTACACCCCCAAATGCTGACTCCCCAAAACTTTGCAGGGTTTATCATCCAGAAGCAGGTGTTTTACTGTGGCATCCAGCATACCAAGCCACCGCTTACTTATTCCAGTCAGGACACATAGTGTTATTTATGTGTTAGATGAATTTTATGTGCTGATATTTCTGAGGATAAATAAGATGTCTAGATCTTTTGTATTTGTGATATGACAGAGGGAAAGAGATTTTGCATAACCCTGGTTCAGAATTGGGAATGAATACATTTGTTCATTAAACACAATGGAAAGTGTTTCTGAGCCTCTGTCCTAATCGAATAGAAAACAATACAATTTTCATATCCATGGCCACAGAAGACATACCTGAGGCCTTGTTAATCTTTTTGAGCAACACTACCATGTCCTGCAGGGTAGCTGGGATTTGGATTGCCTCTGGGTTGAGTAGCAGTCATTCTCCTGGACCCTTTCTGCTTCCTACAGAAGCCAGACTGGGTAATTCAATATCAACATGGTAAGGACAACAATCCTTACCCCATTTAGATGTTTAAAGGTGGTACTTATGACCACCATTTCCATTTCCTGACACACTGGCATGCAACATAACTTTTTCTTTTTTTTTTTTTTTTTGGCGGAGGGTGGGGGGCGGGGGTGGAACAGATTCAGAGAGTTCTATTTGGCCTTTCTTGCTTTGACAGCTCTCATCCCACACACCAAGGACCCAATGTGAGGATTATATATCTGGGGCCTGGAAAAGTTAAAACTGGGTGGGCCATTGAACCAGTGAACTTCAACTGGATTCCATTTATTACTCGGCCCCTCTAGGTCTTTGCTCTAAGAAGGGGTGGGATTGATGTTTCAGACCCATTGCAAAAGTCTTAAAATGTCATGGTGTCTCCTTGTTGCCACGAAAAATTCAACGGAATGAACGGCTGCAGATTTCTTTGGGGCAGAGCTGGACAAATCCCTACAAGATATCTTGCTGCAGTGTTGTATGGCCGTTGCTCTTGGGAGCTGGACAACTTTTCATTCAATGATTAGCAGATCTGAATATTGGCTCAACCTAAGGAACTAAAAAAGAGATTGCCACTTATTATAGGGCAATAGCTCTAAACTTCTTGCTCCTACCTTTGTGCTTTTTTCTACTTGTAGATGTTATTTGCTTCATGTGTTTGTTTGTTTTTTTGTCCCTGAGACAGAATGCCACGTTCTACTAACCGCCTCAGAACTATCTACAGGTACAGCTCCCTGGCAGCCCCTCCAACCTGGCCATTTGCTGTGATAAATGTGGCGCCAAAACTTCTGGCAGGTAAGTGCTGCCATTTCGCCTCTGTTACTTTGGGGGTCTGTCATCCCAATTGCTATTATTAATAAGCCAGATTCTGTGACTTTACCATCAGCCCTACTCTAAAGAATCACCACTACTTTCTTTCTTCCTGAACCATCCATGCAAATTTTCTACAAATATAAAACCTTTTCTAAAACAAAATACTAAGTATTTTAAATGCATATATTTATATAATCTTTGAAAATATATTTACTGAGATGGAAAATTTCTGAAGGGCAATATGTTGGGTTCTTTAGTCTTAGTTAAGCATCTTTAATAATTTTGTACATAGTAAGACAGGACATTTCCAGTTCAGATAACTTGTATGACATAACAAACACTATAAAAATTACCTCTTGATTTTTTTCTTTGTATTTCATTATTATCCTCTATTAGAAAACACAGTTTTATTAATTCACAGTTGAAAGCAAAGAGAAGAGAAAGAGGGAATCAATGTATAACATCATTGTTTATGGTAAGGAATCAATAAACACTGCATGAAGTACAGAATAATTCATGTGTTATTAACAAAATAATCATTCAGCTGTGAAATGGAAGAAAATTTTGAGACAGACTACAACATAGATGAATTTCAAAGACAATATGCTAAGTGAAATAACCTAGTCATAAAAGGACAAATACTGTATGATTCCACTTGTATGAGGTACTTACAGTAGCCAAATCCATAGAGACAGAAATTAGAATGGTGGTTGTCAGGGGCTGAATGGGGGGCGGGGATAAAAATGACTGTTAAGTGGTATAGAGTTTCAGTGTGGGAAGACGGAAAATTTTCTAAAGAGGGATAGAAGGATGGTTGCACAACAATGTGAATATACTTAAAGACCTTGACTATACACTAAAAAATTGTTATACATTTTATATTTTGTACATTTTATCACAATATAAAAATAATTTTTAAAAGATAAGTAATATACTCTGTAAATTTATTCAGCTTAAACTTTGCCCTATATGCTTTTTATTTTAAAAATTATGTAAAAGTTTAGAATGCATCTTATGTGCATACATTCAACCATTTTTAATACATATACTCATACTTTATTTATTTGGAAAAACCTTCACTGAATACTTACTGTAGACCATTCATTAAATATTTTGGGGGTATAAATAAACAATATATCTTGTTAATTTTGCTAATCCTCAGTGCAATGGAGAAAAGATAGACAATCACCTCAGGTCACTAGTTTTTGGTTTTTTTAAAGTATATTTTATTGATTTTTTACAGAGAGGAAGGGAGAGGGTATAAAGAGTTAGAAACATCGATGAGAGAGAAACATGGATCAGCTGCCTCTTGCACACCTCCTACTGGGGATGTGCCCACAACCCAGGTACATGCCCTTGACCGGAACCCAACCTGGGACCTTTCAGTCCGCAGGCCAATGCTCTATCCACTGAGCCAAATCGGTTAGGGCAGGTCACTAGTTTTTATGCTTGCCAAAAAATTATACTTGGAAGGATAAAATATTCTAGGAAATTCAGGAAAACTTTAAAGGAAGGGTAGAGTAAGTAAGGAGAGTATAGACTAGGATAGGAGGCAGAAATAACATTTGATACATCCAATTTGCCTGACCCAGAAGCTGGACTTTCTATCTTGGGAGAATTGAAGATTGTTGAAATATGTGTGCAATAGAACCACATCATAGTTTGATAAGTTAACACCAATAATTTTGCAAATAATAAAATATTAAATATTAGAGGTAAAGAAAATGTTAGCATTTATTGCAATAATCCAGGTGAGTAATATAGTAACCTCAAATGCAGGGGATATTAAAAAGAGAAAGAGAGAAGAGAACATCTTGAGAAATATTTGGGCAGTGAACTGGAGAGGGTGTCATTATGGAAAGAAAACACAAGTGCCGGAAACAACCACTTGGGATGTCAAGCCACCTGTGCTAGTCAAAGACAGCTGGTCAAATGTACCCTGGCATTCAACCTGCTCTCCTAGCTTATTGGCGTGTATGTGTCTTAAAGTCATTTTTGCAGCAATATGTTTGGCAGTTCTCATTATAATTATATAATTTGTTTAAAGGCAGCTAATCAAAATTTTAGATATTGAGTCTCCTTTTTTATCTTTTACAAATGATATATTTACTTTTTTAATATTTGAATTCATTTAACTATTACAAATGGAAACCCCATTTATTAAGGTACACTAGACTATAGCATTTATAATAATTCGCTGAACAGAGTTTACATATATAGTTTTTACTTTTAAAAATTAAGTTTATCATAGGTGGTGCTTTGAATTAACAAATAAAATAAAATCAGCTGATGTCATAGAGATTGTCAATAGTAACTTACTTCTGATATAAAAAAGCAAAAGGATCTATCGTTTAAAAAATCATCAAGTAAGTTTTACTAACAATAATGGAACATATATTCAAGCATATAGGCAAGTTGAGGAGTAAATTACAAGTTTATGTTCTCTTGGATATATGGGAAATGCAAGAGTTATAGCCAAATATCATCACATGCACGCATGTGCCTCATTTTGAATAGGCTTTTTAATGTGTTCCTGAATGACTGACCCATGCCCATAGGCTGAGAAATATCAGCTTGCCTAGGATGTGTTTGTTAGGTGAATCAGCAGTTTGGTCTGTGCCTACTGATGAATATACATGTTATGGATTGTAATGTAGCAAAATGTTTCCAAGTAAGGTTTCAGGGAACATGAACTTGAACTTTGCTTTCCATTAATGTGTGTGTGACCTGGGTGAATCACTTAATTTTTCTAAGAATTTATTTTAGAAAGTTGAGACTCCTTTAAGAAATGTGGTGATGGAGACTAGGACAGACAGTCCATAATACTACTGGACATAACTGAATGCGTATATTATACAGAATATTGTATGGAATCAGCACACTGATGATTCAGCAAGGAAATAAGGCGAAGTCTCTGTTTCCATGGCCCATGTACTCTAAGAGGAAGATTAACTGGACTTTGTTTTGAAGATTTTTTTTATTTGCCCACACATTTTATTACTACAGTACATTAAACACGAAAATTATCAAGATACTAAATATTGTTGGGTTAGAACTCACAGGTTTCTAAGGCTGGTGAACAAGTCCCAAATTGGTTATGGCTCCCGGGTAGCCCTTTGTGAAGCTATGCGATGTTTCTCCCCCTGCATTCTCCTCAGTGATCAGTAATATTCTCCAGGAATCTATGTAGATTTTTGGCCTTTCCCCCCCGCCCCCTCTCTACCTCTCCCTTATTAAGTCTACTTTTCTGAAAATCCAGCTAGCTTAGCCTTTTCAAACTCCAAACTCTGTCTCCTGAACCCAGTGATTGTGACATGTTCTGCTCCTCCTCCTGTGCTGAGGTCTGGAAACTGCATCTAGGCAGAAGTTAGGGGACCTTGTTTTGGCCTTCCAGCTGCCCAATGCATATTTCTCCATTTTTTGTTGTTGTTGTTGTTGTCATTGTTTAGAGAAGAAGGTTAGGCCTAATACCAGTTAGTCCATCCTAGTCAGACATGTTATCTACCTCTTTTTAAGTTTATCTATCTGATTATTTTTCTATAATTTATTTTTCTCTTTTTTAAGTTTATTTTTTTTTAATTGATTTTTAGAGAGAGAGGAAGGGAGAGAAAGAGAGAGAAACATCAATTTGTTGTTCTACTTATTTATGCATTCATTGGTTGTGTCTTAAATGTGCCCTGACTGGGAACCAAACCTGCAATCTTACTGTTTCGGGATGATGCTCTAACCAACTGAGGTACCTGGCCAGGGCAAATTTCATTTCCAATTGATTAATGTATTCCTCTAATGTTTTCATTTTTATATTTTCATGAACATATTTATCATAGTTATTTAAAAGTTTTTATCTGTTAAATATAACTTCTGACCCATTTGTGGGTTTGCTTCTATTGTTTACTAGAGGTCCGGTGCATGAAATTCATGCCGGGGCGGGGGGGGTCCCCTCAGCCCAGCCTGCACCCTCTCCAATCTGGGACCCCTCAGGGGATGTCCATCTAAATCAACAGTCAGATATCCCTCTCACAATCCTGGACCACTGGCTCCTAATCGCTCACCTGCCTGCCTCCTTCCTGGTTGCCCCTAACTGCCCCCCTGCTGCCAGCCAGGTCACCCCCAACTGCCCCTGCCAGCCTCGTCGCTCCTAACTACCCTTCCCCGCCAGCCTGGTCACCCCTACTGCCCTCCACCGCTAGCCTGGTCGCCCCCAAGTGCCCCCTATGCTGGCCTGGTCACCCCTAACTGCCCTCCCCTGCTGGTCTGGTCACCCCCAACTGCCCCCCCCTGCTGGCCTGGTCACCCATCATGTCCCCACCACCAGCCTGGTTGCCCCACGCAGCCTGCTTATTCAATCATTTGGTCGTCCTTCACTAACTGCCCTGCTGGCCTGGTCATAGGCAGCCGTCTTATGAGGGTGTGAGGGTTAATTTGCATATTACCTCTTTATTATATAGGATATTTCTTCTTACTTATGAATAACAGTTTCTTGCCTCATCATATGTCTAGGTATGTTAGGTTGTATGATGGACATAGCATATATAAGACTCTCCTTACTGCATTATCATCCACCAAGGAGGGCTTGTCCACTCATATAATAAGACAGTGAGGAACTGATATTCTCAAAGTAATCAGGTATTGAGTTTAGTTGCATTTTATTTACAGTTTTAGGAAGGCTAGTAAACTTCTACTTTATCCTTTTTCTAGTAGGTGATTCTCCAGGGTTTAAATAAGAGTTCACGGGTTTATCTCTCTTCAGACCTACCCAACTGTGAGAAGTACAATTTTGCCTTTCAGATGTTCAGTTCAATTTTCCAGACTCCTGGCCACTCAATTTCAAAATATGACAAATTTCTTGAGAGAAAAACCAGAAATCCTGTCAATGGCCTCTCATGTCAAGACCAGATTTCAGATGATGCTTATAATTAGCAAATGGCCAAGGGGAAAAATACATAGAAATCATAAAATAGATCATTTTAAAACAATTTTGTCGTTCTTGCTGCCATCATTCCCTATGGACTAAAATAGGATTTTTGTACATTTATTTCACTTTTTTTAGTTATTGCAGTTGGAATGTTAACAGGAAATTTATGTCACTTAGAAACAGAAATCTGCATTATACTTTTTTTTTATTACTTGATTGATTAAGGTATCAGATATTTGTCCTCAAACCCCGCCCTCCCATTCCCATCCCAAACCCCTCCACACGCATGCCCCCCGCCCCTGTTGTCCGTGATCACTGGTTAGGCTCATATGCAAGCACACAAGTCCTTTGGTTGATCTTTCTCCCTTATCCCCACCCTCCCCTACCTTCCCTCTGAGGTCTGACAGTCTGATCAATGCTGTTCTTGTTCTTCAGTCTATGTTGTTCAGCATTTCCCCTAGATGAGTGAGCTCATGTGATATTAGGAATACACTTATAGGAACCAAAATGAGACAAGCAATAATGGTTATGCTGAGAGGCAAATGTATCAGTCTATAGTGAGTTTCTTTCTGGGCCAACAGTTCTTTTGAGTCCCAATTTCTATGTCCAACAGTTCTTTATGTGTACATAACAGCAATGATATTTCAGTTCTGGATGGTGGACAAATGGTGGTAATGCAGGTCCGACCCTCTCTGATTTGGACAAAAAAGCTGTTCCTAAAGTGTTACTAAAATTTTTATTGGTAAAATTGTGTAACATATAATGAACCTAAAGCAGTCACATTTTAGTGCAAAAAAGTAAAATTTAAAAGCTATCAAGATTACAGCATAAAATTTCCAAAAGCCTCCTAATATTTAAACCAAAAAAGGGGGGATAGTAGAAGAATATCATGCAAGGAAAAATATCCTGTAAATAAATTACATCTAAAAAATTTTTACTTTAGAAAATTAACTTTCATTTGTAATGCTAACAGCAAGATACCCAGGTAAAAAATACATGGTGTCAAAACAAGCCAAATGAAAATCGTTTGGGCAAAAAATGAAAAAGGATTGCAAGTCAAATTTATAGAAAAGATTCCTTTATTAACTTTTGGTTGAGAATATGTTTGTATATTTTCAGAAAACAACTCCGAGACCATGTGGATTCCTGCAACAGAGAGGAATTGACAGGAGTGCTCCATCCATGAAGACAGAAGAGAAACAGTGCAGAGATGGAAGACGCTGATGATGCCTTGCCATACTAGCAGTCAGCAGATGTGTGTCACTGCATTGTACTTTTAATTAAAATTATATATTTATATCAATAATCACTAATTCGTTCTTACTTTCAAATATTTTTGGTCATTCCTTATGGACTCTTGTATCTATATTTTCCAGTTTCTCTTTTATTTATTTATTTTTCTTTTTTAAAAAAACTGTATTTTTATTTATTTCGGAAACTAAGGAAGAGGGAGAGAGAGATGATGAAACATCAATGATGAGAGAATCATAGATCGGCTGCATCCTGCATACCCCCTACTGGGGATTGAGCCGGAAATCAGCTCTCTGACATCCCCCGAGGGGTCCCGGATTGTGAGAGGGCACAGACCAGACTGAGGGATCCCACCAGTGCATGATTGGGGCCTTGGAGGAACATGGGAGGCTGGCCAGCTAGGGAGTGACCACGGGAGGGCTCCAGGGTTTGTCTAGCCCATCTCACTTAGTCCCCATCAGCCAGACCCCAGCAGCAAGTTAACCTACCGGTCGGAGCGTCTGCCCTCTGATGGTCAGTGCACGTCATAGCCAGTGGTTGAGTGACCTTAGCATATCATTAGCATATTCGGCCGGACACTTAGCATATTAGGCTTTCATTATATAGGATTACAAGATTTTGGGGTTAGTTACAAAGGGGTTAGTGTCCAACAGGAATAAAAGTAATAATCTTTAAAGGTTATCTGTTCCACTGGATAGGAATAACTTGCTTCTGTATAAAAAAACAAAAAACAATTTTATCTTTCCACTGCTATATATACAAATGCCCCACAACAGTAAGCCCAGCATGGATGGAAAAACATTTCAGTAATATCTCTTGCCTATATTTTACATTTTTTAACTTTATAAATCACATTTTTATTGTTTTCTATAGTGTTCACTTATACACAGTAAAATGTATACTTTGAAAACATTTTATAGCTTTATTTATGTATAATTTATGTATAACACATTGCACGCATTTAATGTACCATCAGATGAATTTTGATGAATGAGATAAAGAATATGTCTGTTGTCCCCAAAGCTTCTTGCTTCCCTTTTGTAATCTCTTTTCATTCATGCCTCCCAGGTGTAAGCCCAGGGAGCACTGAAATATCTATATCTCTCTATCTCTATCTCTATCTCTATCTCTATCTCTATCTCTATCTCTATCTCTATCTCTATCATCTCTATCTCTATCTCTATCTCTATCTCTCTATCTCTATCTCTCTATCTATCTCTATCTCTATCTCTATCTATCTATCATCTCCTCTATCTATCTATATCCTTATCTAATCTATCAATATCACCAATATCTATCTATATATGAAATTAATTCAGCATCATTTGTTCAAAATATTACCCTACGCTATGAAATGTCTTTGAATCTTTGTTCAAATATATGCATGTATTTATTTCTGGTGTCTCAATGCTGTTTCTTTAGTCCGTCTACCTTTACACTGTTACTACACTATCTTAATCAGTGTACCTTTATAATAAGTCTCAAAACCATGTGGTATTAGTTTTCTAAATTTGATCTCTTTCAAAGTGATTTGACATTTTAGGGTCTTTGCATTTTTACATATGTGGATTTTAGAATTAGTTTGTCTATTTCTAAAAAAAGAAAAAACAGCCAGAATTTTCATTGGCATTGCTATAGATTAGAAATATTGAGTCTTATGACCTGTGAACTCCATTTCTTAAAAAATATATCATTAATTACTATTAGTAATATTTTGTAGTTCTTAGTATGCAGATTTTTTTTTATCTTTTTGAGATTTATTACTAATTATTATTCATGTTGATACTATTGTAAATGTTATTGTTGTTTTAATTCTTTTTTTCTCTTAATCTTTACTGCGTGGTAGTTTTAAATGACAATTTAATTGGATGATATAATTGAATCTCAAAACCAAGTACATATGTATATATTTTTCCAATTTTGGAAGATTGCTATCATATGGTCATTTATAATTGCACTCAATACCACTCACCTTGCTCTTAAGGTCAGTATATCCAAGTGTAAGTCATGTTTCAATTTATCTGACAACATAACAACACTCTCAAATTGCACATACTTTTTAAAAGCTATAATAATAAAATTATATAATGTAACAGTTCACAGGCAGATAAATGACTACATATGAAAATTATGCATGATGGAACCACTTTTTAATTTTCTGTTGATATTCTCATTCTCTCCTCCTCTTAAAATTGTCTTATATTGATTATGTTTATTCAATTCCTCCTCCTTTTTTCTATATCCTACTTCTGATATTTTACTAATGGTATGATCTTTTTTTTTTTTAATATATTTTATTGATTTTTTACAGAGAGGAAGAGAGAGGGATAGAGAGTCAGAAACATCGATGAGAGAGAAACATCGATCAGCTGCCTCTTGCACACCCCCTACTGGGGATGTGCCCGCAACCAAGGTACATGCCCTTGACCGGAATCGAACCCGGGACCCTTGAGTCCACAGGCCGACGCTCTATCCACTGAGCCAAACCGGTTTCGGCTGATCTTTTTATTTTAAGGTACTTTCAAAATATTGTATATTTTACTTTGATTAAACATGCAAACACATATCCAAAAGAAGAAAAACAGGGACACCAACAATATTTGTACACTCGTGTTCATAGCACCATTATTCATTAGAGCAATCCAGTGTCTCTTGGTAGATGAATGAATAAACATAACATGGCATATACATGCAATAGAATATTATTCAGCCACAAAAAGAAAGAAAAAATCAACATAATCTACAATGTAAATGACCCCTGAAGGCATTGTGTTAACTGAAATAAACCAGTCATAAAAGAACAAATATTGTACTATTTCACTTACATGAGTTACTCAGAAAAGTCAAATTCATAGACAAAAAGTAGATGGTGATAGATAAGTAGGAACTGGGGAAGGGGAGAATAGGAAGTTCATGTTTAACAGTCAACAGAGTTTCAGGTGCAGGAGAAAAAACACGTTTTGAAAATGGATGGTGGTGATCGTTGCATAACAATGTGAATGTACTTACTGCCACAGAGCTGTATACTTGAAAATAGCTTAAAAAGTAATTTTTACATTATGCATATTTTACCAAATTAAAAAATGCAAATCGAGCATAAAAATATGAGTCAAAATTCCTTTCTTAAAAGTCTCCCATCTCGAATAATTCGCTTTCTCAACCCTACAAGCCTTTCATGCCAATACTTGTATGAACAGTCACAAGTCTCTCAGGCCACAAAAAAAGGAGAGAATGTGCCAGTATGAGTCAATTTACTACTGTTAACATCCCAGAATATTGTGCTGTGAATATTTTCGTGTTGTTTTTTTTTTTTTTTTTTTGTTACTACTTATTATTATTATTAAATTTTCATTTTTACTCTACATTTCATTTCCTTTTTGTTAAATTTTGATTTACATTTCATGTAATGTTTAAAGTGTTTATTTATAGGTTAAACAATACATTAGACATACACTGCATATAAGAAATGTTAAAACAGGGAATCATTTGGGGGTCTGGAACAAATTAAATCAATTAACTTGTTTCTAATGGGAAAAAAATGCTCCAGTTTTCTAACAGCCTTCCAGAATGAGTTAAGTTCGAGAAATGAGGTTCCACTAGTATATTTTGTAGTTTGTTGGTGATATTCTACATATTTGCATATTTAGAATTCCAAAAGCTCCCATTTTAGATAAGTTAGCCCAATCCCATACCTCCATTCCCCAAAGAAAAGTAAACTACAAATAGTCCTCATTTAAAACAAGATTTGTTAGGAAAAGAATTATAAAACTCACCAATTTTGTTTATTATGGTCACTGTATTCTTATTTCTAGTAATAAAAGTATGAGAAAAAGACCATTTTTAGGTAGTCTAAAAATGCATTGTCCTATAGCCCATATAAGTAAAACATTAAAGAAAATGAAACAAGAAACAATAGAATGAAATTCAACTAATGTTGACTTGATTTTCTTATCTATTAGCATTTTTAATAGTAATTCAGTGCTTCAAAAAGAAATCATCTGACATTCTGCTTACATTTATATTTAACTAGAGGCCTGGTGCACAAAATCGTGCATGGTTGGGGTCCGGACTGCTCACCCCAATTGGGGTAGAGGGGTCCGATCGGGGGCTGGGCCGGTTGGAGAGAGGGGCTGCAGGAGGTTGGCCGGTTGGCCCCACCCCCAACTGGGCCGGTTGGCTGGCCACAGTGCGTGTCATAGTGACCTGCCATTCTGGTTGTTTTTGTCTTTCTGGTCACTTGGCTTTTATATATATAGATAAGATGCTATACAAACATGAGTTAAGGACAGAATTTTACAAGATCAAAGAGCTTCTTCTGAGGCCATTTCTTTTTAAGTTCTTCCTAAAGTACCCAAAAGGCAGCTGGCTCTCCATAATTAATATTGTCTAGCTTTATAGGATTTGAAAAAATATGCTGGGCATGAAATGTTAGTTACAGTATTAGCTAAATAAATTAAACATGGAATAAAGTTTTGCTTTTTATTTTAAAGTATAAACAAAAATTTATAAGATCTTAATTTTTTTTTTCCAGTGAAACATTCCTATAAAATAAAATACTCTTTGGGGGCTAGGGGGTGGGGAATGGCAGAACACTGAAGGACCTAATCATCTTTCCCAAAGCTCTAACTTTCACAGCTTGTCTTGTGATGGATTTCTTTGTGGTCAAGCTACCAACACTCCCAGGAGTATAGGTGGCTCATATTCCTGACTGCATAGCAGGGATTTTCTGTGCATCCTTTCCCTCCTAGCACCTGTATCTCTATATATAAAAGTCTAAGTGACCATTACGAGCAGTCAACTGGCTGGTAGCCATGATGTGCACTGACCACCAGGGGGCAGACGTTCAATGCAGGAGCTGCACCCTGGTGGTCAGTGCACTCCCACAGGCAACCTCTCGCACCAGCCAACCTCCCGTGGTCCCTCCCCCCAGCCGGCCCCCATCTGCCCCAATGGGGACTGGGCGAGTTGGCCCTGATTGGCCCCAATTGCCAGCCATGCTGAGGGACCCCACCCATGCATGAATTCGTGCACCAAGCCTCTAGTATAGGTATAAAATCTCTATAAACTGTAGTGAGGTATTCTAGCCCCAAATCACAATAGCAAAATATTTCATTTTAGGTGAGGCAGTTTATTTTGTTGAAGGTAGAGAAATGTACCACCCTCTTGTTTTTGTAACAAAACGTCAGAATTATTTTCTGTCCATCTGATTAAAATTAGAGATATTATTTGGCACTTGTATCTTCAACTCAAATTTAGGACCATGGATAAGAAACTTAACTTTCTGAAGTGTTTGAGTTGACTTGAAATATCAATATGTCATCTTAAATAAAGCATATAAGTTGAAGTATATGATATAGAAAACGTAATCCCACATTATCCATAACCTCAGAATTGTATTGAACTTGAGCCTAGTAACTCAGAGGCTTCCTGACACCTATGATGTCTTGGTAAGCACATTTGGGAAGCATTGATTTTCCAATCAGCATATGTTCAGTGCAGTGTGAATTTCAGAATTCCAGTTTTCCCTATTCTATGTAGGTGAATTAATCGATATCTCTAAAACTCAATATTACACATAAAAGAGAAATAATAATTGTACTCAATTATTCAGCTTTTGTAATGTGATATATATATATATATATATATATATATATATATATATATATATATATATATATATATGCATTATATAGTATATATATACTAGAGGCTCTCCAATCAGGGACTCCTTAGGTTATGTCCGATGTCTGGCAGTTGGGCAGTTGGACATCCCTCTCACAACCGGGGACTGCTGGCTCCTAACCGCTCACCTGCCTGCTGGCCTGATTGCCCTAACTGCTTTCCCCTGCCGGCCTGATCACCCTGACTGTAACTGCCTCTGCCTCGGTCCTGCCACCATGGCTTTGTCCGGAAGGATGTCTGGGAGGTTGTCCAGAAGACATCTGGTCTAATTAGCATATTACCCTTTTATTAGTATATATGTGTGTGTGTGTGTGTATATATATATATATGTATATATACATACACACACACACACACACACACACACACACTGATTGGCCAGATTATTATGATCTCTGAACGCATAATAATCTGGCCACTCAGTGTATGTATGTATATATATATATTAGAAGCCCAGTGCATGAATTCATGCATGGGTGGGGTCCGGCCAGCCTGGCCAGGTGGAGGGGACATGTGCAGTTGGCTGGCCTGCCTGCTGGTCGAACTCCTGGTTGAGGGGACAATTTGTATATTAGCCTTTTATTATATAGGATATACACTGAGTGGCCAGATTATTATGCATTCAGAGATCATAATAATCTGGCCACTCAGTGTGTATATATATATATATATATATATATATATATATATATATAATCACAGTGTTTAGCATATAGTAATTTCTCAATAAATATTTACCACTTTTTAATATAAGTAGGAAAATTGGGCTATTAAGTAGAGGTTCTGTTCTCTTCATGCTGGGCTAAGGCACACACAAAGAACATGCAAGACATTTAATTGCCTCTAGAAGGACATATTTTCAAGTTAGGGCATTATTATACTCAGACTGGAGAATATTTTATACTTAGATTGAAAATAATTTATACATGAGTGTTTCAATATCATAATTCATAAATGAACATGAACAGAAAAAGAAAAGGTAATGAAATAAGGCCTTATTGTGCCATAGGAAACATTTATTAGAAATCTTTCAGCTCAACTGTGATTTAAAGGAATGGAAATTCTAAGAAATAATCTAAAGACAGGATTGATGAGTTTATAAGGGAAATATAGAGTCTACCATTGTTCAAAAGATATCAGGCAGGCAACGTAACTTTTAAGGGAATGTTGTGAAGTCAGAGGAGGAGGAACATGAGTGAGGAAGATCAGGTACATAATTATTATAGTACTCTAGGTATCAGATGATACATGTTGAGTGGTATTTTGTTGAAAGGGGATAATAAGGCAAAGGTACAGCGCTCTTAATGAGGGAAAAGAGAGATTGTTTGACCTTCTGAGTGGAAATGGGAAATTTGTAATCATACAAAGAGGCTTGTTACCAATGAGGAAGGTGGAAGGGCAAAAAATTATTCCCCCAAAAAAACTAATGCAGATAAAGGACATAGTTTGGCTCCTGGGAATGAGTGTTAGGAAATGCTGAGAACGCCCTGCCTTTGAGTCGCACTCGGATGCTGGCTCATGATTGCCAGGAAGCATCTTCCCACCTCCAGCATGGATTTTGTGCCCGGTCAAAGGCAATGGCTAGAGTAGCAGCAGGAATGTGAAGAGAGACCCTCTCGGTGACTCAGGCGTGCAGAGCCTGCCGAAAGCAAAGCACATGGTGCACCAAGAGCACTGGCCCTCCAGGCCCACGCGAGGCACAGATAGCAGCAGCCCTAGAGCTGGAGGCATTTTAATGAGGCTCAGGAAGATTACCGAAAGCCAGCCCAGGTCAGTAACTGACCATCTTCATTCAACCCTGGCCCCTGCCCACACTACCAGGGGATTAATAATAATAATGGTAATAATAACGAAGAGAAAGGAAACTCTGGGCAAAAATAGTTATCTCATTACTGTTCTTTTACACCTGATGCTTTGCATTTCTTTACAAATCTGGAGACTCACATAAAAGCAAGAAAAAAGAAAACAAAAGCACCGTTAAGATATAAAGAAAGCAACAGAATCACATTCAGAGATAACCCAGATGTTGAAACTCACATGAAAGTACTGTAAATTATAATGATTAGAATGCTAAAGGATCTTGTGAATCAGACAGACACCATGTATGGACAAATGAGGGATTTTATCCAGAAGTAAAAATAAATAAGTCAAAATGCAAAAGCTAGAAATAAATGAAAACATGATAGTAGAGATAAAGAATTACATTAGAGAGCTCATTACCAAACTGTTTAGAGCTAAGGAGAGAATCAGTAAATTTCATAATAGGTCAATACAAATTATTGAAACAGAAGCATAAAGGGAAAAAAGCAAAGCAAACAAAACAAACAATAAAAAAACCTAAGAAACTTAAAATACAAACCTCAGAGAATTCAAGAATTTAGTGATAATATAAAATAGACTAAAATACCTTTTACAGGAATCCTTGAAGAAAAAGACAAAGATAAAGGGATAGAAAAACATACAGATGCCAGTATTTAAAGAGATAACTGAGAATTTTGAACAGTGTTGAAAGAAAACAAATTATAGATCCATTAAACTTGAAAACTCCCCAGAAGGATTAAACAAAATTTAAGTTAAACATACTGAGAATAATCATAGTTAAATTGTTAAGTACAAAAGATTAAAAAATATTAATTTTATACACAGAAAAACATGTATCATTATCTAACTAAAAACAAACAAACAAAACCCCAAAACAAGATATAACAATGACCTATCAACAATTATTCAAGCCAGAAACCAATGATGAACTTAAAACAACTGAAATAAAAAGGTCAACAGGAATTACACACACTGAATATATATGTAAAAAAAAAAAAAACACAACAATAAAATGGAGGTATTTTAGAGAAATAAAGGCTGAAAGAGTCCATTCATTGCCAATGCATTTGCACTAAAATAATGTTAAAGAAATTTCTTAAGGCAAAAGGGGTATGAATACAGATTGAAACTGAAACTACATAATGAAAGAAAGAGTGTAAGAAAGGATGAAATAAAGATTAAAAACCACAACTCTTTTCTATTGTGCTAAGGATAATTGATTGCCTAAATAAAAATACTAACTCTATATTGTGGAGATTATCATATTGAGAGTAGAATGCATGACTAAATATGAGAGGGAATAAATAAATATACTTAAATGCTTTTACATTATATATGTTGGAATAATATAAATGTTAGGTCACTAAGTTAAAATATACACTGAGTGGCGAGATTATAATGATCTCTGAACACATAATAATCTGGCCACTCAGTGTATATCCTATATAATAAAAGGCTAATATGCAAATTGTCCCCTCAACCAGGAGTTCGACCAGCAGGCAGGCCGGCCAACCGCCCATGTCCCCTCCCCTGGCCAGGCTGGCTGGACCCCACCCATTCATGAATTCATGCACCGGGCCTCTTATATATATATACACACATATATATACTTAGTGGCCAGATTATTATGCATTCAAAGATCATAATAATCTGGCCACTCAGTGTATATTTAAACCCCTTGAGGAAACAGAAAAATATTTAAAAACTGGTATAAGTAATAATTTTTAATAAAACTTCTCATTTAAAAGAAAGTTTTGTTTTTTGATATGTAGTGAGATAATTTCTTAAATATCAAGACTCTGATTTCATGACAAAACAAAGTAACATCTTCCAATCTAAATAACACTTTAATGATAAACATTAAAATAATTATTTAATAATTCTATTCCAACGTCAGGACAATTTGTTAGAAGTGCTAATTTAAAATTTGTATGGATTGTAGTAGAGATTTTGTTATTTTATTAGGTCATTTCAATCCCATAGATATAGGGCCATTTGGGGGTCTCATAGAGGAATGGCTATTATGGGCATTCTCAGAAGAGCCATCAAACTAAAGAGTTCCTGAGAACATGTTCCATTAAACCCCATTACAATCTCCAAAAAGTGACACATTGTTTTCCTTCTCAAAACCAATTCCCTAAGACTTGGAGAGAGTCTTTATATTTAGATCTCCCCCTCCCTCATAATATTCATGAATATTTGAAACAAAGGTAGTAGATTAAAAATTTTGAAATATTTTCCTGAGTTTCTGTGTGCATCTTTATTCCATGCTCTAATTTTTTGCTAGTAAAATTTATTTTTTATTTCACATCATCACAAATTTCTTCCCTCTTTAGTTTCCTGGTACAATAACTTTCCTAGAATTTTTATCATGTTAAATTCCTGAGTGTGATCATTTCTCTCATTCCTTCAAGAGTCCTCCGGAATTCTTATTTTTTCAAAAGCAAGGTGTGGTAAAAATATAGTATTAGTCCAGAGTAACAGACAATAGGGTAGATATATAGTAATATGGATATAGATCAGGATATTTATTATAGAAATTAGCTACCATAATGATGGAGGCCACGGAGTCCCATGATCTGCCTTCTGTAAGCTGGAGAAGCAGGGAAGCTGGTGATGTAATTCATCTGAGTTGAAGGCCTGAGAAGCAGCAAAGCCAATGATGTCAGTCCCAGCCCGAATCCCAAAGCCGGAGAACCAGGAGCACAACTCAAACCAAGAGCAAATGTCCCCTTCCTCAGTGGTCTTGTTCTACTCAGACCCTCAGTATTCCAGCCCTGCAGCCTATCTTCACTGGTGAGAGTGATCTTTACTTAGTCTAGTGATTCAAATGCTAAACTGTTGTAGAAAAACCCTCAGACACACTCAGACATAATGTTTCCCAGCTCTCTGGGCATTCCTCACCCATTCGAGTTGGCACATGAAATTAACCATCATGAATGTGTACACTAATATTAAAAGTATTAAGATTTGTATAGATTGTAGTAGAGATTTTGTTATTTCATTAGATCATTTCAATCCACTTTGGTTTTGCACATCCCATAGATATGGGGCCACTTGAGGGTCTCATAGAGGAATGGCTACTATGGGCATTCTCAGAAGAGCCCTCAAACTAAAGAGTTCCTGAGAACATGTTCCATTAAACCCCATTACAATCTCCAAAAATTGACACATTATTTTTCTTCTAAAAATCAATTCCCTAAGACTTGGAGAGAGTCTTTATATTTTGATCTCCCCCTCCCTCATAATATTCATGGATACTATTAATTTACTCTCTAAGTTAATTTTCTACTGTTGTGTCACTTTTAAAGATTATTGAATTTAATCGACATGAGGTTTCTGCTTCAAACCAGGATGTAATAACAAAATACCAGATTTACCATTACACATGGAACATGTAAAATAGTACACAAAATATATGAAAAAACTGTATGCATAACATTGGACATTAGGCAACAAAGCACAGAAATCCCAGAGATACAAGCAACAAACAAGGTGAGCTTTATCATTACCCTGGTTTGCTGCCTAGGGAGAGTGTCCAGGATACAGTAAAGAGCTTTAGGGGTTTGGGGGATGATGGAGCTTGATGCTCCCCCTGAGCTAAGAAGACAACACTGATAGTTTGGCAAGATAAGTGAATAGAGATCAGATAGCAGAGAAATGAATTGTGGAGTGGTACACAGAATGACAACTCCAAAATCTGTAGAGGGGAGCCCTCAAGTGTTTACGAGAAGAGTGATCAATCCATATGTACAGTATGTATTAACTAGCAGTAGCTGGGGAAGCAAACAACTCAAAGGTGTTTACAGATGCAAAATGATTAGAGAGAACGTTACCTGCTGCTCATACAGTACGGGGAATGGCACCTGTTTCCACCAGCCAGATGGAATTGTTCATAATCCACAAGACTCAATGGTCTTGTTTTAGTAGAGGGAAATGATCATACCTAAACAAAATACTACTTTGTTCACATCTAATAAATTTTAAAAGCAAGACCTGAAAAGACCAAACTTTTTCTAAGTAAGCGTCTTATAGAACAGAGCTCAATGATATTTACAGATATAAAAATAGCCAACACTCAACAAGGTAAAATTCAGTCTCTAAAATTCAGTAAAACATTTCAGAATTTGCATTGAAAAGAATCAATATGACCCAAAGTAAGGAGAAAAATTAATCCATCAAAACTAACTTAGAAGTAACACAGATTTAGAAATATTAGAGTAGTCTGTGATGTCATTACAACATACATTACAACTGTATGACTATATTTTATTTGTTCAAAGCTAAAGGTCAAACATAGTATATATAAAAAAGAAATATATATTACAATACCCAAGCCAAATTTCTAGAGATGAAAACTATAATGTCTGAGATAAAATAAATACAATGGGCATCACAGAAAAAATTTATTAGGGAATTTAAGCATATAGTAAGAAAACTTAAAAAATAATAAAATAAAGATAGAATGAAGACCCTCTACTGGGGAAGAAAAGGAAAAAAGATTCAGTTTATTGTAGTAAACCTTCAAGTTGCAAACTATACATGTAACTGGAGTCTCCTAAGAAAATAGATAGAGGGGGAAGAGAGAGGAAAAAAACACAAAACTCTACCCATAAGACACATGAATGATTTATCCAAGACACATCAAAATCAAATTTCTCAAAAACCAGCAATAAAGAGGTAATAAATCTTAGTTGTTTTTTTTTTTAATCCTCACCCTAGGAATAAGGATATTTTTGCCATTGATATTTAGTGAGAGTGAAAGGGGAGAGAGACAGAGAGGAGAGAGAGAGAAACATTGGTGTGAGAGATATAAATCTATTTGTTGTCTCATACACGCGCCACGACCAGGCAGTAGGGTGGGGATCAAACTTGCAACCAAGGTATATGTCTTTGATCAAGAATCAAACACGCATCTCTCCAGTGAGCAGGCCAACACTCTAACCATTGAGCTCACCAGCCAGGGCAAGAGGTAATCTTAAAGGTAAGCAGACAAAGATGGTACAGCATCTACAGAAAAATAAGGATAAAGATGACAGTAGATATCCTGTTTGAAACAATAAAAGTGAAAATATAATTGAGAAAATGTAAATTTAGTATTGTATATAAAATAAAACATATTTTTGAAATGAAGCAAAATGAAGACTATTTCAGGTATACAAAAACTGAAAAAAAATCACTATTACAAGAAATATTGATGGGGTCCTCATGCAGAAGAATACTGATACCAGAAAAATATATGATATAAACAAGGAAACAAATAAGACATCTTACCTAATAAAAGAGAAACATGCAAATTAACTATCACTCTGCTACGCCCACAGCCAGAGTGAGTATGCAAATTAACCCAACAAAGATGGAGGTTAATTTGCATATGCAGGCACGGAGAGGTCAGGAAGGGCATGACACCTGCTATGAGGGGAAGGGGAGCGGTGGAGGGAGCTACTGGAGTGGTGCTCCAGACAGAAGCGATGACTTGCCGGATTCTGGGCAGGCCGGGAGTGGGGACTTGCCAGCTCCCAGGCGTCTGGGAGTGAAGCCAGGGGAAGGAAGGCCTATTCTTGCACAAATATTGTGCAACGGGCCTCTAGTCTATAATAATAAAAGGGTAATATGCTAATTAGACTGAACAGCTGAATGACTTTCTGGACGACCTTCTGGACAAAGCCAGGGCTGCGAGGGCCGAGCCCCTTGCACGAATTTCGTGCATCGGGCCTGTAGTTATATGTGTAATTATTATTTTTCTTATTGTTGAAATGTATTTAAAATATAATGGCTTCAACAAAAATAAAAGCACTATCTGAAGATGTATTAAAGGCAAATGATCTGATTCCCCAATTAACAGGCAGAGATTGTGAGACTGGATTAAAAAGGAAACATTTACTATATGCTGATACAAGAAAACCAGTGGAAATAGAAAACAAAATTAAGTTACATGTTAAAATATGAAAAATATACATGTTAACAGTAGTCACAAAAGAGTTAGAGTAGCTATTCTAGTATCAAAGGAAATTTCATACCAAAGAATATTCCCAGGATAAAAATCATCTCAATATATAAGAGGTCAATCGAGCAAATAGACAAAATAATCCTAAGCATTTAGGCATCCAATAACAAATATTCAAAGTTTGTAGCAAAATGGATAGATTTTTTCAACAAATGATGCTGGAATAATATAATGCTGCACAAAATGAACTTCAATTCAGACATGACATCATGTTCACAAAAGGATAATATATGTACCTGAATATAAAATTTAAAACTATAAAATTTTTCTAAGAAAACATAGGAAATGATCTTTGTAAACTTGGGATAAAGCAAAGATTTCTTAGAATTGATAACAAGAGCATAATCCATAAAACGAAAATTGCTAAATGAGGTACTTGAAAATTAATAGATTCTGCTCTTTGAAAGAAAATGTTAAGAGACTTAAGTCACAGACTGAGGAAATATTTGCAAATCAAATATATGATGAAGTATGTGTATCAAAGATATATAAGAAACTTAAAATACAATCCTATCTAATAATAGAGTAATATGCAAATTAACCGTACCTCCGCAACAAAATGGCGGCCCCCATAGCCACAAGATGGTGGCGCCCAGTCCGCTCAGCTCCACTGCTGGAGTGTCCAGCCTGTTGGCAGGAGCAGCAAAGCTGGATCCACTTCCAGAGGGGTTTTTGATCCGCCCCCAGACACGGCAGTCAGAGCCAGGACAGCAGGGCATGGAGGTTTCCCCAGCAGCGGGGAAGCCCCAGGCCCTGCAGACAGAGCCCAGACAGCAGGGCATGGAGGCTTCCCTGGCAGCGGGGAAGCCCCAGGCCCTGCAAACAGAGCCAGGCCAGGACTGCAGCACATGGTGGCTTCCGTGGCAGTGGGGAAGCCCCAGGCCCTGCAAACAGAGCCTGGACGGCAGGGCATGGAGGCTTCCCTGGCAGCGGGGAACCCCCAGGCCCTGCAGACAGAACCTGGACAGCAGGGCATGGAGGCTTCCCTGGCAGCAGGGAAGCCCCAGGCCCTGCAAACAGAGCCTGGAGAGCAGGGCATGGGGGCTTCCTTAGTGTGTCGGTGTCCTCAAAGCCCCCAGGCCTGGCAGACAGAGCACACTGCAGGGCATTGGGGCTTCCTTCACATGGCACATGGGGAGGCCGGCAGAAAGCGGAGAGCAGGGCATGGGGGCTTCATCTTCATGGCTGCAGCGAAACCTCCAGGCCCGCAGAGAGCAGAGAACCACGGGGAGTGGGCCTAAGCCATCAGTAGGACATCCCCTGAGAGCTCCTGGATTGTAGAGGGTGCAGGTTGGGCTGAGGGACCCCCGTGTACGAATTTCGTGCACCAGGCCTCTAGTAAGAAAATAAAAACTAATAAAAACAGGTAAAATATATAAAGGTGGCAAATAAATACACAAAATGCTTAATATAATTAGGAATTAGAGAAATGCAAATCAAAACCACAAAGAAAGGTCAGGTTACCTCTGCAAAGGCAAAAGTAAAAATATTGATTATATCAAATATCAGTGAGGATGTAGAGCAACAGGGACTCATACACTGCTGGTGTGAGTGTAAGATGTACAAACACTTGGAAACAGTTTGTCAGTGTATTTATTTTTTATTAAACACACATCTGCCATACATCAAGGTATTTCACTTCTAGTGTAAATTAAGTCATAAAAGTAAATGTCCACTGAAAGGCCTATACATATATGTGCAAAGATTTTTATTTGTAATAGTCCAAAACTAAAAACAGCCCATGTGTCAAACAGTTATGGATAAAAAACTGTCATGTACATAGTGGAATAGTACTCAGCATTAAGAGTAGAAAATTGATTCATGTAGCAACATGTCCGAATCTCAAAATAGTGGTTGCCAGAGCATATGTATGGGAAACTCATGTACAGTGATTGAAGGTGGATCAGTGGTTGCCAGAGGATGGGGTGGGAATGGACAGGAGGAAGGGAATAGAAAGGGAAGGCGAAAAGTACTGATATATCAAACATATAATGGTCTGTGTTGTATACTCTGCTTTCTGATTCCAAGACATTGTGCTAATGGCAATTATAGAGACTATGGCTATATTGGCATAGAGCTACAATTAACCCAGGTCTTACACTAACTAGATACCTTAAGCCAATTACGACTTTGTAAAAGAGTTAAGCATTGTGAAACTAGAAAATTGGACTAATAAAAATGTAGAAGGCTTTTAATATAAGAAATAATGATATTTATTTTTTTCTTATTACTTGTAACTATTGTGAAATCTATATTTTATAATTTGCACTCTTTGGAAATCAAATTTTTAAAATGTTATTAAACACAAAATCAATGCACTAGCAAACTGTTTTGCATAAGAAATAATAGGTATCGTTGCTATTACTTCTAACTATTGAAATTGCATTTTCATATCTTTAATATTAGCTGTAATAAACAATTGTATTACTATTTCTTTAAAGTTTCCTTTAAAATATTCAACTGATTTTCAAGTCTACATGCCAAATAAATTGAAATAAACTATATTTCTTTAAAAGAGTTTATTAAATTAATCACATAGCTCCTAATATCCTCTTGAGGCAAGTCATACTATCAAATTATAAATAAGTACAATTAAATGCCAAGAAACTGTTTGTCTTTTAAAGAAGACTTTATAAGCCACACATTTTGCAGTCCTATTGGTATCGCTGACTTTCAGCCTTGGGTAACTGATACTCCACGTTGTCAGTAAGCCTATTTCAGAACAGCTGAGTGACTTTAACATGTGCTTCTTGGAGAACAGTCCCCCTGTGACCCATGGTTGAATTCAGATTGACTGACTTCTGTGTCAGTAGAGTTGCTAAAATTATATCATTGTGCTTTGGATCTAGTCTCAGTCTTCCAAAAACCTACAGAGTTTTAAAATGTTCAAATACCTCAGCGTTGTTTTTTTGTTTTGTTTTTTCTGGATCATCTTTTTCATGTCCCCCTGTACGTTTGTCACTATCTGTACTGAGCAAATTGCCCAGAACTCCCACTGACTTAAAATGGTGAAAACAAAATTGACCAGGGAAGGCAAGCCACAGAAAGTCTGCTTTGATTGACCTATGGCTGAGGTGAACAGCAATCATCACTGAATGCAGCTTTCAGTATTCTGATAAATTCTGAAAAATGTAATAGCATCAACTCATTCATCCTGGGGCTAAAACCCTTTCCAAAAACTTAAGAGATTAGTACTGTAAACACATTTAAAATGTTAAAATCATATGAATAAAAATAAATGTCATTAAAAAATTAGAAAAAAGGAAAAAGACATATATTCACAATTCTCTTCATAGAAGTAGCATTTATTTACTATAACACTTGTAAACAAATTGCAATTGTGCGTATTAAGACTGAATTTTTTATTCATATTTATGTATAAACTAGAGGCCTGGTGCATGAAAATTTGTTCATGAAAAGCTGCAGTCCGGCCGATCAGGGGAAGGTGCCGCCCCCATCACCCCGTTGCTGCTGCCACTGCTGGCTGTAGCGGCTGCTGGCCCTCCTCAGCCCTTGCAGCCACTGAGGCTTTGTCCAGAAGCACGTCCAGAAGGACATCCAGAAGACATCCGGTTTATCCATTCTAATTAGCATATTACCCTTTTATTAGTAAAAATGGAAGAGACGCTACTTTCAAAAAGCACTTGCAGTCTGGTTCATTCTGCAGATTAGAGGAAACTGGTGAAGTTAGTCTACTGTACTTCATGTACATGAAAGACTAGGAATGTTTTAATAATGTTTGGGTAAAACAGATATGTAAAGGTTTGATGTGTTCACCTAAAAATACAGAGCCAAAGAGAGAGGCAACACGTGTTTATTTGCAATAAAAAAGAATTGCAGTTCTGGGAAGCACAGATTCAGGCAGAAACTCAAATAGTGTTCTGACGCGGAGGTGAAGGCAAGGGGTGTTTGTAAAAAAAGGGGGGGGGAAATAATTACATGAAAGAGGGAAGGAATTTCTATTAGTGTTAATAACCAAGGAAGGAATATTATAGGTGCAAATAAGAGAAGTCGTTCTTAGCTAATTCTATAGAATGTCTTTAATTTTCAGTCTAGTAGTCAGGATGTCTGCTTTTCTGTTTGAAATAGTTGTTTGAAATACAATGTTGGTTTGGCCAAGTCCAAAGGTTTTATTGCTCAGCTTAAATATTCCAAAGGTTTGAGGAGTAAGATATGCAAAGTGATTCGTCTGGGATGGGGACTCTGACTCCATTTTGTTGAGGCTCCGTTTGTATTATTTTTCACAGATGAGTGGCTATAAAATGTCTTTGACAACCAGTAGTTGGGATTTGTCATTGAAACCAGACATGGGAGGGCCTATTTGTCTACATGATGTCTTCTAACCCCTGAACATTTTGGCTTTCGTGCGTTCAGTTCCAAAGAACCAACTATGAATGTGCACTTCTCACAGGAAGCTAAGGTTTTCCTGTCCCAGGTCACACCGTGTGGGCTGACACACTGCTTCTTTCCTAATGAAAGAGTTTTGTTGTTGATGTGCAGTGCTATTATGGGGTTTAGCAAGTTAGAAAAGAAACAGTTGACTTTAAAAATAGTTCAGTGAGAAGCCATGTAGTAGCGAGAGCCCTGGGGCAACCTGGAACTGCTCGGGGAGGATGTTTAGCTGCTCTTTGGGGAGAAACTTTAGCTGCCTCAATCTGGGTGAGAATCTAAAATTACTACTTTACATCCTCAGCTTCATGCCCCAAGAGAGTACTAAGCCCTATTTTTTGACAGCTCTTCTGATATCTACAATCCATGACTCTTAAAATGCATATATGCCCATTACTACGTTTACTCAAGAAACTACAGATATCTGTACTTAAAACTAACCACTTATTTCAGAAAAAATTCAACTAAAAGTAGGAAAATAGTTACTAATACCTTGAGACATGACATCTGAGGATAGCAAAGTGGGAGGAGCCTCAAGTCTTTGAACAGCATGGAGATACAATGACATTCTTTCTCAAACTTACAAAGACTCTTGTTATTTGCACATTATCCAAAGGCATTTTTTTTTCCTTAAAAACTCAGGAGTCTCTCTACAGCAGCACTTCACTAATCACATAGAAAGCATGGGCATATATGCAGAATAAATTCATATACTCAGTCTGAAGGAAATTCCCACTGAGGCACTTAAGAAAGACAAGCAGTTTGAAGAACATCATTGCAATTGAGAGCAACTATTACTTATCCTGTCTGAATGCGTTGAACAGTAATGATAGGAGAAATGTGTTATGCTTATTGCAGGAGGGTTGTGTAAATTTAAGTTAACAATATTCTAACAAAATTCCTCTAACTCTAAATCCTGTTATGTAAATGCAAACTCTTTTAATAAGTAAGCAGCACCAGTGGAAAAGAAAACAAAAGAATACTTTAAAAATAAAAATTGAATGGAATGGAATTTAAAATTAAACCAACTTCATATATTCACTCTTATCCTTGAAGGAAATGGGTTTTAGCTACAGGATGACATATTTACCTTGAATTAAAAAGTAACCCTAAGTAAGGTTGTCTAAAATAGCCTAACTGAATTTTTTAAGAGAAGGGATATAATAGGATGAAGGCCTTTAAAATAGTGATAATTTCACCGTGGCTGGTTTGGCTCAATGGATAGAGTGTTGGCCCATGCACTGAAGGGTCCTGGTTTTGATTCTGTCAAGGGCAATATCTCCATTGCAGGCTGGATCCCAGGCCCTGATAAAGTGTAAGATGTATTTATTTTTAACTTTAAAATAGAAGATTCTTCACTAAGAACACCAAACGCCTTGTTTATAAGAGTGACAATTTATAAGAGTGTTCTCACTATTAGAACAATATCCATTTGGTATATTTTGCATATCCTCTCCTCAGCCTTATCTCCCTATTCTATTATTTGAAGTTGTATTCAGATAGTCACATCTTCGTATAAAGAAGCAGTTATATGCATGTTTTTCATTTTAGAAAAATTTATCTGAGTATTTTTGTCTCATTATTTGATTATAAATTATCCTCAAGATCATTATTTTTTATTGTTAGAATTTAAATTTTTCTAACTTAAATTTTCTATAGTGGACATATGGATTCTCATTTCTGTGCTTCAATTTATATTTTAAGTATACTTTTTAAAATTATACATATTAAAAATCTGTATCACATATGCCTCAGGCCCAAATGTCTCTTGATATGAAAATATTGTCTTTATTCTCTTTTTAAATAGATTTGAATTGTGAACTATATACCAGACAAGTTTTGTTAATATATTTTAGCAAGAGTTCAATTACCTAGCAAAGAATTACCTCATAATAACTCATGGTGTGGGGTTTTCAATCTAGTCACAGTCTAAGTGATCATCATCCCTGGAGAAAACTAATGAAATATTAAGTACATATTAATACCAATGTATAAACATAAAATCAAATTTATATTTGTAACATATATTTGTGAAAATTAATGGATATATAATCAGAAAAGCACTTAATTTTACAAAGATTATCTATGAAATGTAGATTCTAACTAGAAAACCGGTCTTAAATTATATCTAGTTAAATATCCATGTTTGAGGGCTGAAAAGAGAGCACAAAATTATAAAACTTTTACCAGTTAAATCTTACATTGCTTTAAAGAAAATAAAAACCTGATCTACCTAACCTTAAATAAAAGAATATTTATTGGCTTATGGAAAGTAAAACATCCAAGGACGTGCTAACATCAGTGACCTTGACTCATAGCCCACCCAAATGATTTCATCAAATCCCTGTTTCATTAGTTTGTTTCCATTTCTCATTTCTCATGAATGCTGTACCAATTGAGGCTCAGTCTTTATGTGTTAAAATATTGGAGCTTCTCTACCCCTCCATTCCTTCAATGGGAAAATGGGAAATGAGTTAGTGGCTGTGTACCATATTTACAGTAAGTCTCATTTATTCTTCTCAGTGGCCTAGCTATGAAGTAATCGTGATAGCCTGGAGAAATCAGTTTGCTTAGGTTTGATTCATGTGCTCTAATTTACGAAACTGTGGTACCAATCTAATTTAACAGAAAGGTTGTTTGGAGGAGAGGAATTCAGATGACTTCCCAGATGGATATCAGATCCAAATGACTCAAAGGAGAGTGAGTGTATGGAAAGGCAAAAACCACATATGTCTACTACAAAAAAAAAAAAAAAAGAATGAGAGGCTTCATGTTAAATATAAAGCAGTTCTGTTCTAGTTACCATGGCTGATAGACTGCTTGAACAAAAAGCCCTGTTTTGGGGCTGCCCTTAGGGAAGTCTAGCAACAACATTCATATGTTTTACTGACATAGAGTTCATGCTGAAAAATATCGCTTTTTTTATTAACTCATTGTCAATCCTTAGAGAAGGTCATATTTATGCTACCTTTTCCAAATTTGCTTGCCACTAATTTAGACAGGTGCCTTTGCTGGGAAAATTCTTAACAGTGCTTGTGGGCTGAAATTATAGATCAAATATAATACAGAGGGCAGTCTGTTTCAAGAAATCTTCTATTCCATGCACTTATTTAAAGAAAACTGACTTTGTTTATCTTACAATTTGCTCCAAATATCTTACATGTCTTTACTAATGTAACCTTTTCTAAAAAAAATGTATACATACTACCTCACAAATGTCCCAGTATTTATCCAGAGTATAGGTATAATTGAATAGCCCTGTTAAACTAGAACTCTGAAGTAAAAAATATTCATATGTTGTATTTTTTTTAAAAAAAGAAGTGTAGCCTGCGAGTAATTTTCCCAAATAGAAGCACATGAATCTTTATCGAGTCATAATGAAATCGCTCCTATTTGCTGATAATACTCTACAGGCTTTATAAGGTCAGCAAAAAGAAATCATTCCATAATAAAACCCGATGACCAAAAGTACCTATTAAGCATACATTTCTTATGAAAGCCAAGATACTTATTTTCTTCAGAAATATCTTCAAACCAAGATATTGTACATAATGTTTTACACATTTATGTTTGGACTTTCAAATATATCAGTTGCAACACGTCTATTGCTATTTTTCAACTTGTAAACCTAGCCATTTATTACTACTCTTCCTTTCTTTTAGTGTGGTTTCTTACCCAAAATAAAATAAACTTACAATCCAAATTGGATGAGATACCTCAGTATCCTTTTCATAAAACCATCTCAGGGACATATAGCATTTTTAATCAAACCATGTCAAAACATTCTTTATTAATCACTAGAGTCCTGGTGCATGAAATTCTGCATGGGTAGGGTCCCTAGGCCTGGCTAGTGATCCAGGCCGATCTATGGGGTGACCGGCAGAGCAATTAGGGTGTACCTGGAACCAGAGAGGAGGGAGCTCGATTCCAGGGTGCATCACCTGAGAACTGCCCTCTTGAAATCCGGGACCCCTTGGGGGATGTCAGAGAGACGATTTTTGGCCTGATCTCCGCAGGCCAGGCCAAGGGACCCCACCTGATGGAGAGACCCCACTCATTCCGCAGACACCCTTCCAGCACCGGCACTTCCCCAGGTGTGGCCAGCCAGGGAGGGACTATGGGAGGTTGGTTCCAGGGCATGTCTAGCCCGTCTCTCCCAGTCTCGCCCCACCAGCCATCTTCTAATTAATTTCCTTTCAATGTGCACAAATACATGCACCAGGCCTCTAGTTATTAAATAGCATTAGCGAGAAACAAGTTATGATTTAAGTTTAAAAGTACTATATATATATATATATATATATACACACACACATATATATATATGTTTTTGATATCTAAATATACACACACTCATGTCATGTATATATATTACATAAATAAAACAAATAATCAGGAAGTATGTTTAGTTACATAGAAATAAAGGGGAAAACAACATATATTTATATATGATTTAACACATTGCAGATGATCATGAGAACTCTTGCTTCATATTACACAGTGTTTTACAAAGTATCATACTTTAAAAAGATATTAGCTTGTAAGATCATGTAATAAATAACTTCAAAATGCAATGGGTATTTAATTTTAAAGCGTGCCTTTAACGTTTATGTAAAATGTTTTTTGTACTCATTCAATAGAAACTTATCTGGCCACTGGGTAAATCTAGCAATAAAACTACTGGTCCGCAATGTGTTAAGTGATTTTAAAAAAACTTATTTAGATAGCATTGTTATGGGAATGATAGTGTAAATGATGACAAAAATTTTAAAAAATGTCATTTTCTGTATTTAAATTAAATATTATATTTCCTTCACAGTATACATATTGAATAAATGTACCACAAATAGTTCAGGAAACAAGACAGGAACTATTCTAAGTATTTCATGATGGGAGAATTTAATGCAAAGAAAAAGTTTCATATGATGGAAGGAAAGGGAAGCCAGAGATGAGCAATGGCAGGAAGCACCTACCATCCTTAAAGCAGGAGACTCAGCAGAAGTTACTAGACAAAAGCAGGGCCATTGAATAAGACCTGGGCCCTGGCATGAATGGCTGTGATCATGGCCTAATGAGCCACGGCGAGTGGAGACCAGAACAGAAGACCTGGTTATTTTTCTCTCCCCTTGCCCTTTTATCTTCGTAAGTGCCTTCTATTGGCTGGATCTATCCAGCAAACAGAAATGTACTGGAGAGGGAATGTCATCCGTAATAGAAAGCAGAGCGGGAGAAGGTCAAGTGCAGAGCAATTAAGCATAATAAATGTCTAATTTTTGGGGGGGAAATGATGAGTCATTTCTAGATATCAAGGACAACCTGGGATTTGGACAAAAGAATAAAAGTTCCTTTAAACTGTATTAATTCACATTCCTTTTTGCAGTAACTTACTACTCAGTTGACTTTGCTTCAAGACCGCATACTGAGGGTATGGGAAGCAACAAACTCTTGTATATCAAAAACCTTGATTGGAAGCTCAATTCTAAAAGTATTTCTATTTTGAAAACATGTTTCACTCCTGACCATATCCCATGAAAAAGTCTTTTCTATTTCTATATATTTTAATACAATACATACATTATTCTATTCCAATGAAAGGGCATGTTGAGAGCATAGAATTATACAGTGTCTACTTCATCAATACATTTTAATAACTTTTAGAAATAAATTAATCATTGACAATGAAATAACTATAAGTAGAAAATTGGCAGGGCAAATGCTCAATAAATATTTTGGAGTAAATAAATAAATTCACAAGCTCTAGAGTGGTTAATCCAAATAAAACAGATCAAGAACCCTTAACTGGAAGAGCAAGTGTTAACAGGCCTAGGATTTTTTTTCTCATTTTTTTCATTTATTAGGTATAAAAAAGTAATACTGAAAATCCTCAAGATACCTTTACTTCAATTGAATCTGGGTGAGCTAAAAGTGAATTTTTCACATACCATGAGGATGAAGCAACCCAGAGAGAAAGTATTAGAACTTAAACGCATTACTATTTTTTGGCTTTTTACAAAAGAGTATCCAGGAGCTAGCATAAGGAGAAGTTGTGAAATGCTTATCATATAAAAAAAGGAATACATTAAAATTTAAATATTTAACATTATTTTAAAAAGTAAATTATGTGGATAATGTTCACCCTAGCAACTGCATTTCTGTGATGTAGTGTCTTTCTTTATTGACTGTATTACCAATTCACAAAACTCTTCTAAAACTCTCTTTGTCAGATTGGTTTTTATTATACCCTAGAGCTCTTCATTAAGAAGTTCATTGTCCAAAGTGATATTCATACATAATTAAAGAACTTCCCAGTCATGTCCTTTGAATAGCTAAGTTCACACACAAAGGCAGTTTCTTCTGTAGCTGATGGAACAGAGCTAGTATTTAAGCTAATGAGGGTATTATCATTTTGACACAAAAATGCTGTTAGCAATTTCCTCTTCAGGAACATCTAATGAATTTCCACAATGTTAGTCAAAATCTATGAAAGGTAGAGAAGTCTATCAAAAATCACATCACATGGTAAGAGACAATAAAATAAAGATAATTGTAAATAGATAATCAATCAGATATGTAGTATATATACCCTCAAGAAGTTTGTGGTTCAGCATTTTATTTTACACTGAAGAACCAAATACATATCAATCAAACTCATGTGTAAATTAATTCTTTAAGACATTAACAGGTGATAAAAAACTTTTGCCACAATAAAAATGGACTATATATGCTGACTGATAAGCTGTTACCAGCTACATGTGGCGCGCACTTAAATTGTGGTTGTTGAAACTCAGCAATTGGATTTTAAATTTCATTTAATATTAACTAATTTAAATTTAAACCTAAGTAGTCACATATGTTTAGTGGCTACCATATTGAACAGTTCAGTTATTAGAAAGAACTTGATATCAAGAAGATTTATGAGTTATCAAAAGGGTATTTCTCACTTAATATATAACTAGCAAACATGTAAACACTCTGCCTGGCACAATTATGACAGACATTGCCAAAACATCCTGGCCCTCTGTCCATTAGCTTCCATACGCCTCAGAAATCTTTTTTATTTTTATTTTTTTCAACACAGTGCTCAAAATAGTTACAAAGAATCAATTGTCACCAGCCTACTACATGAAATAAACTTTCCATTTCTATTATGACAGCCTTCTAAAATGAAATGTGTATCACAGTGGCAATAAGGTAGTGATATTGATTCTTGAAAATGTTGAGAAACTTGCTTGGAATGACATGTCTCTGACTCTATAAACAGGAACGTGCTTTTAGGCTAGAGAAAGCAAATACAACAGGAAAGATAATAAGAGAAAATAATAACAATTGAGTAAGTGAAAAAAAAGTTATAGTGGTTTTTAATATAATAAGTTGTGTTTCTGAGAAGGGAAAAGATGTGAAAAATTATAACTAGATGAGACTGTAAAAAAGTACAATTAATTGAAGGGAAGAAAGCTGTCATTAACTATATACAATATATTTTTCAACATATTTAAAGAGACTGTAAATACTAGTATAATCATTAATAAGAGATAAGAGGGAATTTCCATCCTAGGAACAATTAAATAACTATTATATATATCTATACAGGGTGTGGCAAAAGTAAGTTTAAAGTTGTATGTATGAAAAATAATATAGTAATAAATAATAATACAAGAATACTGTTTTGTATACTCACAACTGTAAACCTTCTATTGCCCCACCCTGTATAAATCTCAAAAAATGGGCAAAAAAAATGCCTAAAGGATAGTGAAATATTACTGGTTCATGAGATGTTTAAGCTACAACCTAACAGTTTACCCAGAGCTAGGAGCAGTCCAAGTTCTGATCAGCCAGAGTAATAGAATTTGAGAATACCTGGGGATTCAGTAAAAAATCACAGAAAGATCACATCTTCAGTGATGAGCAAAGCTTGCCTTAAATAAATTATATTCTAGACTCAATCTATAAAAATGTTTAAACTACCCAGAAAAAGATTAAGGGGTTGCCAAAGCAAACTAACTGCTGGCCAGATGAACAAAAACAGATCCAGAGACTGAGAAGCATCGTTCAGGCCATCGGGCCTCAGAGGGAAGGTAGGGGAGGATGGGGGGAAAGGAGAGAGATCAACCAAAAGAGTTGCATGCATGCATATGGGCATGACCAATGAACACAGACAAGGGGGGGGTAAGGACACATATGTAATACCTTAATCAATAAAGAAAATTTTTAAAAAGTACCACCACTCACTTTAACAAAAAGCTAAGATACATGGATTTCTAAAAATTAAAAGAACAATTACTCTTCATAATAGAATTTTAAAAATATTTTAATAAATAAAAAAATATATGTACAATATCTGTATGTTGAAAACTTCAAAACATTAAGACAATTTATTAAAGAAAATATAGTAGAGAACTAAAAACAGTGTTCACGGATTGGAAAACAGAATTTTAAGATGTCATTTCTCTGCTCTTTAATTTATAGATTGACTGAAATCTTCATCGATATAACAGTAAGGTGTTTTGTTTTTTTTTTATATTGATGATCTGATTTCAAAAGTTATATGGAAAAGCAAAGAAGCTAGAATAGCCAAGACAACTCCGAAAAAGAAAACCAACGTCTGAGGGAGGGCTCACACTGCCCACTATAGTGATTAAGGATCAAGGAAGTATGGTTCTCACAAAAGGAGAGACAGATCCAGGGGACAGAGCACAGAAGCCAGAGATAAACCCACCCACCCACCCACCCACCCAAAAATGCCAATTGGTTTTTCTTAAAGTTGCAAAGGCAATGCACGGAATAACTGATTCTTTGCTCCAGATGTTACTGGAATGCTTGGGTTTCCATATGCCAAAATAATAAACCATGACAGGTACCTCACGCTTTACACAAAAATGAACTCAAAGTTGATCATAGACCTACATGTAAAATTTAAATTATAGGTTATCTTGAAGAAGTCCTGGAAGAAAATATATGTGACCTTATTCTTTGAGAAGGAGATAAACTGGGCACTTCAAAATTTAAAACCTTTGCTTTGTGAAACTGATTGTTAAGAGAATTAAAGATAAGCCAGCAGGTAGAAAAAATATTTGTTAATCACACACGTGATAAAGGACTTTTGTCTAAATATTTCAATAACTCTTAAAATGGAACAATAAGTATAAACTAAAAGATGGACAATAGATCTGAAGAGACACTCTATCAAATAATTTATACAGATGCACATAAATATATGAGAAGTTGCTTGATGACTTTGACATTAGAAAAATTCAATTAAAACAACAATGAGATACTACTATAAATTGATTAGAATACACAATATTATAATCACTAGGAATGCAGTGTTTTGGCAGAATTCAAAGAATTGAACTCTCAGTTATTGCTGGTTGGGAATGAAAAATGATATAGTTTCCTTAGATAATCATTTGGCAGTTTCTTATAAAGTTAATCATTTACTTGCTTTAAGAATCAGAAATTTAACTCCTAGATATTTACCTAAGAGAACAAAAAATATATCAATATATGTCCACACAAGTCTGTATCTGAATATTTATAGCAATTTAATT
Organism: Ia io; assembly: GCA_025583905.1. Lineage (NCBI taxonomy): Eukaryota > Metazoa > Chordata > Mammalia > Chiroptera > Vespertilionidae > Ia > Ia io. Next base: position 71,494,429 of record JAJQQW010000017.1, read on the forward strand.
TATAATCTAGAATATGCCCCAATCTGTAAATAGCCCAAATCTGCATTGACTGGTGAATGGATAACCATAATATCATGCTATGTTTATAAAACGAATAGCATATATGTTTACATATAGGAATGTACTACTGATGTATTCAGGATAAACACCAGCAGTACATGCTATATAAATGCAGCTACACTCAAAATATTGCATGCTGTAGAATTTAATATCTGATTTTACCTAAAAAATAGACAATAGAGATAAAAAGGTGTTGAACTGAATCATTAATGCACTGCTACTGGGGATGTAAATTAGTGTATCTGCTCGGTACTACCATTTGGCAGTGTCTACCAAAGTTGAACACAAGCATACCTATGAACCAGTAATTTTGTAACTAGGTATATACTAGTAATCAACAGAAATGGATACATATATGCACAAAACCCTTCACAACTGAAACAAATTAGTAGTATCAGTCCCAGTAGCCCTAGGTTGCAAACTACTGAAACGTGTATTGGGAACAGAAAATCTCTTCTTGGTTTTGTGCAATAACGTTGCTTGATTTGACTGTCTGTCTCCTGGATGATTTTGCTTTGGATAATTCATAAAATTGAGTTACAAGACAACATAAATTCAACTACCTTGTAACTTTCTTACAATTGTTTTTATTTTCATCTCTGTTTTTCTAAGTGCTTAGTCCTTGGTACATAATGAAAGCATGATACAGCTTGGAATAATAAACTAATGACTGCATGAAAGAAAGCAGGAAGGAAAGTAGGAAGGAAGGGAGAAAGGGAGGGGTGAAAAGAGAGAAGGGAGGGAAAAGAAAGAAGAAAGAAGTGAAAGAAGGAGACTTTCAGACAAAATAATCTTGTCAGAGGATTTAAGATATTTTTTAACATCAGAGTCAAAAGTAAATAGTTATTCAATAAAAACTGCCTTTCTGGTCTAGAATATGCTCAGAATTTATTCTAAAGAATAATATTACTTTTTAAAAGTCAAAATGAATTGCATTATTATCAATATTAGTCATTTCAGCACACTAATTTACACTCTAATAAATGTTTATATATATAGCTGAAAATCTGAAATAGCTGCTAAACAATTTTTTATGTATCTGTGTTTCTTTAGGCCTTGAGTCATTTAAATCATTGCTTGCCTTTAGCTAGTAGTTCATTCAAAAATAATTTTCAGGTATTAACATTCAATCAACGATACGATTTTCTATATATAAAATCATTAATGTCAGCATAGTTAATATTTTTGAATACCAACTGTGCTTTTCCCCCTCAGATACATGCAATGAATTTTCTTTTCTGTAGGCAGTTCCAGTAAATAACAGTGGTGGTGTGAATGAAATTAGCTGATTGAATTTGAAGCTGCCTAGCAAAGAATCTGTTCCACTTAAAAAAGGTGGAAATGGAGGAAAAGGTTTCATGCAATATTTATGAAATGCAGACAAAAGCCTTATATTTTTGTGAGCAGCACTGTCCGAGAGTAAGAGGGGCCCTGCTCACTCCTGCCATATCACCTGGATGTGTCCATTAAATGACATTACATCAGTACCTTTCGGATGTGCTTTGTGTCCTCCTTTAAAATAGTTGTGACAGGTTAGAGAAGCTTCTGTAAAGCCTATACATAAGAATAGAAGTCTTAATTTTAAATCCAAAAATCCTTCAGTTACATGTAATCATTATTACTATTTTTCGTATTTTCAAGAGTAAATTTGTATTTTCTATATTGTATCTGACTGCATAGCTAGCATTTTATTTCACCCATTTTGCAGAGACAGAAGAAAAAATAAAAAATAAAAATTGTAAATTAAGTAGCTAATAATTTTACTTTTTTTTTTACTGATTAGTAATCACTTGCAACATGGTTATTTTCCATAAAAATAAATAAACTATATGAAGCTAAAATAATGTGTTAACCAAACTAATACATAATTTATTACATTCCTTCCTATTGACAGCCGGCAATGTAATTTTATATGAAAGGATTTTGTTGTTGTGCTGATTTTTATTAACTCTGATGTAACATTGTCAGATTTCTATAAAATTGCTTTATATTTCTTCCTCCAATTTTTAAGACTGTAAGGTCAGGAAGGATTGATCTTCTCAGTTTTTCCACTTATTAATAATGCCATAATATTAGATATTTGAATTTTGAACCCTAAAGTATTAAATGTCAAATAAGTAATACAATTATATATATAAACGATAGTATAACATATATAAACTATTATAATATCTTAACATAACATCTATATTAAATAATGAAGAATTATTGCATACATTTACTACAAATGGCCTCCAACTACTCATGCCCATGTCATAATCAACTTCTTTAATTTCCCCTTTGACGTTTCCAAAGAAGTGACAATATTTTTACATGGCATTTATGAGAATGATGGAGAAGTGATTTTATGTGCCCAAGGAAAAACTTGGAAATATTTTATACTCTAGGAAAAAGAAAGCATGCATGAGCCACTTTTTGATATGGTAGTAATTGCCACTGATGTATTGAACTAATTTCACAATTATTATATTATGCTAATTATATAATTAAATATTGTGCTAATTATATAATTAAATTTATTATGCTGATTACATAATTGCATAATACCTTTGAAGTACTTAAAAGCAAAATTATTTTTCATGATATTCATGCTTGTCTAGGGATAGAATATCATTTGAGCCTTGAATCCTGCAAAAAAAAAAAAAAAAAAGTCTTTTTACTTAAGACTTGGAAAACATTTGCTTGGATTTTAGTTACATGTTATACTGATCCCTGAAAATCCAGGTGTTCTTCCACGTATCTTAACTCCATTGCAGTTAGGTAGAACCATGTGATTATTTCTGGTCAAGGTCAGTGAACAGAAGTGGAATTTTCCACTTTTGGAGCAATGATGCTTTAAAACCCTTAACTCTCTATTCCTTTCTCTAGTGACCTGGAAACACATGTTCCTTAAAGTGCACCTACTGTGACCTTCAGTGAGTGGTGCAGCTAATTTCTAGTCTTCAGTTATTCTCTTCTGTGTAAGAATGAACAAAAGTTGTAATGTTTGGGGAGCACAGTTGCGATGATGCAAACCAGTTTATTCTTATATTGTTATTTCTTAATTATTGTATTATTTTTCATATAAACAACTATAAACCTACTTTTGCCCCACCTGTATTATTGTTGCATCTAACTTTAATAATGTAAACCAAAGTTAAAAATCAGTGATCTCTCCTACAAACATATACAAACACATCACCTGCTCAAATTCTTCTGATAATTTGTCAATAATCTTGTACAATATTCATAGGAAAAATGGAACCCAATGCTTATGTTATAAACTATTCCACAGTCCCCACCTTCCGAAGTGTCTTATGTTTTCAAAACTTTGGAGGAATATATTTAATTGCTTTAACAATAGAGAAGAAGAGAGGTTGACTTTGGCACTCATCAGTGTTTTTCTACCTCTACCTCTCAGCATTGCATTTCTTTGTGTGTTAGCTTGCTTTTCTCCAACTGCTAATGGACTTCCTTCATTGAGAGGAGAGAGGTAGGTGGATGTGACACCACTGTGATTAGCTAGTCCTATCTAATAATAGACAAATATGCAAATTGACCATACCTCCGACACACCCACAAGCCATGCCCACAAGCCACGCCCACCATCCAATCAGAGTGAGTATGCAAATTAACCCAAACCAAGATGGCTACAGCCACAGAGAGTAAGGTTTCCTAGGTAACAGAGGAAGCCAAGCTTTCTGCCTGCCCTGTCCAGGCCTAAGCCTCCACTAGAGCTACAAAGTTTCAATTATGGAAGGTAAACAAATTCAAACAAATGGCTGCAGAATGGAGCTTGAGAGAGCAGGTCAGGGTTGCCGCCGGCAACAGGTGAAGCAAAGCTTTCCGCACACCCTGGCCGGGCCCACCCGCTTAAGGCAACAAAGTTTCAATTATAACCCCAACACAAATGGCTACCGGCCTTGGAGGGAGCCCCAGGCTTGGCTCCGCTCCAGGCTACAAAGTTTCAATTGTAGAAGGAAAATAAATTCCAGATACCAGGGCCTCTGCTTGGGTTGCCAGGGCCCGTGGCCGGCCTGCAAACCACCACAGGCCCCTCGCTCAGGCCACCCCACACCCCAAGGGAACCCCCACCTGATCCGGGACCCCCTTCAGGGCAAACCAGCTGGCCCCCACCCCTGTACCAGGCCTCTATCCTATCTAATAAAAGAGTAATGTGCAGATTGATCATCACTGCAACACACATATAGCTGCCCCCATGTGGTCAAAGATCCTGCCCCCATGTGGACACAAGATGGCCACCACAAGAAGGCCAGCAGGAGAGGGCAGTTGGGAGGCACCCGGCCTGCAAGGGAGGACAGTTGAGAAGGACCAGGCCTGCAAGGGAGGGCAGTTGGAGGTGATCAACCCTGCAGGAGAGGGCAGTTAGGGGTGACCAGGCCGGCAGAGGAGGGAAGTTGGGGGCAAACAGACTGGCAGCAGAGTGGTTAGGGGGTGATCAGGCTGGCAGGCAGAAGCGGTTAGGGGCAATCAGGAAGGCAGGCAGGCAAGCAGTTGGGAGCCAGCAGTCCTGGATTGTGAGAGGGATCCCAGATTGGAGAGGGTACAGGCTGGGCTGAGGGACAACCCCCCTCCGTGCACGAATTTCGCGCACTGGGCCTCTAGTTATTAATAATAGGAAAGAAGCAAAGGGAAGGCCAAACAGTATAGGCATGTCATTTTGGCAGCTTTACCAGGAAGCTACAAAGTCACTCTCCTCAAAGAACATAGGCCTATTACCTGCAAAATACTGGGGGAAAGAATCCAATTAAGGAAAAATAGATACATGCCCGGCAAAGTTGGGGTGACTAGGGGAGGTACTTGCCTGTCCATCAAACCTAGGTAAAGAGATCATTGGCCAGTATGAGTGCAGCCACTGCAAGCCCATGAAAATCAGGGAATACATAATCCCCTAAACAAAAGAATTCTCTGTCTTACTGCACTTGACTCTTGGCTCATGGGGCTCTCTCATTCCTGCTTTATTGTATTTGCCCCTGTGGCCCATGGCCATGCAAACCCCACACAAAAGTAACTAATGGACTACAGCAGGAAACGCAAGACAATCTAGCCTGATGCCCTATTGGACTGGTTCCAACATGGAAAAAAAACTCTGGCCCTAGATGGTTTGGCTCAGTAGTTAGAGCCTCAGCCTGTGGACTGAGGGCTCCAGGGCTCAATCCCTGCCAAGGGCACATGCCCGGGTTGCAGGCTCGATCCCCAGTAGGAGGTGAGCAGGAGGCAGCTGATCAATGATTCTCTCTCATCATTGGTGTTTCCATCTCTCTCTCCCTCTTCCTTCCTCTCTGAAAAAAACCAAAAAACAAACAAACAAAAAAATCCCAAAACCCAACTCTGGTCACTGAGTCTGATTTTGGCTCTACTGAAACCCCACCCAGCTATACTTCTTCTATGACTGGATTAAGGGAAATGGGAGTTTGGAAACCCAGGAGTATAATTCCATGGACATAAAGCTTTCTACTATACCTCATCCTCCCGTGGGGACCTCTGAAAATTCTTATTCCAGTGGTACCCCAAGAATCCCACCTCAGGGTTGCTCCTGCTAAGAGATAATTAACACTCATACTTAAGCTTAACTTTTCTGATACATTTGAATGCATTCTGTGAATTAAAAAAAGAAATGAGAAAGAACATTGTTGGTATTCTAGTATGTGTGGGAAGGAAAAATAAAGAGGTTGATTTTTAATAGTGCTTTATATTTTTTTAAGGTAGCATGAATTACTCTAATAATAGGAATGGGTGTTTATTGTTTACATTAAGACTATTATTTACATTTTCAGGTGTTCACGTTTTATCTGTTGAACTTGTTGGACAAAGTGAAGAACATAATTGAGTTAATCAATAAAATAAGGGTGATTCCTTGTGTGAATTTGGGGTTGTCCTGACTAATGTAGTAACCTGAATGCATTTGAAAACTGCTGGTGGAACATTTAAAGTCTAAGTCAACTACCAAGACTTTTCTGAGGATTCAGAGGAATCTATTGTATTGAGATTGGAAATAATTATTACCACCATAAATATATCCACAAATTAAGTATTTCATATTTTAATACAAATGTTTATAAATAAGTACAGAATTACTATACCTAAACTGTTGCTTCTTTTCAAACTTTTCAATGAATAATGTGCTAAAATTAAAATGTCAGATTCTATAGGGAAATGTATGGAATGAATATGAATATAAATCAAGAATTTTTTATTGAGATATAGAAGCTAAAGAAATCCAGTCTGTTACTTAGAAATGTAGTAACATTATTCCCATATATTGATAGCAAAATGTGTGTCAAAATTTACCATCAACCATTGATGTAGTGTATCTTGTCATGATGAAAAGCATAAATCATAAATCTGCTGATGAACTATTAACATTTATTCAAGAAGTGATTAGTCAATTTCAACGTTAACTAGGTGTTCACAATTGCACATTTCTTATCCTCTATTTTGTCTTGATCAAACTTTTGTAAGGTTCCTCTCATGCCCACAGGTCTCCGAATTTAAGGTTTTCCCTAAGTCTGAGCAAATACTAAAATAAGGAATGTGCCTTTAATGAGCTTATTCCTGAAATTGACTGACCATAAGGAGATGCATCTCCTGTCAAACCACATAGACTATGATTTCTGCTTACTCTCTCTCTCCTTTGGCCGACTTCCTCTTAACTTACTTATATCTATGACAGAAATGCAATTTTTAGTTTAATTTGAGATACTTGCAATTCCTGAGTTAGGAGTATTCATCCTACTCAATTGTCTTATTGTATGAAGTCTCACCTTATATGGATTTATTTTTATTTTAGCTGTAGCAATGACAAGCATCCAATAGTGTATTATCTTACACAGGACTTAAAATGTAATGGTGCCCTGGCCAGTTTGGCTCAGTGGATAGAGTGTCGGCCTGTGGACTGAAGGGTCCCAGGTTCGATTCTAGCCAAGGGCACATGCCCAGGTTGTGGGTTTGATCCCCAGTAGGGGGCACGCAGGAGGCAGCCAATCAATGATTCTCATCATCGATGTTTCTATCTCTCACTCCCTCTTCCTTCCTCTCTGAATCAATAAAGAAATATGTTAAAAAATAATGGTATTTTTAAATTGACTATACTCATTTTTTATGTCATGATTTATTATACATATGCTAAGTAGTACTCTGGTTTCATTAAATGCAGTTCACAAACAATTTAATGGCTACTTTCATCTACACTAATAAAAGAGAAACAAGCAAATTGACCGTTCCTTCACTATGCCCACAAGCCATGCCCACAAGCCAATCAGGAGTGAGTATGCAAATTAACCCAGCTAAGATGGCAGCGGCCACAGAGCTGGAGTGAGCAGGAGGCTTGGGATGCCCCGGTGATGGAGGAAGCCAAGCTTCCCACCTGCCCTGGTCCTCCGCTCAAGGGGGCGCTGAAAAAAAAAAAAAAAAGAAAAGAAAAGAAAAAAAGGAGGGGCTGGGAGCTTGGGTCACCGGGGTGTGATCAGGCCAGGATGGGACGGCAGTTGTGGGTGATCAGGCTGGTGGGGGGCAGGGCCATTGGAGGTAAGCAGACCAGCAGGGGGGCAGTTGGGGGCAAGCAGGCCAGTGGGGAGGGAAGGTGGGGGTGAGCAGGCCAGTAGGGGGGGCAGTTGGGGGTGAGTAGGCTGTCACAAGGGGCAGTTGGGGGTGATCAGGCTGGCGGCGGGGCCATTTGGGGGTGAGCAAGCTGGCAGGCAGAGTGGTTAGGGGCAATCAGGAAGGCAGGCAGGTGAGTGGCTGGAGCCAGCAGACCCGGATTGCAAGAGCGATGTCTGACTGCTGGTTTAGGCCCGATCCCTGTAAACCAGCAGTAGGAGATCCTTCGAGGGTCCCAGATTGGAGAGGGTGCAGGCCCGGCTGAAGAACACACCCCCCACACACACGAATTTCGTGCACCCGGCCACTAGTATCATTATAAATAGAGACTCACAAAGAATACCATTTAATTTAAAACATGGGTGTAAATAGAAGATTTGGAAGATTTATTTCCTTAAGTCAAAGATATTTCTGACATTATTTTAATGGCTATATCAAATTCAGTTAAAAGTTGAATTTGAAAAGAAAGTAATTCATTTTGCAGTGATAGTGTACACATAAAATTTGATAGTGAACCATGTTGTGGTAAATAAAAAAACCATACTCAATTATGAAAAATGAAATAAAACTGTAGCTGTTAAAATTCACACATTCACACACTTTAAACAAAGTTAGCGGGGGCTTTGTAGAGCTTTGAGGGCCATTTTGTCTCTGCATCAACTCCCAGCTGATCAGCTGCTGCTGTACAGTGGGTGCAGCCACCAGTATGCATACATGAAAGAGCATGGAGATATTTCAGTAAAAATGGGTTTTTGTGTGTAGAAATTTGAACTTTATATAACTGTACATGTGTCACAACTATTACCCTTATTTTTTCAACCATGTAAATATGCAAACCTCATTATTAGCTCCTTGGCTTCTCTAAATCAGTTGGCAGGCCAGATTTCATGTGGAGGCCTAGTTTTCTGACTCTTGTTTCAGGGGGGAAAAAAAGGAAGTACATAATTTCTGCGATGCAGCTATTATTATAAATATATTTTAAGAAACAAATCAGCATAGCACTGTTCACTATTTCTCTTTGAAAAGCGTCTGAACCTTCATAGGATTACAGTATCAATCAGTGTCCTGTAGTTTGGTTGCCAGATAAAATAATTTCAGATAAAAATCAAATAAATATTAGTTAATTTTATATGAACCAAATATTGCATAGGTCATATTTACAGTAAAATTAAAATCTAAGTGAGTCTCTTTTTCTCCCTCTTAAATCTAGCAAGCTTACTTGAAACAATATTTAACTTTAATGCAGTTGTATTCTCTACATTCTGATTGAGTCTTACTGAAAGTCATTTGAAAGTTCTCAAAATTTTGGATGGATGAACTGCAAAAACATTTTCAGTAATGGAAGATTTTAAATGTATTTTTATTATTGTAAACAAGACACGCAAATAGGAGGTCATCCCTATAATAGCAAACTAGGAACTGTAATAATTTGAACATCTACAATTAAACTTGGAAATAATCTTTTACTGAAGTTTCTATATTGTTAAATTATTTTTATTGATTTCAGAGAGGAAGGGAGAGGGAGAGAGAAATAGAAACATCAATGATGAGAGGAAATCATTGATTGGCTGCCTCCTGTACACCCTCTACTAGGGATGAAGCCCACAACCCTGGCATGTGCCCTTGACCAGAATTGGGCACGGGACCCTTCAGTCTGCAGGCTGATGTTCTATCCACTGAACCAAACCAGCTGAGCTGAAGTTTCTATTTTTAATTGGACATTTATATTCTGTATTCAAATGAAATAAACCTGAAAAAACCACCCTATGATTTGGAGCATTTAATTTTGTTGTTATAAAATCAAAATTCTTATAGAAACAAATTATATGATGAGTTTTGACTTATAACTATGTATCATCAAGAAAAATGCTCAGCATGGAGGCAAAACTCAGTAACAGTTTAAATATTTAGACTACAATATTTATACATTTCAGTATAAAGAATATAATTTAGAGGATCATCCATATATTAGAATTTGTTATGAATTTACTGGTACCTGAACATTTATGAAAAAAGATAAAGTATTTTCTCAAAAGTATAATGGTCTACAAATAAACAGTTTTAAAAATAAGAACCATACAAAGATACATTGAAAACCATTGTGGATAGGACTATGACAACACTAACATTAGCAGACTACATTGAAAGGAAATACATTGTTTTCTGATAATGTCAGCACAAAACTCTGACATACTTTACTAAGAATCTGAAAACAAATACACAAATATATGTAACAAGAATAATTATTCTGTTTGTCATGTTTAATATTTATAAAATTAACATTAAATTATTTAAATTATTTTTAAGTTACATATTTTTTATTTTATGACCAATTTGCATGTTGGAAATCACATGTCCATCCTAACTTTTATCATATATGCAAATTCCATGTAATCTCTACCTTTTCTGTGATGATAATCTTGATCAAGACTAACAGCGCCTTCTCAGTACCATCATGTCCAGAATATGCATTGTATTTATGTGTCGGCTTGCCAGTCACTTCCACTAGATTCTTGAGAACAGAGGATATATTTTATTTTAATTTTATTTCTATCTCCTAAATACCACATGCAGTACTTTTTAGTATGTGTTCACTGAATTAAACTTGAATCTAGAAACGAAATTATTTAGGCTTACAATTTCATTGTAAATTTATTTACTGTTTAAGTTTCAGGTGGAGGTAACACATATTTGGTTTTGGTGCAATAACAAGCCCGCATTATTAGAGATACATTAGATATATTTTTCTTGCATTATCTTACATTAAAAAATTAAAAAATTGTGGTTGTCAGAAATGGCTGTAGAGCTGGAAATATTCTCCACAGCCCTCCTCAGCCCCAGGCATTAGAAAATACCATCTACTATATTTCCTCCTCCCGATCCTTTATCTATTTTTATTAAATTTACTTATATGACATTGGTTAATAAAATTTATGATACATGATCTGTATATTGCATTGTGTTCCCACCACTCTAAGTCACATCTTCTTGTGTCACAATATATTTGACCCCCTTTACTTTTTACTAACCCACACCCCTCCCCTCTGGTACCCACCATATTTTTGTCTGTGTCTATGAATTTTTGTTTGTTTTTCTTGTATGATCATTTCTTGCTCTCAGTTTCATATCCCACATGAGTGAATTCCTATGGAACTTGACTTTTTCTGTCTTATTTCACTTAGCACGATATTCTCAAGGTCCATCCATGTTGTTGAAAATTGTAGTGTTTCATCTTTTATTAGGGCTGGATATACTTCATTGTATATATGTACCACATCTTCTTTATTCAATCAACTAGTGAGGGGAACTTCAGTTATTTCTATGTCTTGGCCTCTCTGAATAATGCAGAAATGAATACAGATTTCTTTTTTAAGCTTATCATTTCAAACAATGGGAAGTCCCTGCTTTTTATTAAAACTCCACCTACTGCCCACCTGGTGTTTCTCAGTGGTTGAGCATTGACCTGACCCATGAAACAAGAGGTAACTGGTTCCATTACAGGTCACAGCACACGCCCAGGGTTGAAGGCTTGATCCCCAGTGGGGGGCATGCGGGAGGCAGTAGATCGATGTTTCTCTCTCATAGATGGTGTCTGTCTCCCCTTTCCTCTCTCTCTCTCAAATCAATACAAACATTAAAAAAAAAATCTACCTTCTTCTAAAATATATTTAAATTTGCCTAATATAAAGATCCTACTTTAAAAAGTATGTTTTCATGAGCAATATATGTAGTGAGGTAGTACTTGTAAAAAAGTGGTGATAACATCTTGTTTCTTTGCTTTTACAAGAGCCTTTCTTATGTGGTTTCATATTCTCTTCTATGGTTCATATATATATACACACTTTGAAACGTTACTGTTGATATTGTATGAAATTAATATTTGGTCCATAACTTTTTTCTAATGTTTAACTTATACCTAATGCTGATGTTCAGCTGTTTGCCATCATTTGGATAACACGGAATAATGATATTTAGACATATCTTATAATGTCTGTTACAAGGAAGAGTAATTTTAAAGGAAGTTAACAAGCCAAACTAACAATCTACTCAGAAAGTTCAAGTAAATATAAATATAAAAACTTTAATTAGATCATAGTACTAGAAACATAAAATATTATGCACATTCATGCACACATCTTAAATCTTTTAATTATCTGTCTATATACTTTCCTGGAAATTAATATTTCTAACATATTTAATAGAAAAGATGTAAGAAAGAGTAATATAAATGGGGATATCTATTCTATATTTATTTTAAAAGCATATATTTAGTAGCATTGACTGATAAACCAGAGCTTAGCCACACAAAGGTAATAATTATACATTGCCAAAACATTCATTGAGTTCTTAAATGAGAGGAATTATATTGCATCCCATTATAGTTATTGAATTCAGTATTTTATATCATTCTAAAAACATGTATACAAATAATATTTAATTCTCATTTTGAACATGAGAAAAAAGTAATAAATGTTCTTACAAATACAGATTTTAATTTTAGATGCTAGAGCTCGATTCTAGTCTTCCTCACAAATGCATTCTATACATTATTGCTTCAAGAAAAAAGCTAAAAATTTAACTGGATATATTGAGATTAACTTGCTGTATACTGAAAGATTATAAATTCTCTTGATTGGCTTTTCTTTAAAGCATTGTGAGTTTTTGTTGTTGTTTTGTTTACTCTTAACTATACCCGTTTTTATGTCCTATTACAATTTCTCCAGTTGTTTTCTACCAATATATAACAATACTTTTTCTATATATTGGTAAAAAATAGGTACTTAGAAATACTACTTTACCAGGTAAAGCACACATTAAATTAAAATATTCAAAATTTATTCTCAAGTTTCTCTGTCTTTCCTATCTACAACATTCTAGTTCCTTAAAGTATTTTAATAAAAATGGTTCCTACTAAACCTCTTGGCTTTTGTATACTTTCAGGAAGAAATCACATGTTCCGTTATTGTGTCAGGTTCATAGGGAAAAGCCTTTCTTTGGCATAATTAGTTCTCTCTTGCCCTGTATTTATATGGCCCTAAGGACATAATAAATAATATTATAATGTGCTCTCTGGATCCTGAAAATCCACTCTTCAAAATTGTGCTTGGAAATAAATGTATTCCATTTTAGAAGAAATATGTTTTCTCTATTTTATGTGACTGGAAAAAAAAAAATAAGGCAATTTAACCACTTTCAGCAGAATAGGCAATCATGACAATTAGAATGTGTTCCAATTTTATGTCAAAGTTAATCTAAAACGTATTTTAAATAAAAAATAGTATTTGAAACATTATATGTTTAGGGTCAGTAAGCATAGCAACACTTCACATACATGTAATTGTTGGTTTTATAAATCAGTAACGACTTAAATTTTACAGAACTGCAGTTCTGTCCAGGCATATACCTGGATGGATAGACCAATGCTTTGCTCCCATCAGGGGATAACTATGTGCATAAGTGTGTACATTGATTATTATATGGGCATTATTATCAGGGCATTTCCTCATTGTTGACTGTATTGCTAATCCCTCAGAAAGTGACTTCTATATACTAGAAATTAAATGGTTATACTGTGTGTTTCTTTGTTAGTGAAATTGCCTCTTCTTTAATCTCTACTGTGTTTGTCTCTTTGTAATTTCAAATAAAATCAATAAAAACATTTCATTTAATCACTGATTCCAGAATGAGCTAAAAAAGCATCATCTAAAAAGTCAAAGGTTATTTCTTCTTTCTTATGCAAAATAATAAAAAGGTTTACTAGCAAATACTTTTCTGTCATTAATGTTAGTACTTTGTGATTTGTTAATACTAATTGGTGCCTTAATATAAGTCATCATAAATATTTTTGAAGAGAGGTTCATTTGGGATATTACCGCAGGCCAGTCACAAACTCTTATTTTTATCTTTAAAATATTTGGGTCCATTTTTAATTTAAATTGCAATTGGTGGTAGAAAATTAGATTCAATAATGGCATTTTTGTTTGGTCTTATTTTTAAATCATAGTAAATTAGCAAAGAATATATTTATCACAAGAATATAGCATAGGATGAGTCAATAAAGTCTTTTATCACTTAATATTTTTCTTTGTTAAAAAAATGCTGAGTCATATTTTAAGAATAGAGTGATCTTACAACCATCTCCTAAAATTTCAGAAATGAATTAGGTGATTCATATTTAATTGGAAATAGGATGCCAAGATTAATATAACTTTGAAAGAGAAGTATAGTATGGACGCAGGATATTTAAGAACAATAAGTCTCTTTTCCAGTTGGAACCATGGAGGGTGCAGAAGAGAAGAAGAGGAAGAAGGTTCCTGCCGTGCCAGAAACCCTCAAGAAAAAGTGAAGGTATTTCTCAGAGCTGAAGTACAAGCACCTGAGAAAGTAGTTTGCTGAAAAGATGCTTTGAAAGGCAAGAAGGAAGCTCATCTATGAAAAAGCTTAGCACTAACACAAGGAATACAGGCAGATGAACAGAACAGAGATTCGAATGACTAGGAGGGCAAGAAAAGCTGGCAACTTCTATGTACCTGCCGAGCTCAAATTGGCATTTGTCACAGATGAGAGGTATCAATGGGATGAGTCCACAGCAGGTGCTGCAGCTTCTTAGCCTTTGCCAAGTCTTCAACGGCACCTTTGTGAAGCTCAACAAGGCTTCCATGAACATGCTGAGGATTGTGGGACCATATATTGCATGGGGTGGGGGGGTACCCAAACCTGAGGTCAGAACATAAATTGACCTAAAAGTGTAGTTATTGCAAAATCAACAAAAACTAATTGCCCTGACATATAACTCATTGATGGCTCGTTCTCTTGGTAAATATGGCATCACCTGCTCGGAAGATCTGATCCATGAGATCTATACTGTTAGAAAGCGCTTCAATGAAGCTAACAACTTCCTGTGGCCCTTCCAGTTCTCTTCTCCAGGAGCTGGGGGAAGAGAAAGACCACCATTGTGTGCAAGGTGGAGATGCTGGTAGCAGGGAAGACCAGAGCAATAGGCTTATTAGAAGAATGAAGTCTAAGGTATTTACCATGGTTATTTTCATAATCTGGTCAGTTAATATACTAAGTCCTTTAAAATTGAAAAAAATAATAATAACAAAGTACACAGTTATAATATTATTGACTATAATATTGAATATGAACTGTAATTGAAAAAATTTAAAAAGATATATAATTTTATATATTTAAAGTAAAAATCAACCTATGAAATTATAAATCCAAGACACACAAAAAAGAATAATAATAGCACTACATCCTAGAAAATTCAACAGTTTGCCTAAAATTGACCTAGTCTTCTGGAAGAAAAATATATTTCTCTGAAATAAAAAAACAACAACTTAGGTTATAATTAATTACCACTATCACCATCAGCAGCAGCAACAACAACAATAAAAACACAGCAGGTTTTGTGCAAGATACAATTTACATATACATTGACAAATCCAATTGGCTTTCTTCATTGATCCAAAACGCTTATGCTCAAAGTCACTAATTATCTGAGAGATGCAAATCAAAACGACAATGCGGTACCATCTCACACCTGTCAGAATGGCTATCATCAACAAATCAACAAACGACAAGTGCAGGTCAGGATGCGGAGAAAAAGGAACCCTCGTGCACTGCTGGTGGGAATGCAGACTGGTGCAGCCACTGTGGAGAACAGTATGGAGTTTCCTCAAAAAACTAAAAATCAAACTCCCATTTGACCCAGTAATTCCACTTCTAGGAATATATCCCAAGAAACTAGAAATACCAATCAGAAAGGATATATGCACCCCTATGTTCATATCAGCACAATTTACCATAGCTAAGATTTGGAAACAGCCCAAGTGCCCATCAGCAGATGAGTGGATTAAAAAACTGTGGTACATCTACACAATGGAATACTACGCTGCTGTAAAAAAGTAGGAATTCTTACCATTTGCAGCAGCATGGATGGACCTGGAGAGCATTATGTTAAGTGAAATAAGCCAGGCAATGAAATAAAAATACCACATGATCACACTCATTTATGGAAAATAAAGAACATTATAACCTGATGAACAAAAATATAGATACAAAGGCAGTAAAGCACCGAACAGACTGTCAAATTACAGCGGGAAGGCTGGGGAGTGTTGGGGATGGGGGGAGAGATCAACCAAAGGACTTGTATGCATGTATATAAGCACAACCAATGGACACAAGTCACTGGGGGGGTGGGATGAGGGCATGCGGCAGGGGTTAGGGGAGGCTAGGGAAAGGTCAATGAGGGGGAAAAAAAGGAGATATATGTACTACTATATGTAATACTTTAAACAATAAAAAAAAATAAAAAAAAACCCTTATGTTCACAACTATGTAGAAAATCCTAAAGACTTCACCAAAGACCTATTAAACCTACTCAACAAATTCAGTAAAGTTACAGGATAGAAACTCAGTATAGAGAAACATGTAGCAATTTGATACACTAACAAAAAAGTATCTGAAAAAAGAAATTTTAAAAATTCCATTTACAATAGCAACAAAACAATAAAATACTTAGGAATAAATTTAGCTAAGGATATGATATATCTCTACACTAAGAACTATAAGACATTGATGGAAGAAATTTGAAGACAACACTAATAAATAAAAAAATATTCTATGTTCATGGATTGGAAGAACTAACATTGTTAACATGTTCAAATTTCCCAAAGCCATCTGTATATTCAATGCAATCCATATCAAGACTCCATTGTCATTTGTACAAAAATAGAAAAAAAATCCTAAAATTCATTTGGAACCAAAAGATCCTGAATAGCCAAAGAAATTCTGAGAAAGAACAAAGCAAGGGGCTCACATTTCCGTATTTCAAACTGGTATTACAAAAAATTACAATTAAAACAATATGGTGTTGGCACATATACAGATGCATAGACCAAAGGAACATGATCAAGAGTCCAGGAACATACTCATGCTTATATGACCAACTAATATTTGACAAGGGAGTCAAGACTGCTCAATTAAAAAAAAAAAGACACTGTCTTTTGTAAATGGTACTGGAGAATATGGATTTTTACATGTAAAAAGAATGAAACTAAACTCCTATCTTATACCACTAACAACAGATATGACATATACATGTCCATGCATATATATGGAAGTATGGACATGCACACACTAGTATTTATCTTTTACAGGAGAAAGCAAAAATAATTAAAATATATAAATGCAGAAATTTATATTTTTACACATCCACATGTCTTGCAATGCAGTACTTCTCACAGTCATCTGAAAAAAATATTGTCATGACTAATTTCTGACACCATTTGAAAAACTACAGTGTAAATTAAAATGAAAATGCAATCTGTACAAAAATGCCACATTACAAAAAATGCTGTTACTTATCCTGTACCACTATCCTGTTTCTGTTACATTCTTGCCAATTTAGCAAGTGGAAATAAATTTATAAACACAAACACATTTAAGATTTGTGATATCTGTGGCTGACTCAAAATATATACTTACCTTTCCTTTCTTTGCAGATTGTATTGCATAAAAAACAGAAAACAACTTATAAAGTATATCATGCAAGTGGAAACCAATTCAAGAATGAATATCAACAGAATAAAGTAACTGTAATCCAATAGACAGGAAAATAGGATCTATTAAATATATACCATTAGAATTTATTCAGAGGATGCAGAGTCGAGACTTAGAGAAAGAATGAGGTATGGACAGTCTGTCATTGAAGACATTAATTGTAAGAGAGACCAGTTAGATCCGTCCCATGCTCAAAGAGCTATTGTTGTCTTGAATGCAGTTAAGCATTTCATTCTTTGCTAAAGGTACCCAATGATATTAAATTCTATGAGACCTGATACCATATCTGACTTATCATCACAATAACAGCTCATAATAAAATGTATTCCCAGTTATTTCATTGTGTCAACCTAGCAAAGCTAGAGCAAATTGCCCAGAATCAACTTTCTTTCATAGTTTTGGGTTAGCACAGGCTGTAAGAAACATTTTGGCTATGATTTGTAAGGATGATTGAAGCTGCAGCCATCTTTTTTTACACATGGAAAGTGTCAGAGCACCGCTTGAGCACTGTATCCTGAGTCCATATGTTCTTCTGAATTCTGCTCGACTACACCAACTATGGGGGCAGGTTCCTTCTCCAACCTGCTCGCTACACTAACTGTTGGGTCCAAGCCTCTCTGCCAGGGCTGGACCTTCTTGGACACCGGTGGTAGACAGAGAAACCATAAGAAGTTGTGGGTGTATAAGAACGGGTCTTTATTATAGAAGCCAGTGGCCATATAGCCATCAGACAAAACAGTCCTTCATAGCAGTTTCATACAGGCAGCCGCTCAGCACTTGGTTAACAAAATACATCTTTCCAACAAAGCAGCATCAGACTATGTACCCACAGTTATTATCTGAGCAGCCGCACGCTGTCCCTAGCTCACTGCCTCACATAGTAGCGGCACCTGATTTCTCCGCTCTTGCCACTCTGGTCTTTCCCATCTCTCTAGCCTTTTCCTGCACTCCTCTCGAAACAGCAGCAGCTATATCCTCTGAGCCTGCCTTTTCTCCAGTACACTCTTCTGCACAGCACACTGGCTGGTCAATAAGGTATTATACCACTTAGACCAGTGGTTCTCAACCTTTCTAACGCTGTGACCCTTTAATACAGTTCCTCATGTTGTGGTGACCCCCAACCATAAAATTATTTTCGTTGCTACTTCATAACTGTAATTTTGCTACTGCTAATGAATCGTAATGTAAATATCTGTGTTTTCCGATGGTCTTAGGCGACCCTGCTAGCGGTTCTCAACCTGTGGGTCGTGACTCAACCTGTGTGTCGATATTTATATTACGATTCATTAGCAGTAGCAAAATTACAGTTATGAAGTAGCAACGAAAATAATTTTATGGTTGGGGGTCACCACAACATGAGGAACTGTATTAAAGGGTCACGGCATTAGAAAGGTTGAGAACCACTGACTTAGACAAAAGAGGCTAGTTGCCAACAATGACATCAATCAGTTGGGTTATAGAAGGGCACATGTGCGAACTATACCATGAAATCACTGTGGCCTTGCACCTGCTTAAGTTATCTTAGCTTTGAACATTCTGATTAAGATTCCCATGTTCAGAGTGGCCTTGGCCATTCCAGCGTACTATCAACAAGGCCTTTCACACTCTGTTGCCTTGACTATGCGGTGACTCTGGTGTGGTTCTCACAGAGGGTAAATGCAGAGCAAAAGGCATCATTGCTGCCACCTGTCTGCCAGCTCTTCTTAGCACAGGCGAGCAGCTGGATCCACCGATAGCTCCTCTAACTCCTACCAGATCTTCATCTTAACATTCTCTGAATCCTGAGCCAAGAGCTAGTAAGGAATTGTTCCTCCTCTCCTTGCCTCCCTCTCCACCCCTCCCATGCCTCCTGACATGGAGGACAGCCTGGTCCTCAAAATTTGAGGCTTAATGGTGATATTACATTAAAGTGTTTAAGTTGTTCCTATATTTTCCAGAACAGCCTGTGGGTTCCAGTTTGTGCTCACTTCCCCTATTTGCATCTGATTTCTGTTTCTGACATCCTGCTCAAAAACCAAGCCTAACATAAACTTTTTAACCAGCTCCCACAATTGAGTAAGGTTGAATCTGCATAATAAATGTCTGATTATTTATAAATCTCTACTGTTCTGTTGAACCATTACTGATACAGCCTATTACTATTTTAAACTTCCAATAAATGTTGATTACATTAATGAATAAATCCTTTGGAAGATCTTTGTATCTCTAGTGTCTAGATTGAAGACTGTCACAGAGTATGATTTCAGAAATTATTTTTTGAATAATGTAAAGTAATAAATGATTGACATAATTAATCATTCAGAACCCCAATAGAAATCACATAAAAGTGGGAAGTAGGGGATCTTGAGTAAAATTGCCATGATTTATTGCAACCTAAAATCTCTAAATATATTTATGGATATGTAATAAAAATATAAAATGTTGGTTTAAGAAATAACAATTATTCAAGAAATGAAATTATTGCTCATTATGCTATTTGTGTAGTTTTTTTCATTTATTTCTAAAGGAATTAGTGAAAGAAAATACTTGAGGCTAAATAGCACATCATTTCATGTATTAAGTGAGGAACACAATTGGATCCTCTCAAAGAAATATGGATTTTTCTGAATAACTGTCAATATTATAATTATTGTAGAAATACAGAGAGCTGCCTCTCAACCCTGGGGATAATACTTTATTTATATAAAAAAAGAAGTAATGCTAAAATAAATCAGATTAAAAATACCTAGAGCAAAGTGTCTGATCATAATAACGTTTACCCTCATATTCCCTTCAAAATGTACATAAATACATCAAGAGATGGTGGTAGAAAAAGTAATAAATGGTGTCCAGTTTTACACTAATAAACATAAATTGTGGAAAGTTCCAAAATCCTCATTATATAAATAAATATTTTAGATATTGTGCTAAAAAATCTAGATAATTATTAAAGTACTAAGTTACTCTGGCAATTCTGGTCTTAAAATAATTAAAAAGGAACCGATCCTACATGAAAATAAGCTTGTTATGATAAATATCTCTCTCCAAAGGGCAATTCTCTCCATTTCAAGTGCAGTTTAAATGATCTTTAATTTGTTAATTAATGTGGGAAGAGAGTATACACAAATCTATGAATATCAATCCTAAGTGGGAGAATTAAATTATTTATCTAAAATATTATGGATAAGCAAATTTTATATTCATACAATGGAATACTATTGAGCAACAAAAAATGGGATGAACTATTGCCAATACTGACAATGCATATGAATTATCATAAATAAAATATTGAATGATGGAATCCAGTCATATGCTTTCAATTACATGTGTCAAGCTAATGGATCTATGCTATTAGAAGTGAGGACAGAGGTTACCCATTCTTGGGGTTAATGACTGCAAGGAGACAAAAGAAGTCCTCTGTATAAATTGTAATACTCTTTTTCTCTCTATGTGCGTTCATTTACTGAAAATTCATTGGGATGTATAATTATTTTTGTATATGTTAATAAACATGTTTGAATCTATTTTTATATAGAAAATGTGCACAAATCAGAGACACTAACAATATTGGAACTAAAATAGAGCAATTCGGATTCTCAAGAGGTATAAAATATGTTTTAAATATTTATTTTTACTAAACAAATCAAATTTGCAAATTGAGAGAGATCATTTTTACCCTTTTTAAAACTGTAACTGTATTGAAATGATGAATCTATTTGAACCCATAGTTTTCCCAGATTTAATAATATTTAGATTGTTAAGTAGCTCAATAAACCATATTCTTTCTCCAGACATATGAATTATAGACATACTAGAGGCCTGGTGCATGAAATTCGTGCACAGGGTGTGTGTCTCTCAGCCAAGCTTGCACCCTCTCCAATCTGGGACCCCTCGATCCTACCTGGATCGGGCGTAAAGGGGCAGTCGGACATCCCTCTCACAATCCTGGACTGCTGGATCCCAACTGCTCGCCTGTTTGCCTTCCTGATTGCCCCAACCACTTCTGCCTGCCAGCCTGATCACCCCCTAACCACTCCCCTGCCAGCCTGATTGATGGCTAACCGCTCCCCTGCCAGCCTGTTTGCCCCTAACTGCCTTCTCCTGCAGGCCTGGTCACCCTTAACTGCCCTCCCCTGCAGACCTGGTCACCCCTAACTGCCCTCCCCTGCAGGCTTAGTCCCCCACAACTGCTCTCCCCACAGGCTTGTGTCCCCCACAACTGCCCTTCCCTGCAGGCCTAGTTGCCCCCAACTTCCCTCCTCTGCCGGCCTGGTCCCCCCCAACTGCCCTCCCCAACAGGCTTGATCGCCCCCAACTGCCCTCCCTTGCATGCCTGGTTCTCCCAACTGCCCTCCCCTGCTGGCCTGATTGCCCACAACTGCCCTCCCTTGCAGGCCTGGTCCCTCACAACTGCCTTCCCCTGCTAGCCTCTTGTAGTGGCCATCATGTGTCCACATGGGGGCAGCCATCTTGTGTGTTGGAGTGATGGTCAATTTGCATATTACTCTTTTATTAGATAGGATAGAGGCCTGGTGCACAGGTGGGGTGGGGGCCAGCTGGTTTGCCCTGAAGGGTGTCCCAGATCAGGATGGGGGTTCCCTTGGGGCATGGGGTGGCCTGGGCAAGGGGCCTGTGGTGGTTTACAGGCTGGCCACACCTCCCGGTGACCCAAGCAGAGGCCCTGGTATCTGGGATTTATTTATCTTCTATAATTGAAACTTTGTAGCCTTGAGCGGAGCCAAGCCTCCTGCTTGCTCTGAGGCCACAGCCACTTTTGTTGGGATTTATTTATCTTCTATAATTGAAACTTTGTAGCCTTGAGCAGAGGCCAAGGCAGGCCAGGGCTGAGGGCGCTTGGCTTCCTCCATTGCTGGGGGCAACCCAAGCCTCCTCCTGCTCTCTCCAGTTCCGTGGCTGCTGCCATTTTTGTTGGGATTTATTTATCTTCTACAATTGAAACTTTGTAGCCTTGAGTGGAGGCCTGGGCCCGCCAGGGTGTGAAGAAAGCTTGGCTTCCTCCATTGCCAGGGAAACCCAAGCCTCCTGCTCGCTCTGTGGCTGCAGCCATCTTGGTTGAGTTAATTTGCATACTTGCTCCTGATTGTCTGATGGGCGTGGCTTGTGGGTGTAGTGGAGTGATGGTTAATTTGCATATTACCCTTTTATTACATAGGATAACTTCACCTAGTGAGTGTTTGTTATCCAACATGCTCATTATTGAATTTTTGATTCAAACAAATTTTTTTAAAATATCAAGCAGACATAATTTCTAACAGAGAAGTTTAGATGAAGGATCTTCATTTAAATAATAATCATTTCAAAAATAATTTAAACACAAGTTATATAACTTTTCATAATTTTTTTATTCCTCTCTGCATAGAGGCCAGGAAGATCAAGAAGGTATATAGCTTAATATCATGAAAAAATATCATTATATGTTTAACTCATTTACAATCTATTAATCCAAGTAAAATTATTTATATACTAGAGTGAGATGTATCTCTGGCTACTTATAGGGGTCCACCCCACACCCAAAGGCCTCCTGTAACTGGAGAGAAAATCTAACTCAGTGAACACAAGTATATACTTTGCGGGACCCGGTGTAAAATGAGCATGTGGGCACCTGGTCCAGATCTCGTTAGGATTTCACGATGACAATCCCAAGCACTGACCCAAGTGCAGGGCCTATTAAGCATGGTTTCTGTCACTGCACAAGTATTGAGTTCCCTGCAGCCTTTTCTTCCCCATATCTTTTTTTTTTTAATTTCAAAACTGTAATGTTACTGTATAAAATAAGACATAACTGCTTTCATTTTATGTCATTTTAGGACATTAATTTTAGTCAATATTTTGCAACATTTTCTTCATTTAGAACTGTATTTTTATATGTTGTAGGCTAATGAAATCCTTTTGTATTGCTGGATTTGGGGGCATGCAAAGAACGTAAATATGTATCATTTTAGCACAAAAGGCAAAAATTGAACTAATAGCAGCTATATTACTGATCTTTCATTGTTAACATATCATAGTCATAGCTATGTCCCATCTTCAAATAAAAGGAAATTTAAAAATCTCAGAGGAAAGGTGGGGGTGGGTTGGTAGGTAGGTGGGAAGAGATTAACCAAAGAACTTTTATGCATATATGCATAACCGATGGCCACAGACAATAGTGTGGTGAAGGCTTGGGGTGGGGGGTGGGGGTGGGCTAGAAGGGGTCAATGGGAGAAAAAAGGGGATATCTGTATTACTTTCAAGCAATAAGGATAAATTTTAAAAAATACTACGTGCTAAATCAACACTATATGGGGCATGAAAACCACAGAATTTTCTCTTTCTCACAATTCTAAGTAACCAGGAAGAAAAATCCAAACAACTCATTAAACGTTTCCTTCCATATCTCCATTACCTTTATAAGCTAGTAATTTTGAATAGATGAAGTAAGAAACAGTAACTAGATCTTTTGACTATACACAGAACATTGCATATAATATATGCCAGTGGAAAATATGTCTATTTAAACTATTTTGAATATATCTATTCTGATTTTAACTAACATGTGTAGTTTAATCCTTCTGTGAAATACAATAATGTGTTTCCTTCTTGCATTTTTTAAAAGTTTAGAAATAATTTAATGGTTAAGTTTATTGCTAAAATCTCTGCTATCTTTCAGCAAATATCTATAATAATTCCATACTTTGAACTTGTTCAAAGCATTGAATAGAGAAGTAAACTTAGTAAGATGGAAACAATTAAATCTTTTGATACAGTAATGGACTTCAGTGCTTTAAGTTCTGGATTGCAGTTATATGCAGTCATTCAAATGTCTTGCCTGGTCATACAATCAATCACCTTATTAGCTAAAGTAAAAGACAGGCAAGTAACAAAAGCACTCTACTTTGTAACTGCAAAGTGATAATAGATTTACAATAACTAATTAAATCCCCTGTAATGTGACTCATTATAGAAAATCAATGATCTATTTTTAATTAGTCATGACATCTTTTTACCCATACTTAATAACAATAATAGTGTGTAACACCACATTTTAAACAACTGTTAAAAATGTTACTAATCTCTTTAGAAAAGCCTCAGGAAGGTTATCTAGATACTTTTAGGTTGCTTTGCAAGTGATAATGAAATTTCTGAGTCAGAGAAAATAAGTAAATATAATGAAAAAGTACCTATGTTTTACAGAGCAAAAACAGCATGTACAGTGAATTCTTCAAGGATTAGTATCATGTTATTACACGGAGGGAACAAAATTTGCACTTCTCACAACTCTAAGTTACTAGGACAAAGAATCCAATCAAACAGCACATTTAATGACTCCTTTCATGCCTTCATTATCTTTATAAAGCTAGTTATACAAAGTTGAGTTAGTAAGAGCAGCTAGACCTCTTGACTTTATACAGGTAACCACATTTACTACATGTATGCCTATGGCAAATATATCCAACACACAGGTCTTATTTAATAACAACATACCACTGTTCTAGGTAAGCAGGAGAACTTGTGGCTATGGAAGAGCATTTAAAATACAATCTACTCAAAATTTAATCTTTTATTCAGTGCCTACTGATCCTAAGAACTAGGTGATGGTTAAAATCTCCCAGGCATTTCTAATTGTCTTCATAATAAAAACTAAGCTCTTCAATATGGCCTTTCCCTAAGTCACAGTTCTTGTCACTCTTATATCTGTATATACATTGAATGGCAAGATTATTATGATGTCTGAATGCATAATCATCTGGCCACTCAGTGTATATCCTATATAATAAAAGGCTAATATGTAAATTGTCCCCTCGACCAGGAGTTCGACCAGCAGGCAGGCTGGCCAACCGCTCATGTCCCCTCCCCCTGGCCAGGCTGGCCGGACCCCACCCATGCACGGATTCATGCACCGGGCCTCCAATTATATATGTGTGTGTATGTGTATACACACACACACATACACACACACACACACACATATATATGTATATATATATACATATATATATATACACACATACATATATATACACATATGTATGTGTATATATATGTATATATATATATACATACACACACACACACACATATATATATATATATATATATATATATATATATATATATATATATATATATATATGTATTGAGTGGCCAGATTATTATGTGTTCAGATCTGGCCACTCAGTGTATATATCATCATCACTGAATTTCTCAAAATCACCTTTTGTGATCTAGGAGGTGTTTTTCTAACTTTCCTCTCTCTTCATACTGTTCCTTTCCTTTTTTTCTTTTTATGTGGACCATAAGAAGTCTTTATAAACCTAGGACTGTTTATAATCAAGTGAAATATTAACTGTTCAGGGAATTTTTAACTCTCTACCCTTGTACCTCATCCTCTTTCCACACTGTCCCAATTAGGAAAGTAATTCTCCCAGATGTAAAATTTCTCCCACCAACTTCCAACGCTGAACTAGATCCCTTCCTTCTCAATCATCAAAGAGATAACCCTGGGACTAGATAAGCAATTATGAGCTGCTTAATACACAATAAACTTACGGGCTAAAGTGGTCTTTTACTTGAAGAGTCAAATGGAGGTATTCTTATGGTCTTTGAATGCTCCCCTGTTTAGTAATACTCAAATTTGATTTTGCCCTTAGACTGTCTCTGTTGCTGCTGTGGAAGACAAGTTTTTGCATGTGGAAAACTTAAGTGGTGATATTTCACTGCAGGTCTCAGTATTGATTTGCAAAGAAAAATTGAGGTTGACATAGGCTAACTGCATCGTTAAACTAATATAGTATATATGAACAGGTTTTATAATAAAACTAGAGGCCCGATGCATGAACTTTGCAAGAGTAGGCCTTCACAGACTTGGCTGCCTAACTTCATCACAGCCCCAACTTCATCCAGAAGGTCATCCGGACGGTAGTTCTGCTGTTTGGCTGTTCGGTTGATTTGCATACTATGCTTTTATTATTATAGACTAGAGGCCCGTTGCATGAAGAGATTCATGCAATAGGCCTTCCTTCCCTTGGCTTCCAGCACCAGTTTTCCTCTGGCACCCGGGACCCAGGCCTTCACTCCTGCCGGAGTCTGTCGCCTTTGCTGCAGACTCTGGCCAGAGTCTGCCTTCTTCGTCTTTGATACAGACTCCAGCCGGAGTCTGCCTTCTTCGTCTTTGCTGCAGACTCCAGCCAGAGTCTGCCTTCTTCATCTTTGCTGCAGTCTCCGGCTGGAGTCTGCCTTCTTCGTCTTTGCTGCAGACTCTGGAGTCTTCAGTCTTCATCTTCGCTGCGGCCAGAGTGCTGCTCCTGTAGATTCCTTTGCCCCCCGCCCTCCCTCTCATAGCAGGTGTCATGCTCCTCCCAGCCACTCCTCTTTGTCCTTCTAATTTGCATATTCCCTCCTGATTGGCTGGTGGGTGTAGCAGAGTGATGGTCAATTTGCATGTTTCTCTTTTATTAATGTAGATTACAATATATAGTTGAGAGAGAGAGAGAGAGAGAGAGAGAGAAAGAAGACAGGAAGGAAGGAAGAAAGGAAGGAAGGAAGGAAGGAAGGAAGGAAGGAAGGAAGGAAGGAAGGAAGGAAGGAAGGAAGGAAGGAAACAAGAAGGAAGGAGGGAAGGAAGGAAACAGGAAGGAAGGAAGGAGGGAAGGGAGAAACAGGAAGGAAGGAAGACTAAGTAAGAAGACTAAGAAATAAGGAGGGGGAAATAGCAAATAATTCAAGGCGGAAAACATTCCATGGTGTTATTTGCCTTTTTCCTCCTATCTTCACACTCAGAACTTATTCTTCTAAATAGAAATAGAACCATTTAAAATAGGAATGATTTATGACAAAGCCTGAGCATCGATAAGACATAAACTCAAAACACCCTAGTCCTAAGAAAAACAAAAGCAACTTTGTTTTATGAGACTATTAATACCTATCTTGGCAAACTGAAGAAAAATTTCATTCTAAATCTTGTCTCCCAAAGGAATCAGGACCTGCTTTGTAAAATACTGTAATACCTTGCCATTCATGATGATATAGTTAATTCAGATTTTTACTTTTGATGAAACAGATATAAGCATGTGCAGAATTATGGAGAAAGGCTGTGCTAAAAGGTTTAATATAGATTTATGTAAACTTGTTGTATATTGTTAGAGCCTGGTATTTTGAGGACCATTTTAAAACAGGCTGTCTAGAGTAAACAGTTTCAATCACAATTTACATTCAATAACATTCTGCACCAGTTTCAGATGTACAGCAAAGTGGCCAGAAAACCATGC
Source organism: Ia io (assembly GCA_025583905.1). NCBI lineage: Eukaryota > Metazoa > Chordata > Mammalia > Chiroptera > Vespertilionidae > Ia > Ia io. The sequence goes on from JAJQQW010000017.1 coordinate 71,521,902, forward strand.
ACTCTACAGAGTGGACGCCCACTGCCCTAAGCACTCACCAGACCTCATACCCAATTATGTCAACATTATTGACTATACTAGAGGCCTGGTGCATGAATTCATGCACAGGTGGGGTCCCTTGGCCTGGTCGGCAATCGGGGCCGACTGGGGCCGGCCGGACGGGGGGAGGGACTGTGGGAGGTTGGCTGGCCATGGGAGGTTGGCTGTGGGAGTTCAATGACCACCAGGGTCCAACTCCTGCATTGAGTGTCTTCCCTCTGGTAGTCAGTGCACGTGATAGCAACTGGTCGACCAGCCATTCGGTCACTTAGGCTTTCATATATATAGTTTCCCCATGCTGCACTCTGTATCTCTATGGCTATTCTGCAACTTCCAATTTGTACTGCTTAATCCCTTTATTCTTTTCACCCATCCCTCCAACACTCTGATCCATGTCAGTCCATTCTCTGTATCTATGAGTCTGTTTCTATTTTGTTTGCTTATTTTTCTCATTATATTCCACATGTAAGTGAAATAGTATAGCATTTGTCATTCTCTGACTACCTTATTTCACCTATTATAATACCCGTAGTCCATTCATGCTGTTGCAAAAGGTAAGATTTCCTTTTTTATGGCTGAGTAGCATGCCATTTTGTATGTACCATAGCCTTTTTATCCACTTATCTACTGATGGGCACTTGAAATCTTGGACCTTGTAAATAAAACTGCAATAAAAATAGGTATGCATATATTCTTTCAAATTTGTGTAAACATTTTTAACTTCTGAGGAGGTTTGTATGAAGTTAATCTTCTGAAAAAGTATTTGGATACAAATTGAGTTAAATTATACCTTTTTAAAAGTATTTTATAGATAACGTATTTTTAACAATATTTTGTAGCCATATTAGATGGCATGAAATACTGTTTTGGAGGGAGGTTTGGCTGTTATTTTTTATGGCATAACACTATGTTAAGCAATGGGGAGGTTTTAACTGACTCTTGTCCTTCAAAGTTGAGGTATGAAATGTGGATGATGTCATCACAGCCAGGACACCCTTATCATTGACTTCTGGGTCAAGAAGGTAATGCTATTTTGGGTGCCTTATATCAACAAAATACCCACGGCTTATAAAGAAGATCCTGGATTGCAGGTATCTAACAAAATGTGTTCTAGGCAAGGACTTGTTTTCAGAGGAAATTCTGCGTTGATACTTTTCATCCATATCAGAGATAATTTACTGTCATTTTATACTTTGATCAAATGAAAATCAATATTTTATTATCATATGATAAAAATGCATTGGGAATTGGTTAATTTTAGTCAATAAGAATTAAGTTTCAGCCGAAACCGGTTTGGCTCAGTGGATAGAGCGTCGGTCTGCGGACTGAAGGGTCCCGGGTTCGATTCCGGTCAAGGGCATGTACATTGGTTGCGGGCACATCCCCGGTGTGGGGTGTGCAGGAGGCAGCTGATCGATGTTTCTCTCTCATCGACGTTTCTAGCTCTCTATCCCTCTCCCTTCCTCTCTGTAAAAAATCAAAAAAAAAAAAAAAAAAAAAGAATTAAGTTTCAAATTACAACCTTAGCAGACCAGTAATATATTAATGGCTGGGAATTTAAATGCCATGTAAGAACTGAGGCATAATTATGAAACATATTTCTAATACTATCTCAGGAATTACAAGCATGTTAAATGAGTTGTTAAATTAGATACAGAGAAATAGAGATATAAATATTGAGGCAATAATTTCTTCTGCAGATTTATCAAACAAGCATCCCTACAGAACAGATTCAATCACTGGTGCCCAGGAATGCTCCATAGTTTTCTCCAGGGCTCTGGGTCTTCCTAACACTAGTTTTCCTACTGATGCCTTATTATTATTATCACGTTTTACAATGAAAATATAAATATTGAATGAAAAAACTGTAGTGTATTGGAGGCTTTCCAAAACAATTGGATAGACAACATATATTTAAGTTGGTTAACATTTACTGTGTATATTTGTAGTGGACATTATAATAAGAATATATTATAAGATGTCTTGAAGCTTGCTTGTATATACAAAAATATAATATTTTTTGATTTTATGATAAATTTCCTGTTGATTTTATAAATTTATTAACTCTCACCCAGGTGTTATTTTCAATATTTGGGTTCAGTGTATATCTTACAACTATCTTTATAAACTACTTCCAAATTAAATGTTTAGATTTTTTGGGATTATAATTTTAAGAGGATCACTTTTAAAAAATATATATTTTTTATTGATTTCAGAGAGGAAGGGAGAGGGAGCAAGAGAGAGAGTAACATCAGTGATGAGAGAGAATCATTGATTGGCTGCTTCCTGCATGCTACCTACTGGGGACTGAGCCTGCAACCCGGGCAAGTGCCCTTGACCAGACCAGAACCCGGGATCCATTAGTCCACAGGCTGATGCTCTATCCACTGAGCCAAACCAGATGGGGCAAGGGATCACTTTTTAAAGAAAAGTAAGTTCAACCTCTTATTTTTGTACATCTGGGTTACTAATAAAAAAAAGGTATTTTGCACATCTGAGTTACTAATATTAATAACACATATATTACTCATATACGTATATTTTTAAATATTTTTATTGATTTCAGAAAGAGGAACAGAGAGGAAGAGAGAGAGAGAGAAATATCAGTGAGAGAGAAACTTCTATTGGCTGCCTCCACCCTGCACCCTACTGGGGATCAGACCTACAATTGGGGCATGTGCCCTGACCAGGAATCCAATTGGCACCCTCCTGATGCATGGGACTAAACTGAGTCACACCAAGCAGGCTATTCCTCTTATTCTTCTGATTCCATTCACAAGACACATCATCTATTTAGAGTGTATAATACTGTACAACATACTGAAACATGGAGTTTTGTAACTTGTAATTAAAGGTTACTTCATAAATAAAATATTACTTATTATGAAATCTGTATTACTCATTAGATAATTCCCAGCATGGGCTTCAGGACATTATTATAAGCTAATAAATATTTAAATACTTTAAAGTTTACAAAGCACTTTCCTATACACTATATTCAATAATTCTATACATTTAACGCATATTATCTGAATATTACAGCTTACAAAATTGAGGCTCAGAGAGGCTGAAATTCACCCAGGATCACACAGCTAATAAATGGCACAATGAATATTTAACCCAGTACTTATAACACTAAAAAGACACTCATTACGTGGCAGTAAGCTGTAGTGTAAATTTAAATGTTAGGACATACAATATATAATTTAATTATGCCTAATATATATATGGAACTATATATTACTAAAAATGGCTTTGAGGCATAGTAGTTAGGGAAATAAAAACAGGATAGTTGCAAATGATTTTTTCATCATTGCAAAATTGCCCTGGAGTGTTTGGTGTAAAACCCTCATTCAATTTCCCTGTTTATTAGGTTTTGCTCCCTAATAAAACATATAGGGAATTAAGGACATTATCTTGTATAGTTACTAGAAAAAGAGCAGAGTTATTAAATTACTTTTCAAATATATTCATTAATGATTCTATTTAATTTTATAGCTCTGTCTGCTTTTCCAGTTAACATTTAATTAAATAAGAATACTTGGATGCCAACCTAATAGACATCACTTTAATTGAAGCCTGAGGGATTAAAATAAATTGAAAGAAGGGAGGAGAGGAGGAGAAGAAGGTGGAGAATAACCCCTGTAAGGCGGCTTTGAGGAGTTAGCATTTGGCTTCTGTGGGAGGCAATACGTGTAAGGTTAAGAATACAGCCCCTGGTGTGAGACTGTATGTGTCACTATGTGAACTTGGCTCCTTCTCTTTCTCCCATTTTCATTCAGAACTGATTTGCATGCATCACTGGATAAGTTTAAGGCACACAGCTTGACTTTTGGATTTACATATATTGTGAAATGATGACCACAAGAAGTTCAGCTAACATTTATCTTCTCCTATAGATCAAATAAGAGGGAGAAAAAGAATAAAAATCTCCTTGTATGAGACCTCTCAAGATGAACTCTCCAAACAACTTCCCTGTAGATCATGTAGATCATGCAGCAGCGTTAACTATAGCCATCATGTTGTGTGTTCATCCCTGGCACTTATTCGTCTTATAACTAGAATTTTGTACCTTTTGCCTGCCTCCCCCTGAACCTCTGTCTCTGGTAAGCCCAAGTCTGATCGCTTTTTCTATGAACTTGTTTTGTTTTGTTTACAGAATGCATTTATAAGCGAGATCATACTGTATTTGTCTTTCTCTGCCTACTTACCTCATTTAATCCATCAGAGTCCATCCATATTCTCTCAAATGATGGGCATTCTTAATGTTTACATCACTAATAGCATTACTATTACTATTGCTCAAAATGATATCTTCATTATCTATATGCTAGAGGCCTGGTGATGAAAATTCATGCATTGGAGCGGGTGTCCCTCAGCCCAGCCTGCCCCCTCTCACAGTCCGGGAGCCATCAGGGGAGGGAGGCGACCCAGCGAACAGGGGAAGGTGATGCCCCCATCATACCTCTGCTGCTGCCACTGCCAGCATCGCAAGCCTCCGCTGGCCCTGGTTACCTGCGCCTCAGGCCAGCCCTGGGTGGCTGAGCAGCTGCCATCTGAGGCTTGCCTGTGCCTCGGGCTGGCCCTGGGCGGCTGGGGGGCTGAGGGGACTGGGGGGCTCTAGAGGCAGGAACACAGTGTGGCTGGGCCTGGAAGGCCTGGCCGTGCCACACACCTCCTGCCCCAGCAGGGGTGAGAGGACTGGGTGCTGCCATCTTGTGGCTATGGGTGCCACCATTTTTTAGGGTGTGGCAGTCAATTAGTATATTCCCTCCTTATTGGCTGTGGGTGCTCCATCTTTTGTGAGGGTGTGACAGTCAATTAGCATATTCCCTCTTTATTAGATAGGATATAAAAAGCCAGTGACCTTAATGGCCTTAACGACCATAACAACCAATCACTATGATGCCCACAGTGGCCAGCGAACAGGCCGATCAGGGGGTGGGGCTGGCTGGCCAACTTCCCAGCCCCTTCCTCATGCTGGCCTTCCCCTGATTGGACTCTTCCACCTCGATCAAGAGTAGGGAGGCCAGCCAAAACCGGTTTGGCTCAGTGGATAGAGCGTCAGCCTGCTGACTCAAGGGTCCCAGGTTCGATTCCGGTCGAGGGCATGTACCTTGGTTGCGGGCATATACCCGGTGGGGGGTGTGCAGGAGGCAGCTGATCGATGTTTCTCTCTCATCGATGTTTCTAACTCTCTATCCCTCTCTCTTCCTCTCTGTAAAAAAATCAATAAAATATATTTAAAAAAAAAAAAAGAGTAGGGAGGCCAGCCAAATGCCTCCTCCCATCCCACCCACCCCCACCAGCCCCAGCCCCAATCAGTCAACCCCACTACTATAGGCCCGCAACCCCTCCCCTAAGCTGGCTCGCCCTTGATCACAGCCCCCCTCCCCAATAGGTGGTGGGGCTGGGCAGCCAACCTCCTTCAGCCCCTCCCCCCAGCTGGCCATGCCCCCCATGGGCCCCTATCAACCTGATCAGCCCCCAGCTCCTCCCCCCAGCTGGCCCCACCCCTGATCACCCTCCATACCCAAATAGGGGGTGGGACTGGCCCGCCAATCTCCTGCAGCTCCTCCCTCTGCCTGGCCCCACCCCAGATCCACCCTCCCACCCTGATCAGGGGCAGGGCCAACTGGCCAACCACCCATGGCCCCTCCCCCAGGTCACTGGCCCCCAATTGGCCCTCCAACCCCAATCAGGGGTGGGGCCTACAGTCCAATTGTCTGCAGACCCTTTCCCCAGCCAGCCCAGCCCTGATTGGGCCCTGATCGGGCTGGGCCAGCCAGCCAACCTTCTGCCACCGGCTGGACCCCACCCATGCACGAATTTGTGCACTGGACCTCTAGTTTACAATAATGTTAATATCATCATTATTTGCAATAGCCAAGACACTTCTCTTAAACTCTCTTTAACTTAATTTCCTCATCTATAAAACAGGCATGCTAATATACTACAAGTACCAGTTAATAATGCGGATTTTGTAATCAAAGAAAACATGAAAATTTCAAGAGAAGAGAAATATCAAAAGTGCTTTATTCAAAGTAATGTCCATCACTAGCTACACATTTCCCCCATCTTTCAGGTAATTTGTGGATTCTGTCCCAATAGAACTTTTCTTGTTTTGAGGCAAACCACTCAGAGACCCAATTTTCCACTTCGTACGTTTTGAAGTTCTGTTCAGCAAGTGCATGTGCCATCGATTGGAACAAGTGGTAATCTGAAGGAGCAAGGTGTGGTGAATAGGGTGGGTGGGTTAATACTTCTCAGGCAAGGTCTTTTAACGTGTCTTGAAGTGTGTGATGGTGCGTTACCATGAAGCAAAATTACTTTGCCGTGTCTCCTGGCCGTTTTATGATCAAAGCATGGTTCAAATTGACCTGGACATTCTTTGTCTTTCACATCGAAATCATCACTTTTAAAGCATTTAAACCAGTGTTCACAAGTATCTTGACACGGAGCATGTTCACCATAAATTTCCTGAAGTATACGATAACTCTCAGCAGCACTTTTCTTCAAAATAAAGTAATGACTTAAAACTTCTTGCAAATGTTCTTTTTTTTGGCATGAAATTTGACATTTTTAAGCATAAAAATATCTATGATGTTAACACCTTCAGCAAACTTGACATATGAAGATTGAAGCTTGTTGTCAATACAACAAAACAGCAGACATATCAAATCGCATATATATCAACATATGTGTAACTCCATCTATTGAAAAAATATCTTCATTATTAACTGATACACCTAGTACATAGCTCATTGAATTGTGGGGAAAAGCATAGTAGTTGACCTGGGTGAAGAATTTAGAATAGGACCTGGTACATATTAAGCATTCTATATAGGCAATTGGTTGTATATATATTTTGCTTTATGTGTTTATACAATATCAAAATATGAAATGACTAAATTTTATTGTTTTAACTGGATAATGCTATCATCATATTGATATAAACAAATTTGATATCACAAAAGTATTGCTACAAACTACAAAAGTATGCACAAATTGTGGTATAGAAATTAAACTCTTGGTAGAACTCATGATATTATATAGTCACTAGCACAGATCGAGTTCAGTTCTTGTTTTCAATTTGCACTAAAGTAATTTTTTGGATTGGTTAATTTGCTTATTAATTGATAAGCCACTAGAAAACTTACTATCATGATTCAACTGTTTTTCAACTTATTTATAATGAGACTAGAGGCTCAGTGCATGATTGAATCATGCACGTGTAGGGTCCCCTACACGCTTTCGCTTTTCGCGGTGGAGCTGGGTGCCTGTCCGCTGGTGCACCAGGCCTTTCAGAAGCCTCCGGCTCAGTGGAGGCTTCTGAAAGGTCTGGTGCTGGAGCAGACAGGAACCCAGCTCCCCCACTTTTGATGGTCTGCGGCCGCTGAGGGGGGCTACCCTGCTGTTGAGAGGCGCAGCTGGGTGTCTGAGGCAGGCCCCCTCAGCTGCCGCGGATCTGGCCGTTGAGAGGCACAGGGGGTGGGAGTCCCGCCTCCTGCGCCTCTCAACAGCAGGGTAGCCCCCGTCAGTGGCAGCGGATCCGTGCCTCTCAATGGCCGGATAGGCCACCCCAAGTCCCGCCCCCCAGCCTCCCGCCACCCAATCGTGGGCGTAGCGGAGTGATGGTAATTTACATGTTACTCTATTATTAGATAGGATAGACTCAAACAGACAGAACATTTTTCATTGGTCCAGAATTCTGAATAATTAAAAACTGTTGCATTTTATCTCTGAAATAAAATGTGGGATACATGTGTCCAAATGTAACACAGAACAGCATTAACTAAAGTTAGCAATAGGTACAATTAGTTAATTTAGTGCTGCCATGCAATAAATACCTTATATACATTAATTAACTTCATAAAGCTCTACAAAGAATATGTTATTATCTGTACTCTTTTTTTATGAGGCAAGAAAAATGGGTTTCAGAAGATGAAGGTTTTTTTCCAGAGTAGGAGCTAGGAAATTGGAGGATTTTGGAATTGAACTGGGCCACATTCACCTCTTTTTAAAAAGATAACATTGAGTAGGATTTTTCTGTTGGTATTTAACATTTTTGACAACTGTAAAAAAATTATAAACAAAATTAAAGGGAAATGCTATTTTTTAGCATGATTATATTTTGGGGGTTATCAAATTCCATAGTATTCAGGCCTTTAGAATGTATCTTTGGTCCCCATGTTGTTTTAGAATTCCATGTCAAGATATTTTAAAATGCATTATTTACTATTACATTTTTGGTGTAGCATTCCTTGTTTTGGATAGCTACTCATTAAATTTAATAATCTTATAAAATGCAGCTGCTTTTGAACTAGGTTTTATGTTTTTGTTTTCAACAGACTAATTACATTGTTAAAAATTGTATATATCTTGCTCTTACCATTTAGAGTGTCATTCAGATATGCCAAGGTTGTGGGTTTGATCCTGGTCAGGGCACATACAAGAATCAACCAATGAATGAATAAATGGGTGCAAAAACAAGTCATTGTTTCTCTCTCCCTCTCTCTCTCTCTAAAATCATTTAAAAATTTTTATTTATCTTGCTCAGTCTAAAAAATGTAAATCTTTTAAAATATGTACATTATATGAATATGCTTAGACATATAACATATTATTTGACAACCTTTATTTAAAGCATGTATGAATATATACAAAATAAATAAAGTTATATTGTATACGTATATATATTTTTGACTTTTTTTTTCTTCATGGATTAGATATTATGTTGACTATCACCTTAAAAAATATACAAACAATTATTTTGGGAGGATTTATTTTCATGGTAGATAACATCAATAATATCTCTATTCACAGTTAAAAAATGGACTTAGCGCTTAAAATCGATATTTTTTTATTAAAATAATATTGCAAATATGTTTGCTGGAAATACCTTTCTTTTCAACCATATAAACAAAGTAAATCATACCACCATGCTACTTAACATATGCATATATTACTATACTAGAAGCAACATTTATTTATTTATTTTTTTATTTTTATTTTTTATTGAGAGAGAGAGAGAGAGAGAGAGAGAGGGAGAGACAGAGAGATAGGGAAAGTAGGGGGAGAGAGAAAAACATTGAATTTTGTAGTTCCACTTATTTATGCACTCAGTGGTTGACTCTTTTATGTTCCCTGACTGGTATCAAACCCACAACCTTGGAGTATTAGGATGATACTCTATCCAAATGAGCTACTTGGCCAGGGTCAGATGCAGTATTTTTTCCTTTTGTTTCTTTATTTGTATTACCCATTTACACATAATTATTTTTTTTTTTTAGTAGAAACTGAGTGTAACAGTCAACATGTAAATATTTGGCAAATTATTATTTATCAAATTATTATTTAGTTTTATTACATACTAGTTTTTAATGCTATTTAAAAAGTATCAATATTATAAAAATGGGCTTCTATATAAATATCCTATAAATACATATATCTTCTATGTAGATATGTTTATATAGATATATACATATATATATTCAAATTAACATATATCACATGTAATAATACATCAATATTTATTTGGATTATTTTACTGCTTTCTAGGTTATTAAAAAAATAATCATCTTTGTAGATGCTAATCCCTGAATACCTAGAGACTGATTTCTTAATACAATTAAATTTTTAAAAGTATGTGAATTTATTTTAAATTTCTGAGTTAGTTGAAGGTTTCAGTTGAACATTGATTTAATTTATTAACACATTTATAGCCTACAGAAAAACAAGCCAGAGATTGGTTTTGTAGAATGCACATTGAAAAGGAATTTCTTTTTCTGCTCACTGAAAATAACCAGATGTTACAGATGTAAGTTAGATAAAGTCTCTCTCACACACACACACACACACACACACACACACACAAACACACACAGAATTTGACAAGTTTATTATTTCTTCATATCATATCAATTTCAATAAATGCATTTTTTCAATCTCATGAATTTATTTTGAAATAAATATTATATGTATAGAAAATCAAGAATTCTATCTAATAAAAGGGCAATATGCAAATTAACCATCACTCCATCACAAAGATGGTGGTGCCCATAGAGGCTGGGGTGCTGGATGCTGGCTGTGTCGCCCAGGCCATGAGCCCCAGCAACCCGCTTGCCCCAGCCCTTGGAGGGAGGGAGGGTGGGCGGACCTCTGGCCAGAGGCCAGCCAGGGCGTGTCGTTGCAGACTGAGCTGAGGGACACCCCCCCCCCCCCCCCCATGCACAAATTTCGTACATCGGGCCTCTAGTGTACTATAAAAAGAAAGTTCGCAAACATTATGATTTATAATACATTGTTAACCTGCTTGTTATGTTGTAGTGTACCCCCATCTTACAAAGGACGCCTCAAGAAGTTGAATTATGGAGTCATTTATTAAAAGCCAGCGGCATATGAGGGAGCCATTCAGCACTCCAAACCTCGCAGCCCCAAACAGCTTGCCACATCTGGCTTATATTGGCAGAATATCACAAAAGTATCAATTACATCTTTGGGTCTGGAATGAGGAACGTGTTTTGCAAAAAGCATTTTACAGAAGCGAAATTGAGTAAGTTAGTTAGCTAAAGTATCTATGAATCAATGAATCAACAGAAACACATTATCTGGGACCACCGGGGCAATTTAGAATAATTGTGCTGTCCAGATTCCGGGACCACTGAGTCAACCGGAATGCATTATCTGTAGCTACTGAGACAATTTAGGATAATTGAGCTGTCTTGGTTCCCAGAAGAATGTGTTTCAATGACCAGTGATATCACAATCAATGGGATATTCAAACCATCATCGATGGAGTATTAGGATAGCATCCATAAGTTCAGAAAATCAAAATAACTTTCTATTGTCTTAGCAAACAAATAAGTACAGAAGCCAAACAGCAGTTTCTACCTGAGTTGATTACTACCATACTTCAGTTAGAATTTTGGATATCTTCTATTTTTTAATTCTATATTTATGATATGTAGGTATTGCCATTTTTAACCAAAAAAGAGTGAAATGATTGATGTTTTTCCACTGTTAGGACTTACGTTTTAGCTAATATTTCACAAGTACCCCTGGCTGGTATGGCTCAGTTGGTTAGCATCATCCCAGTCACCAAAAGGTCACCAATTGAATTCCCACTTAGGGCACATGCCCAGGTTGTGGTGCTCCATCCCTAGTGGGGCCATACAGGAGGCAGCCCGTCAATGTTTCTCTCACATTGATGTTTCTCTCTCTCCCTTTCCCTTCCTCTCTCTCAAAAATCAATAAAAACATATTTTTTAAAAATCCTAGTTGAAACCAAAGTCCTTAGTTCTTAGATAATTTACTAGGGATGGTATATTTTCTACCTTTAAATCATTCTGTGCTTTCTTTTACTTTGTTGGGGGAAAATATTATATTTAATTACTGCTGGAAAATGTAAATAGTTATCATATTCTTATACAGTGGTATGCTTACTATTAAAGGCTTTAACAAATTAGAAAGTATTTTTAATATTATTTTATTTAATTTTATATTTAACCTATATATCAAAAGAATGGAAGCATGAGCCAAATTTAATATAAAAACAATCTGTATACACTAGTAATAAAAACAATTGAATGCTGTTATTCAGTTTCAGTTACCTTTAATACCAAACCAAATTTAATTTGATATAAAAGAATTTTATTAAGAATATTGTGTTTGAACTACTTTGCTTGATGTAGGGAAATCCTTAAAAGGCTTAAAAGGTGGCACCATTCATTGGAGATAGGTATCATTGCATAGATGTGATAAAAAGTAGATAGAAAAATTTAAGGTTTGTTTGGGGCAGTATTTTAAGCCTTAAAATTAGAAAAAAAAATATAACTACCAGGGTAAGTAAATATTATGACCTAAACATTGAAAATGATGTGTTAATAGTTTTAAACAAAGCAAAATTATTTAAAACAGAAAAAATCCAACAAAATTAGAAATATTTTTAAAATGAAAGGTGAAAAAATTGTTTCTCTCTCTCTCTCTCTCTCTCTCTCTCTCTCTCTCTCTCTATATATATATATATATATATATAATCACAAAATTCAGTAAAATTACTACAAAAATTTCCCAATAGAAATACTTGGAAGGAATAGTGAAGATCAATTAGGATCAAAGAGTTAACTGGACCTTTATTTGGTATACTATTGATAAATGATGCACTCAACTTCTAAAAGAGTTGAGAAAAGTGATACTCTCCTTGAAAGGTAGCTTGAAATTTTGGTGAAGCAACTGTGGAGCCAAATATATTGAAGACATGAGTGCTTTGCAGTAAAAAAAATGTGGCTACAAACAAAAAAGTAGATTGCAATATGTTAGCTCCATGGTACGAAATACAAAGGCCTTATAAATGGTTGGGTTGGGATAATGGTGGGGGTTACTGATAAGATTAAATTTTCATTATGAGGCTATAATTGAAAAAGAAGACAAGCCCTAGCTGTTTGCTCAGTAGTTAGAGCATCAGCCCTCAGACTGAAGGGTCCTGGGTTCAATTCTAGTCCAGAGCGTGTATCTCAGTTGCAGGCTCAACCCCGGCCCTGATCTGAGTATGTGAGGCAACCAATCCATGTGTCTCTCTCACATTAATGTCTCTCCTCCACCCTTCCACTCTAAAAATCTATGGAAAAAAGTATCCTTGGGTGAAGATTAACAACAAGGACAACAACAAAAAGACAAGAAATTGTCACTTAGGGTGATCATTGTGCATCGTATTATGAATGAAGCATGTGATTATATTATATCAGTCAGGATTCTCCAGAGAAACAAATCAATAGGTTACATAGCTATGTAGAAAAGATTTATTATGAGGAATGGACTAATGCCTTTATGGAGGATAAATGCAACTATCTGTGGTCTGTAAGCTAGAGACCCAGAGAGCTGGTGTAGTTCCAGCAATTCTGAGGGCCGAGGACCAGGAGTGCTGATTGAGGAGAGGAGAAGATGGGTGTCTCAGCTCAAGTAGAAGGAACAAATTCACCCCTTCCCTCCCTATTATTCTATTGAGTCCCTCAATGGATTGGATGATGCCCACCCACATAGGTAAGGACTATGTTCTTTTCTTTTTTTGTTGTTGTTGATTAAGGTATTACATATGTGTCCTTATCTCCCCATTGCCTGCTCCTCCCCCTCTCCCCCCGCTAAGGACTATGTTCTTTACTCTGTTCACTGATTCAAATTCTAATCTCTAATTTCTTCTGAAACACCCTTCCAGTCACACCCCAGTAATGTTTTAGGAGATAATTAGGGTATCCTTTAGCCCAGCCAAGTTGATATGTAAAATTACCCAGTTGCAGTGATATAATAAATATGGTGTTAGTGGGATTTCTGAGATTCCCAATAGACCTAGTTTGGAAATTAGTCTTAGATTCTCTAATTTAATTCAGTGAAATTGTACTTGCTGTTGTATCTTGCCGGTCCAGTTAAATGTAATCAAGTATAGTTTAATAGTTTTTACTACTCTGCAATATTTTATAACATTACACATATTATTTGTGTTTAGTTTCAATGGTCCTTAACCCTATTATGATTTCCAGATCAGTTTTAGGCCAGGGATTAAGCTTGGGACAAGTTGTGCATTTTCTTTTTCTGGAAGTTATGTTTACATTTTAGCACAGAAACTTGCCACTAATAACTTTTGAAAAGTAATTTCACAGTATGACGCGTTGGTATTTTCAGAATTGATTTAGATTCAATAATTCAGTTACGAAGACCTTCAGTCTTGAATTGGTTCCTACCATTGCTGCCTTTGACCATTATAGATTCCAGGTAGTCTATTTACCTGCCAAGTTTAATGTTTCACCATAAATCTCTACCTTGTTAATTCACATGGCTGTCCTTGTTCTTTTTCAAAATATTATGGGCTCTCCTTACCTTTTATTTTTTTTCCTCAGGCTCTAGCACATTAATTTTCATTTTTAAAGTGTGCCTGCTCATCTAGAAAAACAAAGATTTTAGGTGAATGTTGTAGTTTAAAGTTTCTGCTGCAATTTATTACAGTTCCAAGCAATTCCTTGAATCATTCATGCTAAAGAGGATTACTGTCAAACTGTCAGCAGAATTTGTAATGTCAACAAGGGTAAAGTATCAGAAATATGCCATTAGCTTTTTCTTCAATCCATTTTAAGTGAAAATACAGAAAAAATGGGGAATTTTAATGTCCCAATGTAACCAAAGTATATCTTAAACTATCTGTAATAGCTTTAGTTAACCACTGATTACTAAAATCCAATTGCAATCTTCTCAGTGATTATATAGACTTAAATGCTCATGAACACTATTTGCTATAAATGCCACAAGGAAATGGTTACATGAATGAGCAGAAACATTAAACGGCTGACAGCTATTTTGGAATTAAATTGACTATAATGTCAATCAAAACATTCCGTATCATGTAGGAAAACGAGTCTTAAGTGCCAGTAGATATTTCATGGGGGATACATTTTGTATCGGCTTCCCTTAGACAGGAAACTCCCTAAGCACTAACTCTCTTAGTTCAAGATTAAAATCACATCCAGGAGTCTCCATGTGAGTATTAGTGCTATAAACAGTACCATAACCTTAGATTAAATCTATCAACTAAACAGTCTCCAAGACAGAAATGCAAAGCAGCCTAGTTGAATTTTACACAGAATTCATAGGGAAAAGGGAGGACTTTAGCATATTGGCGGTGTTTTCTCTGGTGAGTATGTGCATGTTTGAAACCTGATTCTGATTAATGCAGAGAGAGAAAAGGGCACTAACTGCCTGCATGGAATATTTAGTGCAACACTCTTCATTTTAACACCAGCTCTACTCCCTTAAGATTCTAATGTTAAGAACTGGTGTTTGACCCCTTTTGTCCTGGGACCGTTCTTGACTCGACTACATTGCATCCAAATGCTTTCCAGCTGTTTCAGCTTAAAGTCAATCCTGGCTGCTTTGAGCAAACCCACTGAACTAACTCATGCCCCTGAGATCTAACACTGACAGTGACCATCCTTGTCAGAACTACCAGGAGCAAAGTCCTTTGACCTACCAAAACAGATTAATAGCTTAATGTATAGGCATGTTTCTATTTTTTATTTAAATGAATTGAGTATATAAATAAATAATATATAAATAAATGACCCATAGTTAATATTTGGTTAAATAAGCCATGATATGTCCATGCATAGATAATAATGATAACTTGAAATAATATACGCATAAAATGAAATCATGATAAACAAACTCTGTTATAAAATTATATATACAATTTCATTTGAATGCAGTATCTCCTACAATGCTTAGAACAGGGTAGCCACTTAATACATGGTCTTAAATTGATAAGCATTTTAAAACAAAGATTAATAAAAATAAAGCTTGTCCTTAATTTATCTATATTCATTCTTTCATAAAATAGGCATAAAATGAAACAATAATGATATTTTCCTGGGTGTTGATATTATAAATGAATCTAAGGTTAATTGCCCCCTGGAATTCTGTTATTGGCCTAATTTTCTATAAATTTCATTGGTTATATTTATAATTTCTTTCATTCTTTCTCTCTCTTTCAGACACACACACACACACATATAATCAAATACTGTTAAATGGAAGGCTATGAATATACCTCAAGTAGAGGGGTATGTCACAGAAGTATGGATATAAATACAGCTTTCTAGGGAAAACCCGAAAAGCAGAGAGTAGTATAAAATACTGCAATCTCCACAATCTCCATAATTCTCAATGTCTTCCATTTTAGGTTAACTGTGGATAGTCTGCATGCACAGTGGTCAACATTACAATTGAGAGGTAATTTTTGAACATGATGTAGCAAAAGAAACCTCTGGTCTCAGTGGCTTAAAATGATATCCTTTTGTTTAGCTCATAAAGCTGCAGATAGACAATTTACCTAGGTTTGGCTGGGTAACATTTTCCAGTCATGTTTAGGATCACTTGCATAGCTACTTCTAGGTTGGCTGTCATCTGGGAAAATAGAGGTAATGGACAAAATCTCTTAGAGTTGGAAAAGTTCTGGAACAGCAGATGGAGCTGTGAAAAAGCTTTCAAGCTTCTATGGCACCACATTTGCAATTACCCCTTTAAGCAAAGATAGCCACATGGCTAAGTCAGAGAAACTGGGCTCTAAAAATTTCTGACAAAGTGCATCTCTACAGAAAGGAGTAAAAAACCGGGCCATTAATACCAATATACCACGGAATATCTATGGAACCAGGGAACTGGCCCTGATAAGACTTCAGAACCCAGTGATTGTTATCAACCTCCACTTTAACAGAGCTAACTCAGATTTGCTGAGTCAGATCTACTAAGTTTCTAAAAGGGTGTAGTTAATGAGCCTCAGCCTTACAAATTTGTGTCTCTGTTCCCCTTTGACCCATGAGCACTCATTAAATATCTCTATTGACTCTGATTAGTGGCAGGTCATTGACTTTTCCACTGTGATTGCTGAGGATGAGCATAAGAAGGTCCCATGGGAAGTAATTTTTAATATCAAGCTTCCAGGACGCTTGTCAGTACTTGTAACATAATAATTAAAAATATCAAACATATTTGTCCCTACACAGTTTTTCTGGGATTTTATACATATTCACTTGCAACCAATCAAGGTCTGCCACTTTATACCCCGAGTTATGATGAACCTTAGTGCTGTTTGTTTTTCCAGAACAATCAGGATTTCCATGAGCAACTTCTGAGGGCAGAGAAGCAGGGTCATGTCACACTCAAGAAAGACCAATGTCCAATTTTTTGAAAGTCTGTTGTCCTTGATCTAAGTAAGTAATTTGAACTATCAATCCATCGAGGTTACATAAATTATCCATAAATATACTGAAGGCAAAGCAGGCAAAAACTGAATTCCCCATTCATCAGCTGAAATGTTTAAGAAAAGTTTATTTTACCCTTTTGGGGGGGAAATTAACATATAATGTTATTCTAATTTCCATCACTGTCCTCCTAATTCCTGTGCCCAGGATCTTACCCAACATGCAAGGAGGTATGACTATGCTGGCTAGAACTGCAATGTATTGATTCCTTGAATTTTTGTAACTGGTAGCTTCCCCCATATTTCTTTTGGTGAATACAGCTAGTGTTCTTACAATGATGTAAATATTTTTTTTCATTTTTTAAAATATACCACAATTTTCTTCATGGTGCTCTTTTTGACCCATTTCCTAAGGCATTTATGTTTATCCACTATTATGGTGCTGGTGAGATAGTAGTAGAAACTGTAATATATACATTGGGTTAAATGTTTTCCTCTCCCTGTTTCCCTCCCTCCCTCCCTCCCTCCCTCCTTCCTTCCATCCCTTCCTTCCTTCCTTCCTTCCTTCCTTCCTTCCTTCCTTCCTTCCTTCCTTCCTTCCTTCCTTCCTTCCTTCCATAGACTTGGGTAACATGGTCTTAGTATTTGCTTGTCCATGAGGGGATGAGTTAGCCACAGGTTCCACCTGTCCAGGATCTTATCAGGGAGGGGCTCAGAGATGCCTACTAAGACACTAAGATGGTGCCAGCATAAGTGTATATATGCCACCAAAGATCTAAGACAAATAGGCAATTTGAAAGAGAAGTGGATTTATAGCACAGAAAATTTTCAGCTTTACAGGCTGCTGGTGAGCGAAGAAAAGAAGGCTATAGTTTAAACTTGAAGAAAAAACCAAATAGACAAGTAAACACTCCAACAAGCAAACACACAGACAAACACCACAAGAATTCATATGCTGTAGAGTCAATAGGTGAAGGACTGATCGAATTAAAGGTGCAAGAGAAACTAGTCAAGATGGGACATGCCTCAGCTGCTCAAAACGACCGCCAAGCAGATGGGCTGATTAACATACTACGCACATACACACACATTTGATTTGGCTGCTTCACTAGAACACAGATTTAGATGAGCCAGTATGCACTCAATGTGTAATTGATATGCTAATTGAGGAGAGGAACTAGAATCATATAAAATGCTCATTTAAAAGTAGAGGAAGAAGAAGAAGAAGATGATGAAGAAGAAGATGAAGAAGAAGAAGAAGAAGAAGAAGAAGAAGAAGAAGAAGAAGAAGAAGAAGAAGAAGAAGAAGAAGAAGAAGAAGAAGGAGAAGAAGGTCAATGGTTTAATGTCATGAATTAACTGCAATGAAAACAATTACACACATGACAGAGTAGTTAGAATATCTTAGGCAAAGGTAAAATAGCCTGAAGCAAAAACTTTGGTCTCTCCTACCAAAAATGGCCACGGCAAGGTAATACAGACTATCCAATGCAAGTTGAAATGTTTTAAGAAGGTGTATTCAGAGTTTAAACCTATAACCCAGTGGTCCTGAAAATATGTCCAAAAATCCGATATGTAGGATAGTAACTTAGGTGAATTTCAAATAATCATCGTTAGTTTATTCCATATTGGCAGTGCTAACTTTTTTTTTAGGGGGTGGAGGTCATAAATTGGATAACTACTATGATTTAAGGTAAGTTATAGTGAGAATGATAAAAGTAAAGCTGAAAATTTCTTAAAACTCATTATCCAATGCTTTGTAATAAAATAGGAATGCTGATAACAAGGAAAACTAAAAGTATCTTGCATTTTTTATTGGCATATTACTGTGACCTTGAAATTGTGATTTTTTTTGCAAGCTAATTTGAGTTTAATAAGATTCAAAAATATCTCATTAATAACTTTCTATTCTGAAAAGGTTACACTTAATTAGAAATGTGAAAACAACTAATTGAAATAATACACTGATCACTTAAAGATGATAAATGATAACATCTTATATACCAAGTATAATTTTGTTAAAAATGTGACCTTGTGGAATTGAAACTATTTGAAGTTAAAAGGGATATGACATATGTCCACAAAATGATTATTATAAATTCTTCTCAAATAATGTTTTTGTGAGAAATAAAAGGGGGGTACAATTTTGTAGACAGGACAAAAAAACAAAACAAAAACAACACCACAAAAAATAAAAGAAAAAAAATTAAAACTTTTGTTTTTCAAAAACATTATTAAGCAAATGAAAATAAAAGCTGCATGTTAGTCATATGTCTGACCAGGAAAGTTTTTTTTGGAATTTATAAAGTATAAGTATATTAAATAAATCAATATAGGACACACAATTCAAATAAAAATGGACAAAATATTTTGAATATATATTTACAAAAGGATATATAGCCAATAACACCTCATAAAATGTTCAACATTATTAGTCACTGGGGAAATTCAAATTAAAGACAAAATAAAATAATTTTTCTTAACAGCCAGATAGCTAAAACTAAAAGGATAAAATTCAAAGTTTTGTCAAGGAGAAAATACTGTCACATTTATAGTGGAAGTGTAAAGTAATAAAATCACTTCGGAAACATTTTGCAGGCATTGTCTGATGAAGTTAAACATAGTCCCACTCAGTAACCTAGTAATTCTATTGCTAGAATAGAAAACATGTTTACAAAATAAAAGCATGCTCAACATATATGGGCCACTTATATTAGTTTTCTATCACTGTATAACAAAGTACCCAAAACTGAACAGCTAAAACAGCTTCCAATTGTTATCTCATGTTTTTATAGGTTAGAAGTATGTAGGATGACTGGGTTCTCTGCTTAGTGTTTCACAAGGCTGAAATCAAAGTCTTGGCCAGGTGACTTTATGGAATATCTAGGAAAATACTCACTGTGAGTTTCACTCAGGTTATTGATAGACTTGAGTGCTGTGCAGCTATAGGGCAGACATTATATCTCCCCGTTTCCTGGCTGGATGTTATCTGGGGGTTTCATTTGGCTCCTGGAGGCCACTCTTTGGTTTCTGCATGTGGTTCTTTCCATCTTCAAGTTTCACATTGTGTCAAGTCCTTCTGGTGCTTTGAATCTCTCTGCCTTCCTCTTCTGTTACCAGATGGAGAAATATCTCTGCTTACACTTTCAAGAAACAATTACGTACCCTCTCAGTACCCACCACAGGCCCAGCTTCATGTAGGCCATTTTGTGTTCTAGAATTATTCTTTTTTTAAAATGTATCTTCATTGTTGAAAGTATTTCAAATACTTTTTCCCCCATTGACCCTTTCTAAAACCCATCTATGCTGGTATTCTTAAATTTGCCCAGTTAGAATGTTACCGCTAAAACTGAAGCCTGCAGGATCCGCCCAAATTGCAGTAGGACAGAGACTCCCATTCGTGCCCCTCATGAACTCTTTCCTTGTAGAGGCTGTAGCTTCTGAACAAACTATGGACATCTGGTGCAAAAACTGCCCTTGTGGTTTGGTACTGGACATCACCAGAGCATTAACTGCCAGCTGCTTACTGGGTGCTTCTGGAGACAGAGCTATCACGTGCCCTTCGCCATTATTGTCTGCATATTGCTGCCCATTATGTCTTAGGTCATAGAGGAGGGTAGGCCAATACACACTTTATGGGGCAACCACAAAGCAGAAGTCTTAATGAGAATAGATAGGTAGATGCCACATAGAGCTGCTCCAAGGTACTTCACTGTAACTGCTACATTGCATGTAGAAATGCACATGTTATTGTAAGACTGTGGGACTGTTACTAAGACATATTTATTTTCTATGTTTCATTGAAGTCACTTTCTCAAAGACATAGTTTGTGTATAAGCAAAAAATTAATAATTGTTTAAATGACTATTTAATGTGTACAGTGTTATGTAATACAAAAGATAAAATAATTAAAATCATTAAATGGCATGTATCTGTCTTAAAATAATTTCTAAAACTTAGGGGACAACAACTTAATAGATTTAAACTTATTATATTGTTTTCAATGTGTAATTCCAAATCAAGGTATTTAAATCCTGAAAACACATATTACTGGAAGATTTTAAAATCTTAACTTAGTGTTTTTATATTAAAAATGTTTGTGTTCAAAATAGCTAATGAGCTTCCTTTGTAAAAGTTTTTCTGGTATGATAAATTTTGTAGAAGTTAAATGATATTAAGAGATTATGTAAGAACAGAAAATATAAATAGGAAAGCTGACGAATAGAATTACAGATTTTTGAAATAGAAAATGCTCTTTTTGTTTGTTCATTTGTTGCTTTCAATTTTACAGGGGTGGGTAAAAGTGGGCTTACAGTTGTAATACAATAAATAATACAATAATTAATAATAATACAAGAACAAACTCTGTGTCTCATGTACTTAAAACTTTAAACCTACTTTTTGCTCACCCATCCCAGATGAGTGAAATATCTGGTTCTTTTTCTCTCTGACTTATATCGATTAACATGATATTCTCAAGATCCATCCATGTTGTTGCAAATGTCAGTATTTCATCTTTTCTTATGGCTGAGTAGTATTCTATTGTATACTATATGTACCACATCTTTAGTCAGTCATCTACTGAAGAACACTTTGACTTGGATGCCATGAGTAATGCTGCAATGAATATACGGTACAAATATTTTTGTGAATAAATGATAGACACAGACAACAGTTTGGTGTTTACCAGAGGGAAAGGGGGGGTGGGGGAGTAGTAAAAGGTGAATGTGGTCAAATATATGGTGATGGAAGAAGATTTAACTTTGGTGGTGGATACATGATGCAACATACAGACTACATATCATAAAACTGTACAGTTAAAACCTATATAATTTTATGTCACCCCAATAAATTTAACAGAAGGGGTGAGTTTTATGGTTTGTGAAATATATTTAAAAATATGTAAGAAGATTAAACCTAGTATTAAAAGCTAAATATAAATGAGTGCAAGTTCTGGAGCTTGACTTGTTGGATTTGAAAAAGAGAAAAGAAAAGAAATAGAAAAGACTGCATTGCATCTGGTAAATGCATGAAATATAAAAGTTTTCAGTAAAAATATTTTTTAAAAAGCTGGAAATAGATTGCTAAGCACCTAAAGAGGACTCCAATTCAGGATGAATACATAATAGGACAAACTTGAACATTTCCAGATTTAGAATATGTATCTTGAGACTATAATAAGTAAATATGAAAGCATAAATCATATGGTTCTCTACTGCCAAAACTTATCCAAGTAGAAAGAAATATAGTCTGATAGATATATAAATAGATCAACAGATTTTTAAAAGTTATTTTGTCTTTTGAAATTCAAGTGCTTATTTTTTATATTATTATAATATTATATGCTTCAATATTTTATACATTGAATCCTACATATTACATCCTTATATTAACCACTGTATAAGGCCCATATTCATATGTTCATGTACACAGTATTTTATTGTTTTAAATTATTTGATGTTCAATATTATAAATTAAAACCTATACTATTATCAAACATACATGTAAATGCTTATCAAAGTTGCAAACACATAATAAGTGCTAAACAAAAAGTAACTTTGTATTATTTCTCTCTACCAGTGGACTATTAACTCTATGAGAGAAAGGACCTATGCCTCTTTTACTTGCCATTATATCCCTGGTATTTCACAAGGACTAAATGATAATAGATGCAATATATGTTTGCTAAAAGAACACCAACAAATAAATAGATGAGTTAATTACCTTTACACATATTTAGTAGTTTTTAAAAATTTACTAATTTTAGTGTAATTATTAAAGAGAATATTAAAATAGTCAAATTTAGCATTTCCTTTACCATGTCTTTTCAATTAGGCATATTCCTTCACATTTAATTTCAAATCCACTTCCCCAATATCTGGTATACTCAGACAAATTTAGAATTATGTAGTTAATAATATCCAATGAAATGGAAGCATCATTAAAACAAATGTGTCAAGTCCTTTCGGTAAATTAAAATATCTTGTCTGGAGAAATATTGCGATAATTCTGTGAAGAATAAAATATACCAGGGAGAAATTAGACATATTTTTTTGTACATCAGTTGCTCTCACACAGGAGTTGAATGTAAAAAATTTACTTTTTTGGCTTCCATTTCTATATTTGAAAAATAAAGTTATTCAAATAGCTTATCTCTATGTGACACATTTTGGATTCCAATTTAGTACAATTTCATTGCATTCAAGTCAATCTATACCATTTTGCTTAAACTCATACCACTAATCAAGAACTGTTAGCTGAAGAGAGGAAGGATAAGTAAGACATGATCCCAACAAACATGGCCATACTTTTCATTCATTCATGTATTATCTATGAATGCTTTTGTGCTACAATAGAGTTGAATAATTACAACAGAGACCACCTGTCCCCACAGACTAAAATATTTACTATGGGGCCCTTCATAGAAAAAGGTTGCTGATCCTCACTGTAGACCATGACAATAAGCTCCCACATCTCAATCCACCCTCATTATATATTCATACACAAGGGTATTTAGATTTAGCATGTCTGGGGTGGGGGGAAATGAATCTTAAAGGATAGGCACCAAGCTGATTCTGGTATGTATTTTCCTTTCCCCATACAACTCCATGATTCCAACTGAGGCTCTCTGAGTTAAAAGTACAGTGCTTATATACTAGCATACTATGCAAAATGAAAATGCTGTAGTGGAATTTCACTGTAAAGAGAGTATTTTGACATACATATCTTTAAGTGATCACATATGCCTAGTCCATAATTGATAAAGAAAAACACACACACACACACACACACACACACACACAAAACAAAAGCTTCTAATAATTATAGAAAAACTAGAGGCCCAGTACATGACATTTGTGCACTCTGGGGACCCCTGCAGGGAGCAGGCCTAAGCAGGCAGTCAGACATCCCCAGAGGCGGGAAATGCTCCCATCACTGTCACTGCACTCGCCAGCCATGAAACCAGCTTCTGGCTGAGTGGCGCTTCCCCTGTGGGAGTGCACTGACCAACAGGGGGCAGCTCCTGCATTGAGCATCTGCCCCCTGGTGGTCAGTGCTTGTCATAGCGACCAGTCGTTCCACCGTTCGGTCGATTTGCATATTAGGGTTTTATTATATAGGATTCTCAGCATATAGGAAAATTAAAAAAACAAACTTTTAAAAAACATTAGCTGTGTCTCATACACACAGACAACAGTATGGTCATTACTAGAGGGAAGGAGATTGGGGGATAGTAAAGGGTAAAGAGGGTAAATATATATGGTGACAAAAGATGATTTGACTTTGGGTAGTGAGCATACAATGCAATATACAGATGATGAATCATAGAGTTGTGCATTTGAAACCTATGTAATCTTATTAACCAATGTCACTCCAATAAATTTAATAAATAAAATAAGTAGGACATAAAATCAATAGCTATAAATAGTTTTAAATATTTATCAACATATGTCAGTTTATCAAAGAATTTTTATAAAACAGTAAGCCTGATAACTCAAAATTAGCCTCTGAAGTGAATAAAATCCTTTTGTAATATCTTAGAAGTACAAGATTTAGAGAATTCTAGAATACATAACTATTACACACAAATATTCCTACAAACCAGGCTTTACCACATATCATAAATTATATAAGTAAGAGTACATTATATAACTTTACTATTCATCTTCTGATCTTTGAAAATGTTTTTAGGGACATTTAAATACCATGTGGTCAGGTATTGACATTGAGAGCCATATTTTGAATTACACATACTCATCCAAATATTCTAATTTTTGTATTACTCTTTGCAGCTTATCTCTCTGTGAAAGGGCTGTACATATATACAATGGAATGTAGTAAGAAAATATTTTTTAAAAGCCTCTTATTACCTTGTATTAATTATGCTTGGACAGTATGATGTTTTTGCTGCTCAGATCACATATCAATGTGAATTACTGTAATATATTTATATTTGAAAATTAATGTATTAAGTCTAAACTGATTTCTGTGTGTATGTGCACACACATATGTTGATGATAGTGTCTGCTTCATTATTGGTCTCTATTACATTTTCAATCATCCCTTTTTCTCATTAAATTGAAAATTTTAATAGGATCCTTACAAAGGAGGATATTGGATGCTAAGTAGGAAGTGATATTTCTAGATAAGCTGACCTTTTCCCGAAAGCAGGAAGTAAGCAGAATAGATGTTATTTTGTTAACATTTCTCAGAAGGATAGAGTTAACCTTTCATGGAAGATGGTAAAAATGCAAGCAGTTTTTTTCCTCACAGTGTAACCAGCTCAAAGTTTCTAATGTCATGGAACTGAGAGAGCAATGTCATTATCAAACACTTAATATGATGTGTTTCCCTTCCTGTAGGGATCAGGTGGGGGTAGGGATGAATCAAATTATTGAAATCTATTTATCACTCATTATCTTTCTGCACTCATACTTTATTCTCACTTATTCTTCTTCATCTAGATTTTCCTTAGCACCTGCTCTTAACAAGCCCTTGAACCAAAATGTAGGTTTATTAAAATTGAATACATTAACATTAGGAGAAAATGTGAAAATTGCTTTGTAAAAGTAGGAGCTGAATGACATATTTTAACTGAATATATACAGTTTTATACATATGTACATTCACATATACAAATGTATACTTTTGCTTATGTTTATGTCTATAGTCCTATTATAATATTAATTTCAGGAAGATTATAATAAAACCATGATGAGAGAAGACCAAGAAATAATTTACCCAAAACAAAATAGGACAAAAGTAATATAATAAAGGAGGAGGAAAAAACTTTAGTGTTTTTTTTTTTTAAACAGGCTGGAATTTTTTACTAACATACACTGAGAGTGAAATGTAATGAATTCTGCAACTCTCAAGTTTCAGTGGGGGAAAACCTAAACAATAACAACAAAACAGCTTTGTTTGGCAGAAGTTAGTAACTGTTTTTCTTTTCCCTGACACTTATCTCTCCATCTCTCTATTCTATAAAAACCCCTGAGTGAAGTAATGGAAGCTATCCCAAAGTACCCTTCTACAACACTTAGAGACATGCTACTTAGAGAGAGAGTTCTTATGATACCAGAACTTGATCACAGCTGAAGAGGTAGAGTCAGTTGTAATTCTCTACTACGTGTGTTATAAAGGACAGGAAACATGACCTAGATTTTAATATTCAGGGGGTTTGTCATAATGCTTGAATAAAGTTTTAAGTTTGTTTTTTAAGTGTTGAATAATGGTTCTAAGTCTTCAGATATGCATAGTATTTTGGCTGCTTCAGATGAGACAATTTTGGGGTAAAAATGAATTATTTATGTAATTCAACCCATGTGTGGACACAGATGTCATAATAACCCCAGGAATCTCTCTTGAAATCTCTCTCTAATGTGTAGGGCTATTCCTCCTTACTGCATAGCACACAATACCACAGAGGCTACAACAAAATGTTAGCAAATCTCATTCCCATATTGTTTAATAAAGATATTAAAATTTAAATTTTGAAATATATCAATTTGAGTGCTAAAGTACATGACTTTTATGAAAATAGATTTCAGATATTCTAAATAATCAGAAGTAAATAACACCTTTAGCTGTCTCGTGGGTCTTCCTTAAAAAATATATCAAAGATTATTTTAGGTGAGAAATAACTGACAAATAACATATTAGTTTCAGGTGTACAACATAATGATTCAATGTTTGTATAGATTACAAAATGATTACCATAATAATTCATCACCAAAAATATTATTAAATTTGCATGTCTTCCTGGTGTTCATAAGGAACAATGTGTCATTTTCAACTATGAATTGTACCAGAGTATTCAGTCAAAATGTACTCACATTTTTTGGTAACATATACATAATTTATAAAGTCCAGGCTCTTTCAATGTTGACATCATTCAATGTTGTTTGAACATTCTCAAAGAGTTTTCCCATCTACATCTCACATATAATATTCCATAATTTAAATAATCTTTTATGACTTTAGGTAAAGTTTCCTATAATGTCATTTTAACTACTTAAAACAAGACAGGAGAAACTAGGACTACTTTTAGTAAATTAAAAGTGAAAAGAAGAGTAAATATGTAAACAATAAATATACCCTTTATTCTGTTACTGTTCATATTAATCCTCCTCAGTTACAACAGAATCAAGCCTAGCTGGAAAACAGAGGTAATTTGGTGATACTATTACTATTCTTACAAAACAAAACAAAACAAAACAAAAAAACAACTTTAATAATACAGCAATCATGCACAGACCTTATTCTTTCTTATTCTTACAAATACTGTACTTCTAGAATTTGCCTATGTTGGTTTTCTTTTTCTTAATATTTTTAATTGATTTTTAGAGAGATGAGAGGAGAAAGAAACATCAATTATTTGCCTTCCAAACGCACCCTAACCAAGGTATGTGCCCTGACCTAGAATCGAACCCACCAGCTTTTGGTGCATGGACAACGCTCCAACCAACTGAGTCACACCAGCCAGGGCATGCTTATGTAGATTTTA
Organism: Ia io; assembly: GCA_025583905.1. Taxonomy (NCBI): domain Eukaryota; kingdom Metazoa; phylum Chordata; class Mammalia; order Chiroptera; family Vespertilionidae; genus Ia; species Ia io. The sequence goes on from JAJQQW010000017.1 coordinate 71,549,192, forward strand.
TCAACAGTTAGCCATAGATAGTGCAACTTTGAAAAACAGATATTTATCATATAGTTGTGTTTGAAGTAAGCATCTTCTTTAAAAAACACAATTACTTTCCAGTGTTCATCATAGTGACTCAATATGTATACAAATTACAAAATGATCCTCATGAGTGTCTATTTACCATCTGTCATCATATAAAGCTATTACAATATTATTGACTATCTTTTCTAAGGTTTCCATTATATCCCAATGAGTTACTTATTTTAAAATTGGAAATGTGTACCTCTTAATGCTCTTTACCTATTTTGCATGCCCTCCCTAACCCTTTCTCCATTGGTAACCCCAAGTTTGTTTCCCATATCTATGAGTCTGTCAAAATGAAAAGACAACCTACTGAATGGAAGAAGATATTTGAAAATCATATATTTGATAAGGGGCTAAAATCCAAAATATATAAAGAACTGACACAACTTAATATAAAAAAAACAATTAAATAATAGAGAGATGACTTGTATAGATAGTTTCCTAAAGAAGACATTTAGATGGCCAACAGGAACATGAGAGGTACACATCACTAATCATCCAGGTAATACAAGTCAAAGCACAATGGGGTATCAATTCACATCAGTCATAATGGCTAATATAAACAAACAAACAATCAGACAGACAAACAAAAAAGACAAGTGTTGGAGAGGATGTGGAGAAAAGGAACATTATCCACTGTTGGTGGGAATATCAAGGAAGAGATACTAGAGAAAACAGTATGGATGTTCCCCCAAAAAATTAAAAGTAGAACTAACACACATTCCAGCAATTCCACATCTGGGCATTTACCTAAAAAAAATGAAAACACTAATTGTGATACAGACACCACTGTGTTGTTGTAGCATTATTTACAACTAGAGGCCTGATGCATGAAAATCATGCACTGGAGCGGTGGGGGGTCCCTCAGCCCGGCTTACACCCTCTCGCATCTGGGACCCTTCGCTCCTTACTACCCACCTGCTCGCTGCTCCTTACTGCTTGGCTCGCTGCTCTTAGCACTGCCGCAGGGGTGGGAGAGGATCCTGCCACCACTGCTGAGCTCACCAGCTGTGAGACCAGCTTCTGGCTGAGCAGAGCTCCCTCTGTGGGAGTGCACTGATCACCAGGGGGCAGCTCCTGCGTTGAGTGTCTGCCCCCTGGTGTTCAGTGTGCATTATAGCAACTGGTCGTTCTGGTCATTCCGCTGTAATGGTCACTTAGGCTTTTATTATGTAGACTAGTGGCCCGGTGCACGAAATTCGTGCATGGGGGGGGGGGGAATCCCTCAGCCCAGCCTGCACCTTCTCCAATCTGGGATCCCCTTGGGGGATGTCGACTGCTGGTTTAGGCCCGATTAAACCAGCAGTCGGACATCCCTCTCTCGATCTGGGACTGCTGGCTCCTAACCTCTCACCTGCCTGCCTGCCTGATCGCCCCTAACCACTCTGCCTGCCGGCCTGCTCACCCCCAACTGCCCCTCCACCAGCCTGCTCATCCCCAACTGGCCCCCCTGCCAGCTTGCTCACCCCCAACAGCCCCCCTGCCAGCTTGCTCACCCCCAACTGCCTCCCCCCGCTGGCCTGATCACCCCCAACTCCTCTCCCCTCATGGCCTGATCACCCCTAACCACCTCTGCCTTGGCTCCATCACCATGACTTTGTCCCGAAGGATGTCCGGAGGGTCTCCTGGTATAATTAGTATATTACCCATTTATTAGTATAGATAGCCAAGATATGGAAACAGCTTAACTGTCCATCAATAGATGGATAAAGAAGATATGGTGCATGCATATAATGGAACATCACTCATACATAACAAGAATGAAATCTTGCCATTGCTACAACATAGATTAATTAAACTAAAACAAAAATGTTTTCTTATGTAAATAAATGAAAATGTATCTTTGAAATATCATCAATAGTCTTGAAGCAATACTTCTGTGAAGAATGGCAAAATGCCTCTCTCTAAATAGAAATACAATATAAATCTATAATTCTGGCCTTGATTGTATAAAGTCAGAGAAGAGAGAAGAAATTCTAATGTTTCTGTTATATGTATTGAATAAACTTATTTCGTCAGTTGTGTAGCTACAGTAATCACGTGTGTATGTGTGTGTGTGTGTGTGTGTGTGTGTGTGTGTGTGTGTGTGTGTGTGTGTGTCAAGTTGAATAGAACTCAGTCCAATAAATGATGACATCTTAGTCTGTCCCAAACTATTTTTATGTGTACAATAAGTCATTTAATTTGAAAATTTTTAGGGTTTGGCCAGTGATGCAGGCTATAAAAGAATTCACAACTAAAAAAGAAAGATGCAAAGAGAAAATTTCTTTTAATTTCCAAGAGACGTAAGGGCCAATTATTGGTAGTCAATAAAGGGCATGGAAGAAAGGGTGGCCTGCTCTTTTAAGTAGTGGCTGTTGCTGAGCTACAAGGAAGGAAGTGGGATTATGTTGAAGTTGAGCAGATATATGGGGGGGGGTGGGTGTTGTCTTGAAAAGTTATAGTTCATTTGCTTTCTAGGAAATAGTCCAGCAGATGTCCTAGGGAGGTATTTTATCAGTACTTTTCTCAAGCCTGTAAAACACGCTTAGAACAAAAGTTATGAAGAGCTCAAAAGAGGCTTGTTTGAAGCGGGAGGGGAAGGGAACTTTCCACTAACTAGAGATTCCTTGGTGGGGATTATTCCTGAGTGGTGAAAACAGCAGGGAGGAAGGGGATGCAGAATGTTGCCTTGAAAGTAGGGTATCTTGTCCCCCCGGTTGAGCAAAAGAGCTGCTTGAATCAGAGGAACCAACAATCTTGGGTTTTAATTATCAGGTGCTTCTCATAAATTGTGGAAGGCCACTGCAAAGAAAAGGCCTGTTTTCTGTCCTTATAAAAGTGATTAAAAGTAAATGTATATATGGGTGATTTTTAAAAAAAAGATATCCTACCTAATAAAAGAGTAATATGCAAATTGACCATCACTCCAACACACAAGATGGCTGCCCCCATGTGGTCAAAGATGGCTGACTACATGTGGACACAAGATGGTTGCCACAAGATGGCCAGCAGGGGAGGGCAGTTGGGAGGGATCAAGCCTGCAGGGGAGGGCAGTTGTGGGCAATCAGGCCAGCAGGGGAGGGCAGTTGGAAGGGACCAGGCCTGCAAGGAAGGGCAGTTGGGGGCGATCAAGCCTGCAAGGGAGGGCAGTTAGGGGTGACCAGGCCAGCAGAGGAGGGAAGTTGGGGGTGACTGGGCCTGCAGGGAAGGGCAATTGGGGGGGACCCAGGCCTGCAGGGGAGAGCAGTTGGAGGGGACCAGGCCTGCAGGGGAGGGCAGTTAGGGGTGACCAGGCCTGCAGGGGAGGGAAATTAGGGGCAATCAGGCTGGCAGGGGAGAAGTTAGGCATCAATCAGGCTGGCAGGGGAGTGGTTAGGGGGTGATCAGGCTGGCAGGCAGAAGCAGTTAGGGGCAATCAGGAAGGCAGGCCGGCAAGCAGTTGGGAGCCAGCAGTCCTGGATTGTGAGAGGGATGTCCGGCTACTTGTTTAGGCCCAATCCTACTGGGCAGTCGGACATCCCTCGAGGGGTCCCAGATTGGAGATGGTGCAGGCTGGGCTTAGGGACGCAACCCCCCGTGCGTGAATTTTGTGCACCAGGCCTCTAGTTGTATAATAACATCCATGCCTTTAAAGAGTTTAAGCTAGATAAAGAAAGAAAAGCCTTATGATAAAGTACCAACAATGTGGTTGAAGCAATAGAAGTTCATTATAAGATTTGCATTGATTGCCTTTGCTGGTGTGGCTTGGTTGGTTGGGTGACATCCAGTGCACCAAAAGATTGCTGGTTTCATTCCCAGGAAGGACACATGCCAGGGTTTCAGGCTAGATTCCTGGTAGGAGGTGTGCAGGAGGCAGCCAATCAATGCTTCACAGTCACATTGATGTTCTCTCTCTGTCTCTTTCTCTCTCTCTCTCTCTCTCTCTCTCTCCATTCCTCTCTCTCTAAAAGTCAATTTAAAAACAAAATTTGCATTGATCTACTTTGCAATCCACCTCTAATTTTATTATGTCTGAAATAACCCTATAAATGTGTTTCTGTGTTACTTTTTTTGATAGTAATATACTTTTTTATTTTTATTTTTATTTTTATTTATTTATTTATTTTTAAATATATTTTATTGATTTCTTACAGAGAGGAAGGGAGAGGGATAGAGAGCTAGAAACATCGATGAGAGAGAAACATCGACCAGCTGCCTCCTGCACACCCCCTACCGGGGATGTGCCCGCAATCAATGTACATGCCCTTGACCGGAATCGAACCTGGGACCTTTCAGTCCGCAGGCTGACGCTCTATCCACTGAGCCAAACCGGTTTTGGCAGTAATATACTTTTTTAAAAAGTCCAAGCCAATAACAATCCAAGACTTCCTCTTTAATAATTATATCATTTCAGTTTAAATGTGGTACCAACATCACCATTACTTATAAGACATGATCAAATTGTAGACACTATATCACTATTTCTTAACACAATGTAGGGTCAATAAATTATAAATTTGGATATGCTTTCTGGATCTTTGATGTACAGTGGAAGACCAGAAGAAAATGAATCATTTGACAAAGCATAATTAACAGTGATATTTTTTATAAGTGCAAACTGTGGAAAATAAGGGTTTTAAAATATTATTGACTATTAGATATTCACTAATGAAAAAGTATTAATGATAAAAAATACTGTGTATTAAGAACAATTTTATATTTACACTATGGGTTGATGTTCCACAGATAAAGTACCAGACACCAGTTAAATTTCAATTTCAGATAAACAACAAACATTTCTCACTGCAAGTATGCTCAAATATTGTGTGGGACATATTTGTGCTAAAATCAAATCTGCTGTTTATTTGAAATTAAACCTTAATTGTAAGTTTTGTATTTTTATTTGATAAATCTGAAAACACTAGAATTATACATATTTCTGATTTTTCTAATTTGCTACAGAGATACAACACTATTATACAAAACTAGAGGCCCAGTGCATGAAATCATGCATAGGTGGGGTCTGGCTGGCCTGGTCCCAACTGGGGAGAATACGGGCCAGGCGTGTTGGGAGGAGGAAACGGCAGAAGGTTGGCCATCTGGCCCACCCCAATTGGGGCCCAATCAGGGCCGGGCCAGCTGGGGGGAGGGGCCGCAGGTGATTGGCTGGTGGACCTTGCCCCTGATTAGAGATGGGGGAGCCAATTGGGGGTGGGCCAGCCATGGGGAGGGGCTGTGGTGGTGAGCCAGCTGGCTCTACCCCAGAAAAGGTTAGGGGGGCTGATCGGGGTCAGTGGCAGGGGGAGGTGCCGTGGGAGGTTGGCCGGCCAGTCCTACCTCCTGATGGGGCCAGTTCACTGGTTGCAGTGGGCATAATAGTGACCGGTCATTCCAGTCATTTTGGCATTCTGGTTGCTGGCTTTTTATATATATGTTGAAAAGGAATATATGCTATATATGCCACCTCACAGTGGTCTCAGGAACAGCAACATAGAATCCATCACAATATTTCTGTAGCAAAACATATGAATATGAACACTAAATGGATTAAACAGAGTGAGGTTCATTTGTATTAAGTACCTAAACTATGAAGAAACTTTATAGTTTGAGGATTTTCTGGTATATGAATTACAGATAAATGGTTGTAATCATGAAGACCATTTTTAATATATATTTTAATTACATTTATTGGGGTGATTAATAATATTATATAGGTTTCAAGTGTACATTTCTATAATTCATGATATATGTATTGCATTGTATGCCCACTGATGAAATTTCCACCTTCCAATTTTTCAAGCATCATTTCTTAGAACTGTGTTATTTCCTTAGTGCTTCTGTTTCCTTATGCTTCTTCCTTTGCTGATGAGGTTGGCTTCTTCCCCCTGGATGGGATATACAGTTGCTGCTTTGATAATATAAGAGACCATGCTTTCCTCTCTCATGGTTCTTTTCTCATCCCTAGAAATTCTCTGATCTGACCTAACCTTATTTTTTTCAGTCTATAGTCAGGGGAAGGAGGGAGAGCCTGGGTAGGCAGTTATTTATGAGAAAAATTCAATTTGCTATTTGGAATGCAGGTAAGGTCAGTTACTAAGCAACAGGCTACAGTTGAATGTGACTGAATACTAAAATTTGTCATGCTTACTAATTTGTCCTATGACCTCTGAAAGTTACTTAACTCTTGTTAATTGGTCATTGTAGAATTCAGTAAATACTGTGAAGTAAATGCTGACAAACTAATAGAGCCTCCTGTACTCAATAAGTATGAGACCTACACCTTCTTTGTCACTTGGGAAAGACATGGATAGTTCCCTTCCTCCAACTGACACATATTCTTAGATGTAAAAAAAAAAATTAATTTCTTTGATTAAGGTGTTACATATGTGTCATTATTCCCCCATCATCCCCCCCATATCCTCCCACTCATGTCCTCACCCCCCCCCATTGTTTGTGTCCATTGGTTAGGCTTATATGCATGCATACATGTTCTTTGGTTGATCTCTCCCCACCCTCTCCTACCTTCCCTCTGAGGTTTGATGGTCTGATCTATGTTTCTCTGTCTCTGAATCTGTTTTTGTTTATCAGTTTATGATGTTCATTATATTCCACAAATGAGTGAGATCATGTGATATTTATCTTTCTCTGACTGATTCCACTTCTAGGAATATATCCCAAGAAACTAGAAACACCAATTAGAAAAAATATATGCACCTCTATGTTCATAGCAGCACAATTCACCATAGCTAAGATTTGGAAACAGCCTAAGTGCCCATCAGCAGATGAGTGGAGAAAAAGATGTAAAATTTTTAAGAGTTGAAAATAATTAACTTTTATCTGCAATAAAGTAGATGAGAGTATAAGCTTTTATTAATGTTAAGAAACATTTTCTTCCTTTAACATCCATAAAACCACTATCACCATGCCCTTCCCTTCTTCCTCTAACCACCTATATCCTCTATCCTTAATTACTATTTCTTTTCTAACCACCTTTTTAATTTTGATACTCTCTGGGGTTCTACTCTTTTTTTTCTTCAAAGATTTTTTTTATTGATTTTTAAATAGAGAGAAAGGGAGTGGGAGAGAGGAACATCAATGTGAGAGCTGAACATTGATAGGCTCCCTCCTGCATGCCACCCAGTATCAAGCCCGCAACCCAGGCATGTGCCCTGACCAGGAAGTGAACAAGCCACTTTTTGGTGCACAGAACAATGCCCAACCAACTGAGTCACACCAGCCAGGACTAGGGTTCTACTCTTAATTCCCTTATCTTTTGCCCCAATTTAATATATATGACCCATTCTATCCTGAGAAACAGATCAATATTTTCATCTATATTCTGATAATGTTATTGTAAATATCCCCATTGTGCCTCAGAACAGTTCATTTTTGGGGGAGTCTTTTCTAACTTTTATCTTTCTTGCTACCTCAACCCCAGGCATCCAATAAAAGACATATAAAAAGTCATCCTACACTATATATTAGGACCCCTCCACCACCTACCCTCCACCCCTTCCCTCTGGTATTCACCACACTGTTGTCTGTGTTCATTAATTTCAGATTTATATGCCGCATACAAGTGAAATCATATGGTTGTTAGCTTTTTATGACTGACTTATTTTGCTTACATTCTCAAGGTCCATCCTTGTTGCAAATGGCAGTATTTCATCTTTTATTATGACTGAGTAATATTCCATTATATATATGTTCCTTACTTTCTTTATCCAGTCATCTATCAAAAGACACTTGGTTGTCTCCAAGTCTTAGCCACTGTGACTAATGCTGCCATGAACATAAGGGTGCATATATCTTTGCAAATACATGTTTTCAAGTTTTTTGGGTAGATACTCAAGAGAAGGATTGAGAGGTCATATAGTAACTCTATTCTGAATTTTTGAGGAATTGCCAGACTGTTTTCCAGAGTGGCTGTACTACATTCCCACCAGCAGGGAATGAAGGTTCCCTTTTCTCCACAACCTCTTCAGCACTTGTTATTACTTGTATTGTTGATAATAGCCATTCTAACTTATGTGAGGTGGTATCTTATTGTAATTTTGATTTGCATTTCCCTAAAACAGAGTTGAACATCTTTTCACATATCTGTTAACCATTTGTATGTCTTCTTGGGAGAATTGCCTGTCCTCTGTCCAATTATTAATTGGATTGTTTGTTTGTTTGGTGTTGAGTTATTTGAGTTCCATATTTTTTTTTTATATTAACCTTCCTAAGTAGTCCCATCTCTGGCACTAGCAGCAGCCAACTTGATTCACAGCTTGGCCTCACCTGGGTACCTTCAAGCCCAGCACAAGTAGAAGTCATCTGAAGATCTCTTTGTAGCTCATGCCAGGTGGCTTCGGGCAGAACACAAACCATGGTTGACCTTGTCCTGCACCTCTGGGAGGCCTCAGAGCCAGCACACCCAGTGTACAGCTTTAGACCACATTGAGCCATCACCACCCAACTATTATAAGTACCACGCTTAAGGAACGGACTACGTGGAAACCAGAGCAGAGCCTCCCTGAAGTAAATCCTGCTCTTGGGCCCCTTCATAGCTAATCCTCCAGGATTGTCACAGGTTTGTGGTTGGTGGTTGCAGCCAGTCCTTGCAGTGGATATCCTGGAAGTAAATCCCTCCCATTGACATGCCAACATGAATCAAGGCTCAACTACATCGGAGGGTGGATACAGCCCACACAGGGAACACACCTCAAATGTCCAGCTGGGGTGATCAGGGAGGCTGTGCCTCTGGACCCTACAAGACACCTACCACATTAGGTCACTTTACCAAGCCTGGGAGATAAAGCAAACATAGGGAGGCTGCCAAAATGAGGAGACAAAGAAACATGTGTCAAATAAAAGAGTAGAACAAAACTCCAGAAAGAGAACGAAATAAAATGGAGGCAAGTAATTTACTAGATGCAGAGTTCAAAACACTGGTTATAAGGATGTTCCATGAACTTAGTGAGAACCTCAACAGCATAAAAAAAGTATTATTATCTCCTTTTAAAATAGAGAAGATTGATGCTCCAATATGTAAATGCTTAAAGTACCACAGGTAATAATAAATTTAAGATAAAAATTTGATTCAAACCTGGTTCTGCCTTTTCACAAGACAATGTTTAACCATGACTACATATAACCTCTCAAACAGTAATCAACGTACCCTTGAAGAGTGACAATAACAATAATCTCTTCTACACTTTTGTATTCTTAGCATAAAGCATATCCTGGTAAAGAGAAAACCATAAATAAACAGTTCCTAAATTGATCTATACAAACATAAAAGAAAAAAAAAAGGGGGGAGGCACATTTTGGCTTCAAATAGGCAATACCTTTTTCACAAAATATGGGGAAAAGGGGGCTTCTTTACTTTTATTTTTTCCCCTTTAATATTTTGTTCTGAAGTTCAGTCCTTAGAAGGTGTTTGTAAAGACTTCAAATAATTGTACTTGAAGTAGTCACTGAAAGAGCACCTGTTTCTTTGAGATTAGAATAAGGGTTGCTCATTGTCTTACCTGTTCGTGAGACTCAGAAAGAAGAGCAAATCTCAAAAGAGTGAAGCTAAATTACAGTGGGAGCTATATTCATTAACTTCCAGATCTACAAAAGAAACAGTACAAACGTATAATTAAAGAAAGCTTAGAGCATCCTCATTCTTGTGGTAAGACTATTTAAAATATTTTAAGTTTGTACAAGTTTTGCAATCTAATTGTCATACTTATGGAACTGACATTTGCTTTTTACAATAAAGAAATTACAATAAAATGTAAAGGACAATGTTAAAATTCATTCAGAGTATTGTTTAATTTTGTAAAAACATTTTAGGATCACATTTTAGCATATTTAAATCCTATGAATCATTTTAAGAAATCAATTGGAAAATACAAATTTCCAAATGTTAAGATGATGAAACTCATATTTTTTTCAAAGCATGAAATGCATTCAAGGCATTATAAAAATTCTTTCTCAGTAAAAATAAAGTAAAATAAAGAAAATGAAATTTATAAGAGAGAGTTCCTTTATCTCTAGTGATCACATGAGATCTAGCAACATGCATACATAAAATATACAGATGATGTATTGTAGAACTGTATGCCTGAAACCTGTGTAATTGTTTTAACCAATGCCATGTCAATAAATTCAATAAAATAAATAAAATAAGAGTGTGTGCTTTTAAAACCTTATTATTCATATATGAGGCATTGCATATCAAGATTAAACTTCCAAAACATATGTGATGAATACTTATTTTTGAAGAGCTCAATGCAGATGCTAGTATTCCCAGCAGGGATTTTTTTTTTAATTGATTTTTTACAGAGAGGAAGAGAGAGGGATAGAGAGTTAGAAACATTGATGAGAGAGAGAAACATCGATCAGCTGCCTCCTGCACACCCCCCACTGGGGATGTGCCCGCAACCAAGGCACATGCCATTGACCGGAATTGAACCTGGGACCCTTGAGTCCACAGGCCGACGCTCTATCCACTGAGCAAAACCGGTTTTGGCCCAGCAGGGATTTTTTTATGCTTTTCTGGACATGTAATTAAGCCAGACTAACAAACCAGTTAAACCAGGTGAAAGTAACTAACAAAGAAACTGATCGACCTTGTAGGTCAACAGGAAAGTTTTGGACTTTACCCAGCACATGATAGGTTATTTAGTTGGTTGGTGAGTCCACAGACCTTATCTTGACCAAGTCAAAGCCAGGGCTTTGTGACTCCCCTCATGGCTACGATCCTGTTTTTGTTTTGTTTTGTTTTATTTAGATGGAAAGGTACCCATTATCTTCTCTTATTGAAATAACCCTCCTTAATTGAACCAGACTTACTGTTTCTGGCTGCTTATGCACAGTCCCTGAGATCCCAGGACCTCTCCTTGTAGATGAAGTGGGCCACAAACCCCCATGCTATATCCCACTAGGTCTCACTGAGAAAAATCTTGAGTCTCTCACTCACACCTCGATTTTCCAACCTGAAGGATTAGGATGAACAAACTGAAGAGCTGAAAATGGGAAATAAGCGCAGCCAGATCCGAGAGAAGCTTACCAGAGATTCCAGAAAGCGTCCGAAGAGCCAGTGAACTGAAAGGTCTCCATCGGCACCATCACCGCCTCTAGGAGCCATCCTGAGTCTCTAACAGCTGTTTTTGGTTTTCATCTTGTTGCTAAAATTGTCAAATGACAAAACTAAAGCAATGTAGTAATGAGTTTGATGCCCCTTGTTCAAGGGAGAACAACCCATAGATTGGGAGAGAACAGTGTCTAGTAAGCAAGCAAAGGAGCCTTCTTCCTGAAGTATTTGGGCAAGAGTGAGTTTTATAGATCTTCAGAAGAGGCAGCAAGAGAACAGAGGGCTTGACTGGCTAGGACAGTGGTCGGCAAACTCATTAGTCAACAGAGCCAAATATCAACAGTACAACAATTGAAATTTCTTTTGAGAGCCAAATTTTTTAAACTTAAACTTCTTCTAACGCCACTTCTTCAAAATAGACTCCCTCAGGCCGTGGTATTTTGTGGAAGAGCCACACTCAAGGGGCCAAAGAGCCGCATGTGGCTCGTGAGCCGCGGTTTGCCGACCACGGGTCTAGGACGTTGTGGATTTCCTTAAGGCTCATAGATCCTATTTTCTAGGGCAAGGTAACTAGCTAAAGCTGAGTTGGAGGATTGTGATTGGTGTATGCTAGGTTTCCTTGACAGGCATTTCCCATAAGTGCAGGCTTACGTAGGTTTAGACTTGTGGCGGCCTCCGTTTTGTGGATCACAATACACAAATTATTTTTATTGCTGAACAATTCCACTCCTAGGTACATACCCAACATAAATACATGTATATGTGTATCAAACTTTACAGTTAAGAATGCCCATTGCGATTTTATTTGTCTCAAACTAGAAATAATACAGTTGTCCATGAACAATAAAATGAATAAATTAATCACGGTTTATCTATACACGTAAATACTACATAGAGCAATGAAGATAAAGACACAATTGAGCCCTAGCTGGTTTAGCTCAGTGGATAGAGTGTTAGCCTGAGGACTGAAAAGTCCTGGGTTCAATTCTGGTCAAGGGCAGGTACCTCAGTTGCAGGCTCCTCCCAGCCCCGGGCCCTGGTCGGGGCTCCTGCAGAAGGCAACTAATCCATGTGCTTCTCTCACATTGATATTTCTTTCTGTCTTTCCCTCTCTCTTCCACTCTCTCTAAAAATCAATGGAAAACTACCATTGATTGGGGTCAGGATTAAAAAAAAAAAAAAGAGACACTATTGCTCCACATGTTAACATAAGAATCTCACAAACCTTATGTTGAACAACAGAAGTAAGACTTAAATCACTACATAAAGTATATTCCATTTTTTAAGTTTTCTAAACAGGTGAAAATCTGTTGTGATAGACTTTGAGTAATTGTTAAATTTGGGTGGATAGTGACAGGAGGGGAGAGGAAGGGGACCTCTGGATGCTCACAGTGAAAAGTTTGTGATCTGTAAATGTACAGACTCAAGATTTGTGCAGGGTTTTGCTGGTATATATGATTTCAGTGAAACGTGTTCTTAATAAATAAATGAGAACAATAATCTAGAGGAGACAGAATGGTAGTTTGGAGTAGAGTAGCCATATAGTGAGAGGTGGTTGAATCTATTCTAAAGTTAGAGGCAATACTGTATTTTAAAATTAATGTGTACTATGAGATAAATAAATTATAGATGTCAGCTGAGACACTAGAAAGTTAAACTTGTCATTAAAAAGAAGAAATGGCAGGGTTTTGGAGGTCTGATCACTTGGTTTGTAACATCTTAAATTACATGTGCTTTTCAGTACTCAAGGGGAGCTCTAATAGGAAATCCTATCTAATAAAAGAGTAATATGCAAATTGACCATCACTCCAACACACAAGATGGCCACCCCTATGTGGTCAAAGATGGCCACCCCCATGTGGACACAAGATGGCCACCACAAGATGGCCAGCAGGGGAGGGCAGTTGTGGGTGATCAGGCCAGCAAGGGAGGACAGTTGGGAGGGACAAGGCCTGCCGGGGAGGGCAGTTGTGGGGGGAACCAGGCCTGCAGGGGAGGGCAGTTGGGGGTGACCAGGCCTACAAGGGAGGACAGTTAGGGGCAATTGAGCCAGCAGGGGAGCAGTTAGGTGTCAATCAGGATGGCAGGGGAGTGGTTAGGGAGCAATCAGGCAGGCAGGCAGGCGAGCAGTTGGGAGCCAGCAGTCCTGGATTGTGAGAGGGCAGTCAGGCATCCTTCCAGGGGTCCCAGATTGGAGACGGTGCAGGCTGGGCTGAGGGACACCCCCCTCCCCCTTGCAACGGGCCTCTAGTTTTATATAACCATTCATAGTTCAGAAGAGAAATCTTGAAAAATATTAGCATAATGGAAAAATAATAAAATGAAAACACATATCAAATAAAAACAAAATAAATTTGTAATATCTATAGTAATATTAATAACTACACTTTATGGTTAAGATAATTTTTTAGAGCTAGCAAGGCAAAATAAACACTTATAAAACAAAACTAAAATTGACAGAATTGATACCGAATTTTTGGACTGGAACACGGATTCTTTGTCCACCGGAATCGAAGAATGAATCCATGGACAGAAAGTGCTATAGCAAAGATGGAAATTTATTGAAGAACAAATACAGACTCCCACGTGGGGAGGGGGAAGAGTCCCAAACAACTGACTCCCATGTGGGGAGGGGGAAAGGGTCCCACTGAGTTCCTCTTCCCAAAGGCTTATAAAGGCTGCAGATCCTGGTGCCTTGATATCCCCTCTGATTGGTCACTATTCCCTCAGACTGGTTACTATAGTAACTCCTGGGCTCAAAGGTGGAACCTCACATGGCACATGTGAGGTTCTCCCTCCCCTCCTTCCTTATTGTTTTTCTATTCCCTTTGGGCTTTTTTCTTCTCCTTCTGGATGAAGGGCTTCCTTCTCTTTATTTTGTAAATATAGACCTTTCTTGGCTACTTCCAGTTCCCTTGGAGAAGTAACTGCACCTGCCTTCCTTGTGTTATGGAAATGAACCTACCTTCTCCCAGTCTGTGGCCCTGTGTTTTTTCCGTGGACCCCAATTCTAAAAAAATCCCTAAGCCTGCCTATGCTCCCCCAAAATTTCTGCTTCAGAATTATTTGCATACTAATCTCAAAAATAAAGATTAAGGAGGCAAAAGTCAAACAAGCAAGTATGTGTGTAGAATATTTGTGAAGTACAAATAACACATCTGATCCAATTGGCATTTGTGGAACACTGACTATAACACAGAATATATATCTTCTTTGCAAGCATTGTGAAACATTTTTAAATTGAGCACATAAAAAAAAATAAAACAAATCTCAAAATTATAAAAAATGTGCTGATCAGTTTCTCTAAAGACAGAAAATTTTTGTTAAACCTCACAGTGAGCTTAGACACTGGTATAAACTGTGAGAGTATATTTTTATGTCTAATATCCTATATCTGTAGAGAGTTATATAATAGGATACATTCAAAAGTATTTTTGTTTGGATGATAAATTATATGATAATCATGGTTATAAATCAATAATAACATATGTATTTAAGTATGTTTGAAAAAACAACATAAAGAACTTGTAATATACTTAGAACTGCTCAATAAACTGCTGTAAATAATCTAAATTGGTATCTTCAAGCAGTATTTCTCAAAACATTTGTCTTCATCACTCAGCCACAATTTTAGACATTATTGAAAAACCCAAGAGCTTTTGTGCATATAGGTACTATCTTTCAATGTGATCAATATTCAAACCTAAAACTGAGAAATATTTTTTTTTTTTTTTAAAATATATTTTATTGATTTTTTACAGAGAGGAAGGGAGAGGGATAGAAAGCTAGAAACATCGATGAGAGAGAAACATCGACCAGCTGCCTTCTGCACATCCCCCACTGGGGACGTGCCCGCAACCAATGTACATGCCCTTGACCGGAATCGAACCTGGGACCCCTCAGTCTGCAGGCCGACGCTCTATCCACTGAGCCAAACCGGTTTCGGCAAAACTGAGAAATATTTAAAGCACATGGCCACACAAGCACAAATTTATGAATATAATAATAGCAGTGTAAATGCATCTGCATTTCTAGAACCAAAACTTATTCTTGAGAGGATCCATGATTTCAATTTTTCTCCCAAACTGGTTACATCCATTTTTGCTGCATATTCAAAGTTTCCTTCCTTCTCATGTGCTATTGCTAGGAATACAGCTATAAGGTTGCAAGATACTGCTGATCCCGGACATTGCAGTTTTAAAGTGTGACTGGGCCAGGAACCACAGCTTTATTTGCCTTAGACAAGCCTGCGACCCGTCCAGGGAAAGATTAGTTGATTCCATGATTTTTCTTTTACGATTCTTTGCATAGGCTTCAACCTCTCGACCCCCCAGGTCTTTGTAAAATAAGCAAGTCAAAAATAGAAGATGTTTTATTCTCTTCTTCATCCACTTGTTTCCATAGGCAGAGAAGTAAAAAAAAAAAAAATAATAAAAATAAATTAATAAATGTAGAAGAATGGTGAAAAGAAAATCTTTTCTTAATAAAATTGTGCCTCTATTCCTATTACAAATGTATTAACATTCTGGATGATATTATAGTTGGCCCAGGGGCTCAATTCTTTAGACTAGATATTCTCAGAGAGAAACGTGTGAGAATCATCAGCTGGGAAGCCACTTCAATATCTGTGGATTTCATGCAGGGGTATAACTGCTATATCCTCTACTTCCTTCTTAGGAAAGGCTGAAGAAAATTAATTTACTTACTGCCATAGTGAAACAGGAATTTTTAGGAGTGAAAAAGGCAGGTTTAGGGAATTTTTAAAATTAAGGGGGTCCATGGAAGAAACACAGGGCTACAGAGCTACAAAGGTTACATTTCCATAAGACAAGGAAGCAGAGAGCCAGCATCAGTTACATTTCCATAAGACAAGGGAAAGGGGAGTAGCCAAAGGTCTATACCCACTCCAATAAAGAAGTAATACGCAAATTAACCATCACTCTGCTACATAAGCCATGCCACCCAGCCAAGCCACGCCCACCAGCCAATCAGGGCGAGTATGCAAATTAACCTCAACCAAGATGGCTACCAGAAGGGAGGCTTGGGTTTCCCTGGTAACAAAGGAAGCCAAGCTTTCCACACACTCTGGCGGGCCCAGGCCTCCACTCAAGGATACAAAGTTTCAATTATAGAAGATACATCAATCCCAAGAGAAATGGCTGCCAGCCATGGGAGCGAGCAGGAGGCTTGGCTCCACTCCAGGCTACAAAGTTTCAATTGTAGAAGGTAAATAAATTCCAGATACCAGGGCCTCTGCTTGGGTTGTCAGGGGCGTGGCTGGCCTGCAAACCACCACAGGCCCCTCGCCCAGGCCTCTCCACACCCCAAGGGAACCCCACCCTGATCCAGGACACCCTTCAGGGCAAACCAGCTGGTCCCCACCCGTGCACCAGGCCTCTATCCTATGTAATAAAAGAGTAATATGCAGATTGACCATCACTCCAACACACAAGATCAAGATAGCTGCCCCTATGTGGTCAAAGATCCTGCCCCCGTGTGGACACAAGATGGCCACCACAAGATGGCCAGCAGGGGAGGGCAGTTGGGAGGGACCAGGCCTGCAAGGGAGGGCAGTTGAGAGGGACCAGGCCTGCAAGGGAGGGCAGTTGGAGGCGATCAACCCTGCAGAGGAGGGCAGTTAGGGGTGACCAGGCCAGCAGAGGAGGGAAGTTGGGGGCAAACAGGCTGGCAGGGGAGCAGTTAGACATCAATCAGGCTGGCATGGGAGTGGTTAGGGGGTGATCAGGCTGGCAGGCAGAAGCGGTTAGGGGAAATCAGGTAGGCAGGCAGGTGAGCAGTTGGGAGCCAGCAGTCCTGGATTGTGAGAGGGATGTCCAACTGCCAGTGGGATCAGGCCTAAACGGGCAGTCGGACATTCCTTGAGGGGTCCCAGATTGGAGAAGGTGCAAGCTGGGCTGAGGGACACCCCCCATCCGCCCCCATGCATGAATTTCATGCACCGGGCCTCTAGTTTACAAAATAAAGAAGGAGGGCCTCATATGTCCCATGTGAGGTTTGCTTTGAGCTCAGGAGTTGCTATAGTGACCAAATCAAAGGGGAATAGTGGCCAATCAGAGGGGATATTGCAGCACAGAAACTTTAGCCTTTATAAACTGGGAAAGAGGAACTCAGTGGGACTCTTTCCCCCTCCCCACGTGGGAATCTGTACTTGTTCTTCAATAAATTTCCACCTTTGCTATATCACCTCCCATCCATGGCTTCATTATTTGACTCTGATGGACAAAGAATCCGGGGAAGCCATTCTGCCAAGGGGAACACAGCGTGTTCCAGTCCAAAAATCCCATATTACTATTATGCCCACCATTGACTGTCTCTCTTTTGGGCAATTATTTTTAATTGAATTTATTGGGGTGGCACTGGTTAATACAATTATATGTAGTTCAGGGGTACAGTTCTATAATACATAATCTGTATATGGCATTGTGTGTTTGTCACCCCAAGTCAAGTCTCCTTCTGTCACCATTTATCTCCCTTTATTTATTTCTCCTCTAACTCTCCTTTTGTTTTTTTCTTTTTGTTGCTTTACTAGCCCTAGTAATTTCTAGAAAGGTCACATCAGACTGGCTCTTTTGCCCTCTGTTACAGGTTTTCTTTCTCACTCAGGGATACTGACCTGCTCAAAGTTGCTCAGGTATATTCAGCAAATTGATGGAGAAATCTCACTAGCATTGAACTAAGCTATTTCAGGGCTCTGACACTCGTAGCCATTTTTGATGACATGCGGCCACTGAGGTGGCCGCATGCCGAGGATGAAACATTTACTGCTCCTGAGGATGAAACATTTGCGAAATAATGTTTTTTCCTCAAAGTGACACACTGCCCAAGTTATGCTCAGTTTTTTGGCGAAGTTAGACACACCAAGCTCAAAAGGTTGCCCATCACTGGTCTAGGACGTGACTACACACTATAAACTAGTTTTAGTTAAAGTTTTAATTTCAGACCATCCTTTGTGCTTACTTTAGGTCTTTGAATTTGCAAAACCACCATGCAGTCCTTCCCTGAGCTAGTCAGGTTAGCATGTGGCCTTTTTTTCTTTTTTTACGGCCACATAAGCCACTAAGTTAGTTGGAATTCATTTCATAGCCAAGAAAACTAATATAAACAGCATATTTACTTTCCATCAAAAATAGGTTATTTTTCTGTTTTATTTTCTCCAAAGTAAACACTAATCAATTTTAATAGTGTCTATAGAATGGTTGCATTGGGGACTACATAGATTCTTTGGTTCAGTAGTGGAGGTTTTTCTTTTATGCATTCAGGAGTGTAAATAAGAAACCCTTAAATCCTTTTCCAATCTAATATTAAGTTGTAGTTTAAAGAACCATTAACATTTCCTAATATTTCCAATAATCTAACATTGTTTTAAAATGTATTTATTCTATTTCTACTGTGATCAAACATATATTTTGCATAGCTATATTCCAAATAAATTTATTCAGATAGTTGATGGCCTGATGCAAAATACTTAAAATATTACTGATTTAACAATATTAAATTATATAGAAAGAATAAGATTGATACTTCAATATAGCCTCTAAAACAGGGAAATTAACGGAGCAAGCTTTTCATGTAATCACATAAATAAAACTGAAAAAGTCAATCCTAATTAGGAATTAAGTGACTAATGTACTAATCAAAATAGTATTTGATAATCACAGTTTTTACATGTAATTATAAATAACATATTTTATATGAATACAGCTCCCAGATTACCTACTTTCAGAATGTATTTTTATAGAACCCATAAATAAATAAAAAAAAGGATCTATTTAGTTCTGAAGGTAGTTACAAAGCTAGCCAAAATTTGGAAATAAATATAAGTGCACAGGTTAAAAAAAACAGGAATTGTACAATCATATTGATACGGAAATTTTGGACTGGATCCTGGATTCTTTGTCCATCAGAGTTGAAGAATGAATCCAGGGACAGAAGGTGGTATAGCAAAGGTGGAGATTTATTGAAGAACAAGTACAGACTCCCATGTGTGGAGGGGGAAAGGGTCCTACCTTCCTATTTCCATGGTTTATAAAGGCTGCAGTTCCTGTGTCCTGATATCCCCTGATTGGTCAATACTTCCTTTTGAATTGGTTACTATAGTAACTCCTGAGGCCCTCCTCCCTCACTGTCCTCCTGTTCCTTCTGGGTTTTCTTCCTCCTTCTTTATTTTATAACTATAGACCTCTTGGCTACTCCCAGTTCCCTTGTCTTAGGTAAATGTGCCTGTTGACTCTCCCTTGTGTTATGGAAATGTAACCCCGGCTGGCTTCCTTATGTTATGGAAATGTACCTATTGCTGCTTCCTTGTTTTCTGAAAATGTACCTTCTCCCAGTTTGTAGCTCTGTGTTTTTTCCATGGACCCCAATTCTAAAAATTCTCTCAACCTGCCTGTATTCCCCTAAAATTACTGTTTCAATATGTCACACTTAACTTCCAAGAAGTGATATGACAGTTAGGATTTCAAAAATAAAGACAGGTGGGATAGAGAAATTAGGACAGAGACAGTCAGAACTGACAACATAAAGCATGAAAATGGCTCAGCTAAATGATTGCTGTGCTCAGGTGTAGTGCAAGCAGTCTTTGAGCTTGCAGATCAGCAATGGTTTATAATGAGAAAAAGAATTGGAGAAAATATCCTTTAAAAATATAGTGCAAAGAGTAAAATTTAATGATCTTGGATACAATTAAAGGACTAGGTTATAAGACATGACTTTCCTATTTAATTAACCCAATTATTCCTAAAATGAAAAGACCTTTGGTAACAATAGTAACTAACAGAATTGTACTGGGATAATTGTAGAATAACATGCAATGCTGATTCATAGATGAGTATCTCCTACAGAGTGGGATTTTTAATTGATTTTTTGTTATTTGTATTTCTATTAATTTAATAATTTTGAAAATACAAATCCTACTAGCTGATATAAATTTACTTCTTTATGTGTATAAAAATTTAAAAAATTAAATATTAGATTAGATATATTAATATAAATTTGATAAACTACTAGGTTTTGGTTTTCACATGATATCTATAATAATAAAAGCATATTATGCTAATTAGACCAGATGTCCTCCTGGATGACCTTCCGGACAAATCCAGGGCTGCGATGGCCCAGCCCCTTGCATGAATTTTGTGCATCGGGCCTCTAGTAAGATATAAAACTACTAGAGGCCCAGTGCACAACATTTGTGCACTGAGGGGGGTGCCCCTCAGCCCAGTCTGCACCCTCTCCAATCTGGGACCCCTCAGAAGATGTCCAACTTCTGGCAGTCGGATATCCCTCCTACAATCCGGAACTGCTGGCTCCTAACCACTTGCCTGCCTGCCTGCCTGATTGCCCTTAACCCCTGTCTGCCTGGCTGATCTCCCCTAACTCCTCTGCCTGCCAGCCTGATCACCCCTACCTTGCCCTCCCCTGCCAGCCTGATCACCCCCAACTACCCTCCCCTGCTGGCCTGATAACCCCCAACTGCTCTTCCCTATCAGCCTGATCACCCAAAACTGTGCCTTGGCCCCCAGTCTGGCCTCCCTCTGGGCGCACCGCCCCCATTATCCCCCTGTTGCTGCCACTGCTGGCCTGAGCCTCAGCCCTTCGCAGCTGCCCATGGCTGCCTGAGCCTCGGCCCTTGCAGCCGCTGAGGTTTTGTCTGGAAGGATGTCTGAAAGACAACCACTCTAATTAGCATATTACCCTTTTATTAGTATAGATTTGGGGAGCATTACAACCACACAGAACTTAAAGAAAACACATGGCCCTGGCCAGTTTGGCTTAATAGAGGAGAGCGTCAGCCTGTGGACTGAAGGGTCCCAGGTTTGATTCTTGTCAGGGGCACATGCCTAGGTTGTGGGCTCAATCCCAGTAGGGGGCCTGTGGGAGGCAGCTGATCAGTGATTCTTATCATTGATGATTCTATCTCTCTCTCCCTCTCCCTTTCTCTCTGATTCTGTTCAAGGGCACATGCCAGGGTTGCTGGCTTGATCCTCAGTCGGGGGATGTACAAGAGGCAACTGATCAATGATTCTCTCTCATCATTGATGTTTCTCTCTCTCTCCCTCTCCCTTCCTCTCTGAAATAATATATATATATATTTAAAAAATTGAAATAATATAATATATATGAAATGATATATATATATATATATATATTTAAAAAATTGTTGCTCTTATGAGTCTTGAGATCATCCTATATAATAAATACATAATATGCAAATTGACCCTCATGCCCTCACATCACAAGATGGCCGCCCCCATGTGGTCACAAGATGGGTGCCCCCATGTCATCACAAGATGGATGCCCCCACATCATCACAAGATGGCTGCCCCCACGTCGTCACAAGATGGCCAGCAGGGGAGGGCAGTTGGGGGGACCAGGCCAGCAGGGAAGGGAAGTTGGGGGCAATCGGGCCTTCAGGGGAGCAGTTAGGGGTCAATCAGTCTGGCAGGTGAGTGGTTAGGGGGTGGTCAGGTTGGCAGGAAGAAGCAGTTAGGGGCAATCAGGCAGGCAGGAAGGTGAGTGGTTAGGAGCTAGCAGTCCTGGATTGTGAGAGGGATATCTGACTGCCGGTTTAGGCCTGATCCCACAGGAGATTGGGCCTAAACTGGCAGTCGGACATCCCCCGAGAGGTTCCAGATTGTAGAGGGTGCAGGCTGGGCTGAGGACATCCCCCCAGTGCATGAATTTTGTGTACCGGGCCTCTAGAATAGTATAAATATTCTGATTTTGTTCTACTTTTACTTTAAGAATACTTTTCCTATTCTTTCATCCTATCTAATAAAGATGGAATATGCAAATTGACCATAACTCCACGACAAAGATGGTGGCACCCACAGCCAATAAGGAGGGGATATACAAATTGATTTGACAAGGCGAGTGGCGGAAGGCAGCTCCAGGCTGGAGCGAAAGTGGAAAGGCAGCTCCTGGCTGGAGCAAAGGTGGTGCCAGCAGCCAGGGGAAGGAAGACCTATTCTTACATGAATCTTCGTGCATCGGGCCTCTAGTTTTTATACAAAATTACTTTTCATTTCTTACATTGATTGAGTTCAGGAGAAAAGAATTATTTCTTTTGAGTGCATATGCTTTTACTTCATTTTCATTTTAAATGTCATCTTATTTGGATATAGAACCCCATTATTATTTTCAATATTTTGAAGATGTTGATAAACATGAGACAAATATCTCCAAAAACACTAAGTCAATGTTTACTGAAGCAAGGAAGGGTGAATGCCATGGGGAAGCTTGGGTTCTCTCTGTAAGAGGTATATGGAGGACCAACTTCTATTGTGACTTTCCTTAGAAGAGAAACTTGACATTATTATTGTTTTTATATTTGATGACATGTCGTTTTGTAAATGCTGTTAATAACTCAAGAGAAAAACTCTAAAGTTTCCACTCTTGCAGATGCTTTTATTGGTGAATTACTAATAATTGAAAAGGCTGTATATTTTTTCATTTCAACTGAAAGATCTACTTGACATTTTCTTAAATGTTCAAAGCCTTCTTCAAATAAAGGGGGACATGGTTACTCTCTGTTACTTGAGGCAAAATCAAGATTTAATTTCTTTACTTGAAGCAATGGAAAAATGATTTAATATCCATAAAGAACTTTGACTAATTCTAAAAGGCTTTTATTTCAAACATTCTAAGTGGAATTCTGTGATGATGAGACTCCCTCTAACGAGCTGTTCTTTAATCCCTGTCTCAAGAAATCAGTGCCACTCACAGATTTTTTTTAAATGTTTTAAATTATTTCAGATGTATAAATCAAACTGAATTAGATGTGAGAACTGAATCTCTCTTGTTTACCTCATTATGTGAATGACATCTTGCTAAATTATTTACTTAATTACTTTTTAATCACTTGATCATAATTAATAAAATCCATCATTTTTAAAAATTTAAATTCTTTATTCTTTAAAGTATTATATATGTCTACTTTTTCCCTCAATGACCTCTCCCGGGCCGCTCCCACCCCCCAGCACATGCCCTCACCCCCTACTGTCTGTGTCCATTAGTTATGCTTGTATGCATGCATACAAATCATTTGGTTGATCTCTTATCTCTCCTCTTTTCCCCCTTCCCTGTCTTCCCTCTGAGGTTTTCATCAAACAGACCATCAAATCCATCATTTATTAAATATCAATTTATTTATGAAATGTAGTGGTAGTTACTGAGGGTACAAATTACCTTTCTAGCATTATTTTCCTTTCTAAAAGACTTGCTTTATCTTTTTCTTATAATACAACTCTGTTGATAAATTCTGTCGACATTTGTTTGACTCAAATAATATCTATTTTTATTTTTATTTGCAAAAGATAATTATTTTAGATATATAATTACAAGTTTTCAGGTTATTGTTTAGTTTTTTCTTCCAATACTTTAAAGATGCTATTCCACTATCTTCTCATTTTTAGGTCCTGAAAAAAAATCTTCCATCATACGATTCTTAGTTTACAAGCACAAAATGTGTCTTTTTCTGTCACTAGAAAGTGTTTGTATCATTGGTTTTAGAGAATTTCATTATGATATGCCTTTATGCACTTTTTTCATGTTTCTTGTGTTTTGTTTTGTTGAGGGTATTATATCTGTAGGTCATAGTTTTTATCCAATTTAGAAAAATATTTAGAGAGACTCTCTCTGACCCCTCTATTAAAACTAACTCTTTTCTTGTTTTCCCAATCATAGCAATCTAGTCTTTATTCCTTTCAGAGCACTTTTCAAAAGCTTGCTTGTTTTCCATCTTCTCTAGTAAGCTGTAAGCTCCAAGAAGGCAGAATCTTAACATCTTATTCATCATCTCCAATACCTAACAAAGCACCTCACCTCCTGTAGGTGACACTCCATAGTGCTGGTGGGATCCATTTATCTATACTAATGAAAGGGTAATATGCTAGTTAGACCAGGAGACCTTCCGGGAGACCTTCCAGACAAAGCCATGGTGGTGGGGCCGAGGCAGAGGTAGTTAGGGGCCATCAGACTGGCAGGGGAGGGGAAGTTGGGGGCGAGCAGGTTGGCAGGGAGGGACAGTTGGGGTTGAGCAGGCCAGCATGCAGAGTGGTTAGAGGCAATCAGGCAGGCAGGCAGGTGAGCGGTTAAGAGCCAGTGGTCCTGGATTGTGAGAGGGATGTCCGACTGCCGGTTTAGGACATCCCCTGAGGGGTCCCAGATTGGAGAGGGTGCAGGTCGGGCTGAGGAACACCCCACCACCCCCTCCCCCCCCCATGCATGAATTTCATGCACTGGGCCGCTAGTATCTTGTATAAAGGTCTAACTCATAGAATTCATGTATAGAATGTCAAGGTCAGCAAAAGTAAGGACAGTTTGAAAAACTGCACAGTCAAGAGGAGCCTGAGGAAACATGACAATTAAATGAAACATGGTATTCTGGATAGGATTCTGAAACTAAAAAAAGGACATCAGGTAAAAACTAAGGAAATCTGAATAAACTGTGAACTTAGTAATAATGCACCAATATTGGTTAATTAATTGTAACAAATGTTACATTGTAATGCAAAATGTTAATAATAGGGGAAACTGTGTGCAATAGGGGAAACTGTGTGAAAGATGCAAAATTACATGCTCAATTTTTCTATAAATCTAAAACTATTATAAAAACAAAGTCTAGAAATATTAAGCCATTTATTTCTTTACATATATTATGTCTCTGTCCCCAATTCAGTTCTCTTCTCTCTCTCTTGGAGATTATATAATTTGTATAGGCCTTTTCTATTGTCCCACAGTTTACTGGTGATATTCTGTGCCTTGTTTGTTCAGTCAGTCCTTTATTTTTTATCTCAATGATTCATTTTCAGATAGTGTCTACTGTTATTTTTTTCAAGTTCACTATTTAATTTCTTTTGCAAAGTCTAATCTGCTGTTAATTCATCTCACTTGTAACTTTTATATCTATAAATAGGTTGGTTTTGGTATTTTAATGTCTTCTTTGCCTCTACATCTTAACAAGTTATACCTTTTTTTCATATCATTTTTTTGCTGATTTTAACATTTGTGTTAATTTCAGTTGTGTTTTGATTGATTAAATTTTCTCCTAATTATGGACTGCATTTTCCTACTTCTTTCATGCCTATTATTTTTGCAATTGGATTGCCTGTTATTTTTACAATTGGATGCCTTACCTTGTGTACTGAATATTTTTATATCCTATAAATATTCTTAGACTTTATTCATGGATAGAATCAAGTTACTTCGAAACAATCTAATCATTTTGGGTTTTGTTTTATGACAGGTTAGGACACAAGAGCAGTGATTAGGGTAAGGTTTCTCATCCTTAGCAGTGTTAACATTTTGGGATGAATAATCCTTTCTGTGGAAGACTCACTCTCCTTTGTATTGTTGGATATTTATCATCATCCTTGTTCTCTACTCACTCAATACCAGTACACTCCCTCCCCAGGTGTAACAGCCAAAAATGTCTTCAGCCATTGCAAATTGACCCCTCAGGTACATAATTTGGATTTCCTTCTACTACAGCCATTTGAGAACCTCTGATCTAGGGATAGCTTTGTCCCACCACTGAGGCACTACTCTACCCATGGATATGAGTATTTTTAGTCTGGCTCGTAGCAAGAGCCATCGTTCTCAATGATAAGTGAGCACTGAATACTCTTCCTTCCATTCCTTTAGGGAAAAATAATTATTTCTCAGAGCTTGTATAGTGTTCTCACATTTTAGTAGTGTTCTAAACTCTACTGAATTTTCAAGTAGGGCCATCTGTAGATTTCTAATGTTTTTTTTTTCCTCTGTGCAGTTTTCTCCTTTCTGTTACTCTGCCACCTTAATAATTGTGATCATTCTGGACTTAGCTCTGTCTCCCCAGTTCATGAAGACTGCTAGGTTACCCGCTCCAGTGCATGGCTTAGAAACTCTCTCAAGGCTTTAATTTGGGACAGTTACGGGAGTAAACTTTTTTTGCATTTCTCTCTAGGATGACTTACTCTCTTTCATTGTTTCATGTTCGCTCTCTTGAAAATGGTTTTTCCATATGTTTTGTTTTATTTTGGTTGTTTCAGGAGGATAAGTATACGCCACGTTGTTTAATCTAGTCTAGAAGCAGACGTTATCTCCTAAAAAAGTTCTAAAAAGAACAGACATCTACACTCCCCTAGCAGCTTATTATTTAATTAGTCTCATGAAATCCTAGTAGCAATTTTTTTCTGTGCTCCAGTTTATCCTAGTGTGCGCATATAGTTAAAAATCTCTATGAGAGGGAGGTCTTGGGGATATTGTGGGATAGAGAAATCTTCCTGAGTAGTTGATATTCACCTAAGACTTGAATGACAAGAGATCAGTCATGGGAGTATCTAGGAAAAGAACCTCTCAAGCAAAGGAATCGACCAGAGTAAATGCCTTGGATTAGGATATGTTTGACATTATAGCTATAAGAATGCAAATAATAACTTCCAAAATTTGCAAGCTGAAACTAAAAAAATATCCATGAACTTGTAAAAAATGTAGAATTAGCAGTTATCCAAAAGTCAATTACTTCCTCACTGAAAACTAATGGGTCTTACAAGTATTGCTTTCTGGTCTAGGATCATCCTTACTTGATTAATCCCCAGAAGCAACTGAAACGAGAGTACCTATTATCAAGACAATTCAAGGCCTTCTAGGACAAAGCATCCTTGGTTCTTCTAACTCCTTATTTCAACAACTCATCCTGAAGCTCTTCTAAGAAAGAATAAAATGGAGGAATTGAGATTTATCAACAGTTCTGTTACATACAGCCACTAGGAGACATAGTCTTTCCCATTAAAATTATTGTTAATAACATCAATAAAGAATTCCATTTGAGCAACAAAGATGGACATTAAACAAAATGGCATCCATAAAAGAACAATAGCTTCCTGAATCTTTCTAACAGTTTGGTTGCCACTCCTGTGCCAGGAAACTTAACAGTGTTTCTCTTTATTCTCAGAACTCTTCTAAAACACAAGAGTACCTATACTTCCTACTATTTACAGATCAAAGAAAAGAAACAAAAAATTAACCTACCAACCTAACAAAAACCTTTTGAACACCAGAATCTAGACTGTCAGAAGACAAATCTGGAAAGACGTTGGAAATGCTAAATTTAAAGTATTAAGATAGAATCTCTCTGCCACTATGCTCCCCAAGTCTGCCCTTTGTATGTCCTAAAATCAGATTATGTTGTTGAGAAAATGTGATAAAATGTGTAAGCTATGACTGCTACTGCTTCTGTGACTGTTTTCCTTTTCCTGCCTGCAGCTCTTAGAAACCTGAAAAAATATAGGCTTTTGATACCCACTCTATTCCCTGCAGGGGGAGAGTGTTTCTGAGAGAAATATTTTTAACACTTATTCAGTTTCCTCAGGTGTTACAAATTGTAATGATTTACATAACCAGAGACTTGGATTATCCCATTTAAAGAAACACCTATGTTTTTCATGCATCTCAATCATGCTCCTAAATGTACTCATTTTTACATTTTATCTTCCCAGATGTACTGTTCTTTGAAATTCATCAGGCTTTCCCTGAAATTAAGTTCTCATGGCACATTG
Source organism: Ia io (assembly GCA_025583905.1). Taxonomy (NCBI): domain Eukaryota; kingdom Metazoa; phylum Chordata; class Mammalia; order Chiroptera; family Vespertilionidae; genus Ia; species Ia io. The sequence continues at coordinate 71,576,846 of JAJQQW010000017.1, forward strand.
TCTTCATTTCCTTTACTAAAGTTATTTTTGTGCTTTCACTAATATGAAAATAAATATTTTTAAAACATGTAATTGAGTATTAATAAACAGATTAAGATGACACTTTTTTCTGACTTTTGTAGTACTAGAACTCTTTTACTAACACATTTAATTTTTCTAAAATGTGTACTTATTAAATGCATTTGAAAACTCATAAAGTCCATTCTCTCTCCCTTCATCCTATCTGTATTTGTAATATAAGGGAGGTGGATTACTTTTAACCTTTCCTAGTCCCTATACCAACATCTATATTCATTGTAAACGTCAGCTGCTACCTTTGGTTGGTCATAATTTAGGAGAAATTCTAACAGTTAATGGGAAATTCTAACAGTTAATTCTAACAGATAAACTAGATACCCTGATGTTCCAGTTGATTTTGGTGTTATCTTTTCCCCTCTGTCATCCCTTCTAGATTTCTCTCACAAGCCTTTTATTGTCATGCCCTTAATAGGCGATGGTTGATTTACTTGCCAATATGCAGTTAAATCTGTGAATGAGAGAACAAAAATACGTCTCATTGAATCAAATAAGGCTGAACATATTCTTTCCTGTCCTCATTATGGAGAAGCAGCCATGCCTCCCATGATGATCTGGGTCAAGTAGCCCTGAAGATATAGTAACTGCTTTCTGGGTTTGCTACTGGCAGAAGCCCAAAGTGGCTCTCAGGAAGTTATAGTTTCAAACATATTGGGTCTCGTACTGTGCCTTCAAGGACCACTAGACACACAGGGCCTGTATACACAGAGATAGGAGGATTAAGTTCTCTAAATAGGTCATTTAGATTGTTGGTGAATGTGACTACTCGTACTTTTCTTCTTGATTCCAACCCTTTGGTTTCAAAACTCATGTATTAACCAATTGGGAAACACAGTGTCATCTAATGGTTCCTGTTCTGTAGAAAAAGAGCATTCTACACTTTAGAATCTGAAGGATAGTGTTCTCCCTTTGAAGCATTTCATCTCCAAGCTGGTGAATCAGCAGCATCGTTAAGTTAGCATTCTCCCATGCTATCAGGCCAGGTTACCTTGGATCTGATGCATTCTGTGGTAGCATCTGAGGACCCAATAGTCAAGTGCCTACCATGATAGCACATTTGATATAAAGTAAATTATGTGACTCAAGTAGATATTATGTGAGAGATTCCATGTTAGTAGATGAAATACTAAATTGCTGATTGTGGACAGGAGAGAAAAACCCATACTTATTGGAACTACAATTGTGAAGTGAGCCAAGAATTCAGACATAGACTGACTACAAAAATTTAAGGTGTCAATTAATGTATTTTTGTGAAAAATATTTCAGCAGAGTTGTGGAAGATGGGTGCAAAAGGTAAAAGGAATGTAAAATATAGCATATGGAATGTAGTCAATAATTTTGTAGAAATTATGTATGGGGCCAGGTGGGTACTAGATATAGCAGGGGGATGACTTCATAAAGTATATAAAAGTCTAATCACTATTTTGTACACCAGAAACTAATATAATGTTGTATGTCAACTTTAATTGAATATAAAAATTAAGAAAAGAAAATGTCCTCAGAAGAGCTTGGTTGTGAGCCAATTAGTCTCATTGTCTCAAAGGCTGCCTTATGTGTTCAGGAAAAATTGAGCCTGGACACATAAGAATAAACACCTGGTATTTCCCTAACTTGGTTTTTCTGAAATATAAGTAATTAATATTTAGGTTGCTTCATCTTGTTGACATCATGAAATGTATGAAAACTTTTGCTCAGTCAATAGTACCTCGTGATCTGCGTAAGTAGGCACATTAAATGAGGCTGCTCTTCCGGTGATTTCCTCTATCCTTTAACAGCAGTTTGTCCAGATGTCTAGGACAGAAATAAAATGAGTACAAATGAAAAGCACTTAATATCAGCTTTAATGTTTAACTGAGGCAGAAGACCAATCTACCTTTGGTTATTGCCCAAAGGCCTAGATTTCTGGAGAATATAATCTGAACATCTCAATTCTATGAAATTCATTAAATCATAAAAGATGCATTGATTTTTTTCTCTGTATTTTAGTAGTTGTGAGAAAGATGAAATAGAGGCATTATTGAAATGATAAAAATGAAAATCCCATTTAATCACTTCCCAATATACACACATTCTTCCTTTATAGGGAAGAAAAGTTGTGTCTGCCTTCTTTGAATGTAGAATACTGTTGTGATACATCTAAACATAAAAATAATCAATAAGGCAATTATCTAGCACCCCTTTTTTTTAATTAATTCTTACTCGAGGATTTTTTCCATTGATTTTAAGAAGAGTGGAAGAGAGGGAAAGACAGAGAGAAACATCGATGTTAGAGAAACACTGATTATTTGCCTTCTGCACAAGCCCTAACCAGGGCCCTGGTGGGGGAGGAGCCTGCAACCAAGGTACATGCCCTTGACTGGAATCAAACCCGGAGCCTTTTGGTCCACAGGCCAACACTCTATCCACGGAATCAAACTGGCTCAGGCTGTCTATGACCCTTTAAATAATGAATATACATGGTGGTCTAGAGCTTGATCAGACTAATTATCATTTATCCATATTATTTGCTACCATTTCTAGAGATAGGAAATAATCCTAGTGTTTTGTTGAGTTTGAGAATTTAATTTATTTCATTATGTGGTAGAGATCATATGCACCAAATCTAAAAACAACTTGGCAATCTTCAAATTTGATTTTTTTAAAAGTTTTTAAAGATGGGAGCAATTTAGTTCCAGTTTGATTATTTTGGAGAACACTTGGGAGTGGGGCAAGGATTAGCTACTATGGTACATTAAACGTTATTTCCACAGGGTGGTGGAGACAGGGGGACTTTGAAAATGTGTATAAAGTAATATTGGTATGATAGATTAATAACAAAATAATAAAGTTAATGAAGAAAATAGCATGGAATGCCATGAAAAACTTTGTCAAATGATGGCACTTTTTCCCCTGTATTTCCCAACCACTCAATAGCTCAGATGGTGCTTCTAGCCATGGCTTGCGCCCTGGTTCTTCACTTAATATCTCTTTGATATTAAAATCTATTAATTCTCTGCCAGCATATCTCTGCTTATCACTTACCCATTTAATAAAAGATGATTTGATTTCAGCTTTAGCTTTAGGAAGTTGGGGAGAAAGATTTCATACATAATTATCAGAGAAATTCATCTGAAGTAAAAATTGTAGTGTTGGAAAGAGAACTCTAAATCCAGAATATTTGGCAGAAATAAGCCAGAAAAGCTTAGGTACCACTACCCCATTCCTGCAAAATCCTACTACCCATAAAATTCATTTAGATAGTTAGATGTGGTGAAAATATTTATTGTTGGTTTAGTGAACATGTTGTGCCTGTCAAACAGACATTTCTTCTTCTGGTAATCTAATTTGCTCTTGTTACTACCACACCTCTATTCCTTTCTCATTTATGAAGTACTTAATAAATATATTGATATAACTATAATAGTACATATTAATGCTACATCTATTTGCCAAATGCAGCTAAAAGTATAATCTAATATCATTTGTGATTCAAGAGTTTTGAGTAAGATTGACTCTACCATACAGTTGCAAAAGTGGGTAAGTAGCTTTTTTGGCCATTCACAGATATTCAGAGATTTAAAAGCCTCCATTCAATTGCATTGGTTAGGAGAAAATTGGTTAAACCAAGTCAAATGAAAGAGACTGAATAAAAGAATCAAAGAGACTGAATAAAAGAATCAAAGAGACAGTTAACTTTGGAACAGTTAACTACAAAAGTAATATGTACATGAAGTCACTGAGGGGTATTGGGTAGAGAGGCTTACAAGACAATGAATCCATTCAGAGGAATTCTGAAGCAGAAGGTGTAGAGGGCAATTCAATTTATCTTGTTACTTGAGCCTCTGCTTTAACCCAAATGAAAATGCCAAACTGAACATGAAACTATTTTTTTAAAAATTATAATATCTCATTATTGCTTAAACCAGTTTGGGTTGATTTTTTATCATAAAGAAGAAAAGAATCATGAATCATGAAATGAATAAATAATTATTGATTAAGTGAAATTAACATTATTTCATTATTAAACTCATTGATTAAATAATGAAATAATCTTAAGCAAGACTCCATTACAGTAAGATTAATTCTATTAATTTGCTTGGTAATAAAAACACTTATAAAATATTTATAAATCACCAGGAAATAAAATGTTGGTATTCAGTGGAAGGTATTTCTATTGCATGGAAACCACATGAAAATTAAGACTATATATGTATATATATAATATCAGTAATTTGTTTAAAGAAAAATTATTATATCAACAATTTTCTCTTTGAAAAATTCTAAATATTTTATTTTTATATGTTGGTATCTATCAAAAATAAAAATGTATATTATGGTAACATGGGTAGTTCCTTTTCTTACTGATACAAAGTAACATTGTCTTATATTTGATAATCCAAATAAACACTGGAAAAGGTAGATGTACCCAAACAGATTTATTCTGCTTCATTTGTAAACTTGTTGATAAAGAATTAATATTTTGAAGTAGTACTATTCCATTGTTTATATGTACCATATCTTCTTTATCTACTTGGTTATCAATGGACACTTTGGATGCTTACATATCTTGGCCATTGTAAATAACGCTGCATTGAGCATAGGGGTGCATACATTTTGGGATTTATTTGGATAAATACCCAGAAGTGGAATTGCAGTTTTAAGTTTTTTTAGGAACTTCCATACTGCTTTCCCATAAGGTCCGCACCAATTTATAATCCCTTCTTGCCACTTGCAACAACATGGATGGACCTAGGGGGTATTATGCTACGTGAAATAAGCCAGACAAAGAAAGACTAATTATAGGATTTCACTTACATGTGGGATCTAAAAAAACAAAATATGTGGAGAAAAAGAAAAAAATAAACTCAATAATAACAGAGAATAAACTGATGGTTGCCAGATGAGAACGTGGTTAGGTGGATGGTCAAAAAAGGAGAAGACAATTAAGAAGTACAAATTGCCAGTTATAAAAATAGTCAGAGATTAAATTAAAAATAAAAATAAAATGCAAAAAAAATAAATAAAAAGTGTAAAGTAGGTTCTAAGACTACATAGGAATACCATTTTAATTAAGAAAAATGTAACTTAATGCTACGGTAAATTAAGTAACTATTCATTTTGTAAAGCCTTGAGAACTGATATTAACATATTTGTGGTCTTACTGTATTCTGAACATACACTTTGAACACAATCAAACTGTAATTTAAAAAGCCAATTTACTTGTAATTTAAGCTCTGAATTGGTGCTATATGTTCTATCTAGGTTTCTATCCACCAATCAACAAGATGATGATGGCCTAAACTTAGTTTAAGATATAAGTGATTTTTCAGTATCTGAACATAATTTACTTACCTAACATAAATCTCTGTTGGCCATTGCAGGACTAATTCACATTGTGCGACTCAGGCCGGACTCATGTCAATTTATACCAAAGGGAGATTAATCATTTTCCAATTAACATTGCTTTTGTTATTTGCTTAAAATAAGTTAGAGACAATAAGACTTAGTTGTTCGTATTTTACTTTCATGATTTTTATAAAATAAATGGTTATTTAATTTTACTATTAGAAGGCAGAATTAGAGCTCTTCTTATGCCTGAGTTTCTTAATGCAGGGTTCTCACAGGTTTCTTTGCATCTCCCACCCGTGGTCAGAGCACCTGACAAGTACAAGGAAGAGTTCAATACATATATTGAATGAAGAGATGAATACCTACTCAATCACATGCTTTCATGCCTCTTTATTATGCACTATTTCTGCGTGTTTGTTAGAAATTATTAAGGACCTTATACCAAAAATGTCATCAGCCAGACAAGTTGGTTTTTGATGAATGACTAACAGATCAATATTACCTTGTGTGTGTGGTGTTATTTACATTTATTTTATTGAGAGCTGCTTTCCATTTATATGAAAGTACAATATATCTAGAGGGGGAGGAGGACTCTAACATCATAACAATGCGAAAAGCTATATCACTTCCCTGAGAAAGAGACAGATGAGAAGTAAACAAAGGCTATATGCTAACAAAAGTATAATGAAGCAAAAACAGTAAAAGCAGTGCTAAGCTGTATTTTTAAGAGCAGAATAAAGTAACTGAGAAGCTATGCTTCTCTTTATGAGTCTGATGTATGTTTAAGCAATGTTGTAATGCTAAGTTAAAGATAAAATCTGTGGTAGTATTGAAATGTTCTATCTTCATTTGGTTATTTAGGTTATTAGAATGAAAAATACTGGAGTACTAAACTGGACTGGCATTTAGAATTGCCAGCGACAATTCTGGCTCTGTGCATTATGAGATATATAAACTTGGGAAATACTAAATCTCAGAAAGACTAATTTTTCCCGCTTATAAATTTAGAATAATAACAGGAACAACACAGGTGGCCATAATGTTATCTCATTTATCAAGCTTACATGTGAATTGTCTAATTGTCATGGATGCCTTGTAAGGTATTCTATCAGACATGTTCATACCTTATGATATGCAATCAAAATGACTGCCTTGTAAGATAGCAATAATTATCTTCACTATACAAAGGCGCTTGTTTTGTAACACACTTTACCTACTGTAAGTCCTAAAGAATTATTAATATTATATGTCCAGATTCATCACATTTTTTATTGAATAAGATGGATTGCAGAAATGGCATCATTATGTTTTCAAGTCATCAGTTGTAACTTTTGTCTCCAATACTGATTTATTCATTAAGCAGTTAGTTTTATTTACCAGTCTCCCAAGAGAGATCATATCTGTGACGGAGTTAACATATCTAAATTATTAGTAGAGTCCCAAAGTATATAATAGTAATGAAGAGAGAAAGTATTTAATATTTGATATAAATGTCCAGTTGAATTTTTGTTTGGTTTGATTTTATTTTTTATTTTGCTGGTTGGCTAATGTAATTTTAGTTGCACAGTATGCATATGACAGTGACTTTCTAATTCACACTGTCAGTAACACCACGTATTATATATGAAATATGCATTCTTATAAAATGTCCTTTATTTAAAATGCAATGCAACATATGCAACATTTATCAGATAGAATATTCTTATATTTAATTGATTGGTTACTTGAACTATTTCTGAACCAGAACTATGTTTGTTAAGTTAAAATGGTATTATAATGCATTTTACATTTGAGGAGCAATTTTTTTTCCCATTAACTCTTCATTTAAAAAATATTCCTGGCAATTTTCAATTTTAAAAAATTTTCCAGGTAATAGTATAATTATTTATAAACTTCAAAATTGTGTTTGGATTTTTGCAATTTTGTAGATACATCGGGATTGAACATACAATTAATAATGTAATTCCCCGTGTAAAAACATAGTATATCTTCATTTATTTAGTACTTTTTTTGTTGTTAATCCTCACTCAAGGATATGTTTTTCTATTCATTTTTAAAGAAAGAGTAGGAGGGAGAAAGAGTGGGAGGGAGGTGAACATCCATTGATATAAGAGAGACACATCAATTGATTGCCTTCTGAGCCCTGACAAGGGCTGGGAATGAATCTGCAACCCCAATACCTGCCCTTGGCTGGGAATCTAGCCTGTGACCCTTAGGTGTGTGGGCTGATGCTCTAACCACTGAGAACAACAGGCCAGGGCAGTACTTCTTTGAATTTATATTTAACATTTTATTATAATCACCTTCAATACTTTATTTTTTATGTATTTTAATTTTGCACTGTTAAATTAAATAAGATTTTGCCATCATTTCTTATTTTATTTTTCTTTGGTTTTCCAAAAACATAAATTTTTATTTTCTAAGTATTGATCATTTGATTTTTGTTTTTAATTATTTCTATTTCCCCCCATAAGTTTTTTTAAGCAGTATTGAGTGGTAACTCAGGTAACAGTTCTGATGCATATTTTTAATAATTTATTTATATTTTCTGTTTTTAAGGGTCCAGGCATTTCAAGAGAAAATGTGTCTTTCCTAAAGTCTGAGACAATTCAATATGTTATTTTGCACATTTCTCAAATACAAAAGAAAACACATAAAAACCTGTCCCTTAAAACAAAACAGTAAATCTGAGGTGTAAGGTCTGAGGAAAGCCCTGGCTCCCTCCCAGCACTGACTACAGAGTGAGATGCCCAGAGAGCCAGATTTTGTCTCCAGGAGGAGAATACTCCCAACATGGCTGCAGCTATTGAGATTCACCTTCTTGTAAACAGGACGTAGAAGTGCAAACGGAATGGAATGGGAAATGTTAAAGAGGCTCAGAGGCCAGGCTCAGAGGCAGAGGTACTCTAAGAACCAAACCTGCACTTCGTAACCAGTTGTGTGAGCACTGTCTCTTGTTTCGTTGTTTTCCTTCTGTGATAAGAGTTTTCAGGAAAATTCAGCCTAACAAATGTTCTAAGATGAAGCAATGGAATAGCTGATTGTCTCCCTCTTACAGCTTTAGTGGAATTAGAGAAGAGTTCTACCGTTGGCTAGGGGAAGGCTGGATTGCATTGGTACAGAGTATCAGAGTGTAAAAGCCTACAGGGCAAAGATTTTCAACATTTGTTGATTGTCAAATTAACTCTTAGATTGATATGAATTTAAGTTCCTCAAAGTCTGTGTCAAGTGTCTAATTCCTGTTTTATTTTTTCCTCTGAATATATATTGTAAAGTTCCCCAGGTATTATCTGTTTTCAAAATGATTGGTAAAGTAATGTGATGGGATAAGAGAAACAAAAGAAAAATAGGAAATGCTGCTTTGTCCCATTCAGGGCAAGGTCTCAGCAGGCCTGGGTCTGTTTTTATTATCTTAATTGTTTATATATAGTTTTGCTCAGTGAATAGAGCATCAGCCTGCAGACTGAAGGGTCCCAGGTTCGATTCTGGTCAAGGGCATATGCCTGGGTTGCGGGCTTGATCCTCAGTGGGGGGGCATGCAGGAGGCAGCTGATTCATGATTCTCATCATTGATGTCTCTCTCTCTCTCTCTTTCTCTCTCTTCTTTCCTCTCTGAAATCAATAAAAATATATATTAAAAAAAAGAGGACTACACTTTTAAATAGAAAATAGTCTTATTGGTGACCATGGCAACAATGGTGCCTATTCTTTAAGAAATCTCATTGTTATAGTAACAAATGGCTGTTGCAAATATCACTATGAAGAGTGACCTTTCAGAAGTCAACTTCTATTTCCTTTGCTTAAACATACAGAAGTTACTCTTTTATAATTGCATATGTAATATTTTTAAATTCTTTTCTGTCATTAAGGAATCCGTATTGTACTTAGGAATGTTGGTAGAGAAGTTGAATCTACAACTATCTGGCTACTTTTACAGGAATTGAAAACTGATTTTAGGGGCATGATGCAGGGCATCTGGGGATTTCTACAGCAGTTACCCCTTATCCAAGGTTTTGCCTTTTGCAGTTTTAGTTACCTGCAGTCTGAAAATATTAAATGGAAAATTCCAGAAACAAATACTTCATAAGTTTTAAATTGCACCACATTCTGAGTAATGTGATGAAATCTCATGCTGACCTGCTCCATCTCACCCTGGACTGGAATCATCTCTTTGTCCAGGGTATTCATGTTGTAGAGATTCCCTGCCCCTTACTCATTTAGTAGCCATTTGGCTTAGTTGATCCACTGTCATGGTATCCTTGTGCTTGTTTTCAAGCAACCTCTATTTTAATAACTAACACAAGACCAGTGATGCTGGCAACTGAGACATCTCAAAGAGAAACATGAAGTGCTTCCTCTAGGGAAAAGGTCTTGGAATGTATTTCCTGTGGATAAGGGAGGCTACTGTATTTCCACATTTCTGTGAGAACATTGAGTTGAGAGAATTTTCTGTTCTTTATATCAAATCAAACAAACACAAGCACACTGTATTTAGCTATCAAATGCTCCTGAATGTTAATAGTCTGACTATTTTTTGTTTCTGACTAGTTGCGGCACCTTAAGAACATAGGAACAAAAGTTTCCATACATTTCCTGGCTATGGCCTAGATTCTCAGCATACATTTTTACTTTATTTTAATTCCTACATATGTACTACAGAACAATTTGGATGGGTAACCACAAAATGCAAAACTACATCAGTGATCTAAACAACAAAAATTAATTTCATATGTTCCCAAAGATAGCAAGGACTCTTCTGTATGGAGTCATTCAGCGTCCACACTCCCTATATCATTTTATCTTTTATCCTAAATGTAAGGATTCCACATTTACTGTAGCAAGAAAAGAGAGTGATGGAGGAGGCATTAATTGCTTTTAAGTGTCTTGAAACAAAAGTGATGCATGTTATGTCTGCTCTCTATTCACTGACTAACCTAGTCACATGACCTCAATTTAAAGGAGGAAAGGCTGGAACATGTGAAGAGAAGATGAAATATTTGTTGGTCATTAATTGTCAGCCACTCCATAGTATACACTAGACTCTTATGATCTCCGTGTCCTAGAAAATATTTCTTTTACCTGACAATACTAGTATTTGGTTAATGAACAGGCATAAGACTCTCAAACAGACTTAATTAATCTTCATTTTAAAAATCCTGCTAGCACAGGTGTACACTAAAAATATTATCCAACAAATGTTGATTCAATAGCAATTTTCTATAATTTTATCAGTTATTTATCTCAGGTTTCATTTATGCATCTGTTGTGTCATTATCTGACTCTATTATAACATTAGCTTTCAAGTTTAATGGTCTATTACATGTGACAAAGGTACTGATGATAGAGGCTTAATGTTGCAACATTATTCATCTTAAGAAGAATATTTGTATGCTTTTTTATTTTGAAATAAACTTAATGAATAACCTTAATATAATGAAATAAATGTGTCACTAGAATAATAAAATTTCTTTTAATCTTTAAAGTCAACTTCCCTGTGTAATGAGTATGATAGATAATTAAAAGTGTTTAGGATATCCTTTTAATGCAAATTTGGTTGGTGGGTGCACATTTGCCATTATTTTTCAGAACTGAAACTTTATGAAGAAAATATGTAATCAGATTGGTCAAAGTTATTTTCATATCAATAATATGGCTTTCAAAAAAAGTATTACTAGTTAGCAAAGTACCAAGTCCAATTTAGAAATTCTCTGAATTTAATAGAAAACTTAGTATGTTTTATGAGATTCATAAAAAAGCAGCAACTGCTTTTTATGGCTTTTGCTAAATTTATAAATTGGTAGAGTAAAGAATATGATATTTCAATGTTTGATTTTATATTTGGAAATTTTACAACAAACCATGAACAGTTACTTTAGCACATTGTGAATGCTGTTCAACCCTAACTACCCTTTTGCACTCGGATGTCGAGTGTGACTCGACATGGTTAGCATTAGAATAAAGGAATCGAGAAAAAAGCAAGCTAGTGCAAAAGGTTAAGTGTACAGTTAGAGCCTTTAGCACATATGTGTGCCACATCCTTTATAGATGGTAAATCAAGAGGTATGGAAAGACTTTTAGAAGATTTCAACTTGAAAAAGGAAATATAGTGAGAAATAGGATTTTTCAGAAAAATATATTGTTCTTCCTTAATTCAAAACTATATCTAGAAAATACTAAAATGGTTATTTTAATGCTGTCATATATGAGGCACATTTTATTAAAAATCATTACATGCTAATTAATTCACTACTAAGGTAACATTTTTATTTAATCATATAAGAGTATGAGGTGAATAAATAATGTTATTCCCATTTTTAACAAAAATATGGTGCAATTTATTTTTTTTTTAATTTATTTATTTATTTTTTTTTTATTTTTTATTTATTTTTTTTTTCTCATATTATTATTATTTTTTTTTTATTTTATTTTTTCCAATTTTTTTATTAAGGTATTATATGTGTACATATCTTACCATTGCCCCCCCCCACCCCACTCCCATATATGCCCTCGCCCCCCAGAGTTTTGCGTCCATTGGTTATGCTTATATGCATGCATACAAGTCCTTTGATTGATCTCTTATCTTCCCCACCTCTCCCTAACCTTCCTGCTGTAATTTGACAGGCTGTTTGATGCTTTACTGCTTCTGTATCTATCTTTTTGTTTTTCAGTTTATAATGTTCTTTATTATCCATAAATGAGTGAGATCATGTGGTATTTTTCTTTCATTGACTTGCTTATTTCACTTAACATAATGTTCTCCAATTCCATCCAGGTTGCTGCAAATGGTAAGAATTCCTTCTTTTTTATGGCAGCATAATATTCCATTGTGTAGATGTACCATAGTTTTCTGATCCAGTCATCTGCTGATGGGCACCTAGGCTGTTTCCAGATCTTAGCTATTGTAAATTGTGCTGCTATGAACATAGGGGTGCATATTTCCTTTCTTATTGGTGTTCCCAGTTTCTTAGGATATATTCCTAGGAGTGGGATTACTGGATCAAATGGGAGTTCCATTTTCAGTTTTTTGAGGAAACTCCATACTGTTCTCCACAGTGGCTGCACCAGTCTGCATTCCCACCAGCAGTGCACGAGGGTTTCTCCGCATCCTCGCCAACACTTGTCGTTTGTTGATTTGTTGATGATAGCCATTCTGACAGGTGTGAGATGATAGCGCATTGTTGTTTTGATTTGCATCTCTCGGATAATTAGTGACCTTGAGCATGTTTTCATGTGTCTCTTGGCCTTCCTTCTGTCTTCTTTGGAAAAGATTCTATTTAGGTCCGTTGCCCATTTTTTTATTGGATCGTTTATCTTCCTTTTATTAAGTTGTATAAGCTGCCTGTAGATGTTGGAGATTAAACCTTTATCAGTGATGCCATTTGCAAATATGTTCTCCCATGCAGTGGGCTTTCTTGTTGTTTTGTTGATAGTTTCTTTTGCTGTAAAAAAGCTTTTTATTTTGATGTAGTCCCATTTGTTTATTTTCTCTTTAGCTTCCATTGCCCTAGGGGCAGTATCGGTGAAGAAGTTCTTTTGACATATGTCTGAGATTTTGCTGCCTGTGGATTCCTCTAGTATTTTTTATGGTTTCCCGTCTTATGTTTAAGTCCTGTATCCATTTTGAGTTTATTTTTGTGTATGGTGTAAGTTGGTGATCTAGCTTCATTTTTTTGCATGTGTCTGTCCAATTTTCCCAACACCATTTATTGAAGAGACTGTCTTTATTCCATTGTATGTTCATGCCTCCTTTGTCAAATATTAATTGAGCATAGTGGTTTGGATCAATATCTGGATTCTCTATTCTGTTCCATTGATCTATATGTCTGTTCTTGTGCCAGTACCAGGCTGTTTTGAGAATAGTGGCTTTGTAATACAGCTTGAAATCTGGTATTGAGATCCCTCCTACTTTATTCTTCTTTCTCAGGATTGCTGTGGCTATTCGGGGTCTTTTTTTTATTCCAGATGAATTTTTGGAGAGTTCTTTCAAGGTCTGTGAAATATGTCGTTGGTATTTTAATGGGGAGTGCATTGAATCTATAGATTGCTTTGGGTAGTATGGACATTTTAATGATGTTGATTCTACCAATCCATGACATGGTATGTTCTTCCATCTGTTTACATCTTCCTCTATCTCTTTTTTCAGTGTCCTGTAGTTTTCCGTGTATAGGTCTTTTACCTCCTTAGTTAAGTTTATTCCTAGGTATCTTAATTTTTTTTGGTGCGATGGTAAATGGGATTGCCTTTTTAGTCTCTCTGTCTGTAAGTTCACTATTGGTGTATAGAAAGGCCATAGATTTCTTGGCGTTAATTTTGTATCCTGCTACATTGCCGAATTCATTTATTAAGTCTATTAGTTTTTTGACGGAGTCTTTCGGATTTTTTATGTACAATATCATGTCGTCTGCAAATAAAGACAGCTTTACTTGTTCTTTTCCAATTTGGATGCCTTTTATTTCTTCTTCTTGTCTAATTGCATTAGCTAATACTTCCAGTACTATGTCAAACAGGAGTGGTGAGAGTGGGCATCCCTGTCTTGTTCCTGTTCTTAGGGGAAATGTTTTTAGCTTTTGTCCATTGAGTATGATGTTTGCTGTGGGTTTATCATATATAGCTTTTATTATGTTGAGGTATGAGCCTTCCATTCCCACCTTGTTGAGAGTTTTTATCAAGAAAGGGTGTTGGATTTTGTCAAATGCTTTTTCTGCATCAATTGATATGACTATGTGATTTTTATCTCTCAATTTGTTTATGTGATGTATCACGTTTATTGATTTGCGGATATTGTACCATCCTTGCATTCCCGGGATAAATCCTACTTGGTCATGGTGTATGATCTTTCTGATGTACTGCTGGAGCCGATTTGCTAGAATTTTGTTGAGGATTTTGGCATCTATGTTCATGAGGGATATTGGTCTGTAATTCTCTTTCATTGTGTTGTCTTTATCTGGTTTTGGTAGTAGGGTGATGCTGGCTTCATAGAAGGAGCTTGGAAGTGTTCCTTCCTCTTGAATTTTTTGGAATAGTCTGAGGAGGATAGGTTTTAGTTCTTCCTTGAATGTTTGGTAGAACTCTCCTGTGAAGCCGTCAGGCCCCGGGCTTTTGTTTGCCGGAAGCTTTTTGATGACTTCTTCAATTTCGTCCATAGTTATTGGCCTATTGAGCTGTTGAGATTCTTCTTGATTGATTTTTGGAAGGTTGTATTTTTCTAGGAATATGTCCATTTCCTCCAGGTTGTCCAGTTTGTTGGAATAGAGCTGTTCGTAGTATTTTGTAACAATCCTTTGTATTTCAGCGGGGTCTGTTGTTATTTCACCTCTTTCATTTCTGATTTTGTTTATTTGGGTCCTCTCTCTTTGCTTCTTGGTGAGCCTGGCTAGAGGTCCATCAATCTTGTTTATGTTTTCAAAGAACCAGCTCTTGGTTTTGTTGATCTTTTGTATTGTTTCTTTGGTCTCTATGTCATTTATCTCCGCTCTGATCTTTGTTATTTCCTTCTTTCTGGTTACACTGGGCTTTTCTTGCTGCTCTTTTTCTAGCTCTTTGAGTTGTAGGGTTAGGTAATTTATTACCATTGTTTCTTGTTTTTTGCAATAGGCTTGTAGAGCTATGAACTTCCCTCTCAAGACTGCTTTCGCTGTGTCCCATAGATTTTGGATTGTTGTGTTTTCATTGTCATTTGTTGCCATGATGTTTTTTATTTCTTCTTTGATCTCTCTGGTGACCCAGTCCTTGTTTAATAGCATGCTGTTTAGTCTCCATGTGTTTGATTTCTTTGGATTGTATTTATTGTAGTTGATTTCCAGTTTTATGCCACTGTGATCTGAGAAGATGCTTGATATAATTTCTATCTTCTTGAATTTGAAGACACTTTGCCTGTGACCCAGCATATGGTCTATCTTTGAAAATGACCCATGTGCACTTGAGAAGAATGTATATTCTGTGGCTTTGGGGTGAAATGTTCTGAAGATGTCAATTAATTCCATCTGGTCTAGTGAGTCATTTAGGATTGCTGTTTCTTTGCTGATTTTTTGTTTAGAGGATTTGTCCAATGGTGATAGTGGGGTATTAAAGTCTCCTACTATGATTGTATTGCTATTAATCTCTCCCTTGATATCCTCCAGGAGTTTTTTTATGTATTTGGGTGCTCCTATATTGGGAGCGTATATGTTTACCAGAATTATTTCTTCTTGTTGGATTTCTCCCTTTAGTATTATGAAGTGGCCTTCCTTATCTCTTGTTATGGCATTTACTTTGAGGTCTAATTTGTCAGATATACGTATTGCTACCCCAGCTTTTTTTTCATTTCCATTTGCCTGGAAGATATTTTTCCATCCCTTCACTTTCAATCTGTGTGAGTCTCTTGTTCTGAGGTGGGTCTCTTGTAGACAGCATATATATGGGTCATGCTTTTTTATCCATTCAGCCACTCGATGTCTTTTGATTGGAGCATTTAGTCCGTTTACATTTAAAGTTATTACTGAAAGGTATTTGTTTGTAGTCATATCTATTTTTGTGTCTGTATTCCTTCTTACCTGTTTATTTCTTCTTTTTACAGTATTCCCTTTAGCAGTTCTTGCATTGCTGGTTTGGTGGTGATAAACTCCCTGAGTCTTTTTTTGTCTGCGAAGCTCCTGATTTCCCCTTCAATTTTGATTGATAGTCTTGCTGGATATAGTATTCTTGGATTCAGTCCTTTGCTTTGCAACACTTTGTATACCTCCTTCCATTCACTTCTAGCTTGTTGTGTTTCTGTTGAGTAATCATTTGACAATCTGATGGGTGTTCCTTTGTAGGTAACTCTCTGTCTCTCTCTTGCTGCCTTTAAGATTCTCTCTTTATCATTTATATTTGCCATTGAGATTATGACATGTCTTGGTGTGGGTCTTTTGGGGTTGATCCTGCTTGGGACTCTCTGTACTTGCGTAACTTTTATCTTTCCCATATCCGGGAAGTTTTCTGTCATTATTTCTTCAAATAGATTTTCTAATCCCTGCTGCTCTTCTTGTCCTTCTGGCAGCCCTATTATACGCATGTTACTTCGCTTCATGTTGTCCCGAAGCTCCCTTAGGCTTTCCTCCTGCTTTTTAATTTTTTTCTCCAATTGCTGTTCAGATTGAGCTTGTTTCTGTACCTGATCTTCTAACTCACTAATTCGGTCCTCTGCTTCTTGTAGTCTACTGTTGAAACTTTCCATGGTGTTTTTGATTGTAGCTATATCACTTTTCATTTCTTCCTGATTCTTGCATAAGTTGTTGATTTTCTCATCCATCCGATGTATAAATTCCACGACCATTGCTCTGAACTCCTTTTCGGTCATGTTGCAAGCTTCAGTTTCACTAATTTCCTTTCTTGGCGACTCCACATTTTCTTTCCTCTGTGAGTTATTTCGTTTCCCCATTCTGGCTATCACCAGAAAGCTCAAGCTTCCGTTTGTGTGGACCTCGGCCGTGCGCTGTGGGGACTTCGCTCCACCCGAGTTTCACTGAAGTGCTCTGACACTAGGATGTGTGGCTGCCTTTGGTTGGTGGGAACCAGACTTGCCCAGGGTCAGTGTCCCCAGTGTTCCGTGTGGTCTCGTGTGCACACTTAGAATCAGGGGCCCTGTCAGCACCACACTGTTGGTATGTGCCGAAAATGAGATCCTTAGCATGTGCCAGGAGTCAGAGTTTCCCTGTATCTGCACCAAGAATCAAGTGTCAGAGTCTCTGTTGCCTTGTGCAGTTTCTCGTTGAGAATCAGGGTCCCTGTGTGTGCATGCACCAACAATTGGAGTCGTTGGCTCTTAGTGTGAATGCGCTGTGAGTCAGGGATCCCAGGCAGCTGTGTCTGGCGTGCCAAATTCCCTGAAGTGGAGCTGCGTCCTGTGTGTGCTCTCTCTACTGAGCCAAACCGGCTAGGGCGCACACTCTCAAATCCCTGAAGGTGAGCTGCCTTTGTGCACTCTCCCAGAATCCCCGAAGAGGGGCGGAGTCCGTCCTGCGCGCCAAATTCCCCAAAGGGAAGCCCCTTTGTGCACGCTCTAAGATTCCCCGAAGGGGAGCTGTGATCCGCAAGCCAAATTCCCCCCAATTCCCCAGAGGGGAGCCCTCTGTGCGCACTGACAGATTTCCCCGAAGGTGAGCTGCTTCTGTCCTGCGCGCCAAATTCCCTAAGGCAGAGCGCGTCCCTGCGCAAAGCCCTGCAGCTTGGGCGAGGGGCGTGTCTATCAGTTACTCTGGCGCTATCCGCACGCGCCTGCGGGGAGGGGGATAGGCTCTTTGACTCACGGGAATCTGCTGGGAAGTCTGGATTCTTGTTGTTTCTTCCACTGAAGCTGTGATAGCAGTTCTCTGTCCCCAGTGGCTGCAGGGTCCTGGTTTGTGTCAGAAGCCAGGATCCGAGTCTCAGGCAGCTCTGTTTCTCAAGATGGCGTGGTTTCCGCGTCCGCACCAGCCGCCGAGAAGTGTCCGCTTTGTGCGCGGGGCTCCGCTGTCTAGGACTGCCCGGTTAGACAGCCCCTTGGAAGCCCTGCAGAATCTATCTGACCCTAGCTCATACAGACACACACACCACACACGTCTACACGTCTATGCTCTCCTCTATGGGTTCCTCACTCCCACTCTCTCTCTCCCTACCTTCTTGCCGGTCGCCATCTTTCTCCTATTTTTTTTTTAATTTATTAATTAAGGTATTACATGTGTTCTTATTCCCTCATTACCCCCCACCCCCCCCATTCATGGTGCAATTTATTTAACATAATATAATTACAAAAGATATAGGCAGACCTATACTCATTTCTGCTCAAAGCCCATAAATATACATATATATATATATGTGTATATATATATATATATATATATATATATATATATATATTGCAGAGAGGAAGAGAGAGATAGAAACATCAATGATGAGACAGAATGATTGATTAGCTGCCTTCTATAGTCCCCCAACTGGAGATCGATCCTGCAACCCTGGCACGTGCACTGACCGGGAATTGAACCCTGACCTCCTGGTCCTTAGGTGGACACTCAACCACCGACGCATACTGACAGGAATTTTTTTAAAAAATATCATTAAGTCATGTATAAGATAATCCAATTGAGACATTTGAAAAGAGGGTTTAACATAAATTTCTAGTAAAACCCCACTTCATGAGAGAGAAAAAGGAAAGGAGCTAGAAGCACAGAGTGTTATACAAATGGTATACATAGACATTTCGCTGACCCTACCCTTGAGAACAGTGTGTCAGAGGTAAATGATCAAAAGTGTATATAGTCATGGAATAAAAGGTGTGTGTGTGTGTGGGGGGGGCAACTTCAAGAATATGATCTTGTCAAATCCTAGGAAAAGTAGGGAAAAAAGATTCAGCCTAGGAAGTCCATTTTATATCACAATTAGGAGACGAAAGGTAACTGTCAGAATTTGGTCACCCAAAACAATGATATTTTAAGCAAAAATGATTTAATATGTAAAATTAGAGTTTCACAAACTCTGGACGGTTTAAAAGAGAAAAGAATCATAGAATGCAAGAAATACCAAAATGTGAATATCTCCAGGTTCTGCAGCCCATGAAGCCAGCTGTCTACAGCATCAAGGTGAATGATTCTCATGAAAGCTTCCAGAATTCAGAAGTTGCTGCGGATGTTCTGAGCTGTCTGCTCACAGAAAATGTGATTTCAATTGCCTCGCTGCACCAGGTGTTTCTCAGTAGGAGTCCAAAGTCAAGGGAAGCTGTTGCTGATGTTCTAAACTGTCTGAATTTGCCATCACAGAATATTGGCTCTTATTTCTCTCCACTTTCCAATATTTAATGAAATGCCTCCTGGTGGCTGAATCTAAGGGAAAAAATTCTGGGAAATGGCACTTCAGGCTTCTCCCTAGAATCCAAAGGAGAATGTTAAAGGGAGCAATCAGCTGACAGAAGCAATTCAGCACAGGGTCTCTTAGAAAGTGTTGAAATTGCAAGCCAGATTACAGGGAACAACTAAATCAATTTGAAACAAAAAAAGTGCATGCATCTATAGAAGATTACGCTTTAGGGAGTCTGGCAAGCAAGTGAACTGGAAACTGAAGGGAAATGTTTTCTTGTTGCTTCTCACTGATTTTAGGATGGAGAAACTTATAGACAGAACTTTAAGATCTGGGTGAAAGGAAAAGTTAAAAGGGTGAAATATAATGAGGACAATTGAAAGACTGATGTTTCCCTGACTAGTGTGGCTCAGTGGTTGAGCATTGACCTATGAACCAGAAGGTCATGGTTTGATTCCTGGTCAGGGCATATACCCTGGTTGCAGCCTCAGTCCCTAGTGTGGGGCCTGCAGGAGGCAGCTGATCAATGATTCTCTCTCATCATTGATGTTTCTATCTCCCCCTCCCTTCCTCTCTGAAGTCAATAAAAATATATTTTTTAAAAAGGAAGACTGATGTTTGATGAAAAAGAAAAATGGGAAAGATATGAAAAGCACAGTTAGAAATAAAAATTTCAATTGATAAATTTTAACAAAGAACTCATGTCTTTTTTTTTCTGTAAAACTATTGGAAACTGGTTTATTTAGGACAATATTTTGATATTGTTAACTTAGAATGATGCTTACATTGGGTGATAACTTTTCCCCAGACTCTTTATACATGTAAAATCTCATAGCAAATATGAAATGTAACAGCAAGGATGCTAACATTTGACGACTTTCTAATGTCTTAGAAGTGCCAGGCAATGTAAAGTCTATATACATACAATGTTTCTTAAAATAAATAGAAATATAATCTTAAATTATGGAATTAAAAATGCAGAAATGAAATTTTCTATTGATTGGGTACATGCCATTTGGGTGCCTTAAACTTTCAGATTTTCAAATTACTATGGTAACATGCACAGGAGACATCTATCCTTCTGGGACCCTAGTACCCACCAGAAGAAAGGTAAAATGAAAAAAAAAAAAAATGAAGGTGTGGTTTAGAAAGGATGTATAGCAAATATTATTTAGCAATCTGAAGTGTTTCTACATTTCAATGTGTCTTTGGACAAGACACTATAGGATTATGAGAAGGAAAAAAGTGTATAAGATATAACTCACTCTGTTAAAGGTTGAGACTTTTGAAATTTCTCAAGATCTCTAATATAGTGGAGAGCTTTAATTCATTAAAAAAAGACTGTTCATTACCATCTTGAACAGTGATTATCTAGGATTATGTGTCCTTTAGGCTGGTGGAAAATCCTAGCTACAGACTCATAAAATAAACTGTTAGAAAAATACATATATCATGCAACACTGAAAATGTGAAAGTGGTCACAAGATGCCAAATGGACAATTTCAGTTCAAGTAAATATAATCTTTGGAAAACTGAAGTCTTTTGTGTTGGAGAAAAATATTAATACACAGGATGAATAATCATCAAAACCAGTATTTTTTAAAATGTGTTTGAAGATTTAGTTTAGACCATTCTTCATTGAATATAGTTCCATGAAAGGGTAATATATATATATATACACACACACACACACACATGTTAAATGTTACATGCATACATATGTATTACATATATCACATGCATGTTTACATATACACATGTGTATGATTATATTGCATACCAGAAGCCTGGTGCATGAAAATTCATGCACTGGATGGGGGTCCCTCAGCCTGGCCTGCCCCCTCTCATAGTCCAGGAGCCCTCAGGGGCAGGAGGTGACTTGGCGATCAGAGGAAGGCGATGCCCCCATCACACCTCTGCTGCTGTCACTGCCGGCAGCCCAAGCCTCGGCTGGCCCTGGTTACCTGAGCCTCGGGTGGAACTGGGCCGCTAGACAGGCACTATCCAAGGCTTGCCTGCACCTCAGGCCAGACCTGGGAAGCTGGGGGGCTGAGGGGACTGGGGGACTCTGGAGGCAGGCGTGTGGCAGGGGCGGGCCCGGCCTTGCTGTGTGCCTGTTGCCCTGGCAGGGCTGAGGGGACTGGGTGCCACCATCTTTGAGGGCGTGACAGTCAATTAGCATATTCCTTCCTTATTGGCTGTGGGCGCTGCCATCTCTGGGATGGCATGAGGGTCAATTAGCATATTCCCTCTTTATTAGATAGGATTATATGTTGTATATGTATTACTCTTTTTTATATAGTATAAATGTGTATATATACATATACATATACATTTCTAAATACACATACACATACATACATTTGGTATACCATGGCCACTAGTAATCAAAACAGACATATCCATAATCACCTTAAGGTGTTAGCAGGTCTTAGTTGAATATCATTCCCAATTTTATGAAAAAATACATTTGTGAAATCCTGTACTATATAAGCCTGTCATAGCAATTTATAAATTACATAGGATTATTAAGCCTCTGAAAAGACCTGCATTTATGAAGCATGTTTAATTATGTTTGCCTCTGTGTTTCCTAAAGGTATTTGACTTAACTTATTTTACTTGAAAAATGTTCTAAAGATCTATGTTCTATGAAGTACTCTTTGGGAATTGCTAATTTAGAGTGATGGTTGCATCGGATAGTATGGAATGCTTTCCCCCAGTTTGATGAACCTATGTTTTGTAATCAGCAGAATTCAGATGGGCATCACCTGAAAGCTGGTTCAGATGCAAAGGTTTCTGACACTGTGCATACCAAGATAATTGCAGAGTTTATTACTCACACGAGGGACCTGTGCATAGACCAAGACCTGTGGATAGGCAAGAACTAGCAGGTCTGGACTGGCTTGAGCAAAGCAGAGGGTGTTCATTGGGCCTTTACAGTGGTGAGAAGATGGGACTGGGGAAATGCTCCCAACTGTGGGAGGTACAGGGTGTCTGTACCAATAAAGGAGGTGCTTGCATTGGCGCTTTATTTTCAGCCGGCCCAGATATAAGGCCAAAGGAAAAAAGGAGAGTGAGGTACAAAAGGGACTCAGTTGGAAAATATCAATAATAGAGTTGACTCTTTAATATACCTCACCTCCTGATGTTTGATGGATGACTGACATGTGGCTTGTCTCACTTAATTGAACTAATGTAAGTATATATTTGAGAACCGTATGCCTGTGCAACCACCTATGATGAAAATGAGAAGGCCTTGGAAGAGCATAGGCATTCAATCCCCTAGATCGTTGAGGAGAGCCACGAGAAGATGTCTGTGAATGTTCAAGGTAGTATTTATTTGGTCAAATACCCGAGTGCTATAATTATAGACTTTAACTTGTTGGCTCATTTGGTAGATCACATGAGCAGTGTTCCCTTTGTTGTTTATCCACAGGCAACAAGAAGATTAGTGCTCCAAAATTCCATGTATCCAATCAATAAAAATATATAATTTTAGTATTTTTATTTCCAAGGTTTAGCTGTCCAGGAGCCAGGCTAGTGTTAGGTCATTACCAGCAACTATAACCGTCAGAGAGTGTCGCTCTTCTTTTAGAGCTTTGACAGTGGTTTGAATCACATACTCGATATTATTTTAGAATATTTCTTGAGTTGCATCAAATTTATTATGTTGTATAATATTGTGGATTTCAAAGGCAGCACCAGTGCCTCACAATTTGGTTAGCATAACAGAGCAATTGACAAGAGTATAGTACACTTGGAACATGACTGATGTGGCTTGCTCGGGGGCAGGAACTAAAGAGAATACACTTAGCCTCAAATGCAGATAGCACAAGACAAAATAAGGGGAGAAATCTAAGGCAAAGTAATAAATGAATTCAGAAGGACAATAAAACCAATAAACTTTGGGGGATAAACTCTTGAACAAAGAATCCTATATAATAAAAGGCTAATATGCAAATCGACAGAACGGCGGAATGACCGGTTGCTATGACGTGCACTGACCACCAGGGGGCAGATGCTCAATGCAGGAGCTGCCCCCTGGTGTTCAGTGCACTCCCACAGGGTGAGCACCATTCAGCCAGAAGCTCTGAGCTGGGCTCACGGCTGGGCAGCACAGCGGCTGTGGTGGGAGCCTCTCCTGCCTCCGCAACAGCGCTAAGGGTGTCCAACTGCTGGCTTAGGCCCAGTCCCCGTGGGGAGCAGGCCTAAGCCATAAGTTGGACATCCCCAAGGGCTCCCAGATTGCGAGAGGGTGCAGGCCAGGCTGAGGGACCGCCCCCCAGTGCACGAGTTTCATGCACTGGGCCTCTAGTTGCCATATAAGCTTTAGCAATAAATTGAGCCTTGATGTGACAGATGTGATCTTAATTTGAATCTTTACTATTTTTGAGTCACAGAATTTCCAAAGTTCTTTATCGCACAAGGGGTGGCTTTGAGTGAGGAATTGTTTTGTTGCCATTAGACAGACATTGGCCCAGGAGTCTGTGAAGATATATAATTGGGACAATGATTGGCAAGGGCAGTGGTTGGCAAACTCATTAGTCAACAGAGCCAAATATCAACAGTTCAACGATTGAAATTTCTTTTGAGAGCCAAATTTTTTAAACTTAAATTTCTTCTAATGCCACTTCGTCAAAATAGACTCGCCCAGGCCATGGTATTTTGTGGAAGCCACACTCAAGGGGCCAAAGAGCCATATGTGGCTCGTGAGCCATGGTTTGCCAACCACTGGTCTAGTGAATTCTTTGCAGGAGCATGTCATCTATGTAGTGTCATACCCGGATGCTGGAAAGCACTGGCTCTCTCTCTCTCTTTCTCTTCCTCCCTCCCCCTCTCCCTCTCTGCTTCTTCATGACTAACCTTCTGGATGGGCTCGTATATTGCACAGGTTATAATAGTGTTATCCCTGAGCACTATAGAATGGAGGCCAGTGCCTGGCTGGCCAAGACACACAACCAATCGAATCTAGAAAGAGTCTTTACACTGACTGAGCCTAGCATCGGTGATAGACACAATTCATTAGATGTTACACAAGAAAGCTGAGAGGTATGTCCCAGGGATACTTTGAGGAGACCGCCCCCAATCCTGTACTCACGTTCTTAAATACCAAACATTAGAACTTCTGGTTTAAGTCAGCAAAATTGTAAAAGAGGCTCAACAGGACTCCATAAGTGCTGTGCAGTGCAGCACAGCTCAAACTGAAAACTTGTCAGCCAGCAGCTGAGTCCTCCACATGCTATGCACAGAGTAAGCCAGGAGCCACAGAAGAACAATCTCAAAGAAGGGGTGGCCACGACTTAAAGCATCCTCTTGAGTATACCCATCACCTTCATGGTCACTCCATGGACGCACAATGGACTGACACCTGAAAATTTGTTCAGATATCAAGTTTTATGGCATTCCATACACCAAGAGAATTTGAAAGAAAATTTACTACTCACACAAGAACTGCCCGGGAAGGGCTGGTCAGGGACAAGCAGGTTTGGCCTTGTTTGGGCAAACCAGAGGGAATGAGTTGGGCCTTCACAGCTAAAAGGAGGTTGGAGGGAGGACATATCTCGTGCATGGGAGGTATAAATTTCCTTTCAGTGTCTGATAAGGAGACACGTATGTGAGGACTTACTTATCAGCCGGCCTTACCACAGGGAAAATGTAGGAGAGGCTTTAAAAGTGGTCAAAAGTTAAAAATGAAAAAAGGAGTCAGACTCTTTATTACAACATGCTAAATCTAAGAAAATGTAGCTATGAACATACTACTAGTACTAGTACTTATAGTAATAATTATTGTTATATTAACAATAGTAATAATATTTATTGTGTGATGTCTCATGTCTTCCATGAGCCAGGCAATGTCCTAACCATTAAATACATATTATTCTTTAATTGTCACATCTTTTTTTTTTTTTTTAATCCTCACTCAAGTATATTTTTTCCATTGATTTTTAGAGAGAGTGGAAGGGAGACAGAGAGACAGAGAGAAACAAGATGTGAGAGAGACACATTGATTTGTTGCCTTCTGCACACCCCTAACCAGGGCCGGGAGCCTGCAACTGAGCTATGTGTCCTTGACCTGAATCGAACCTGAGACCCTTCAATCCTCAGGCCAATGCTCTATCCACTGAGCCAAACTGACTAGGGCTAATTGTCACATCTTAATAAAATACTAACAACATTGTTACTATATTTGACGATGAGGAGGATCAGAAAAGTTATATAAATACCAAAATTTTACTTAAGAGTCTTAAGGCTCAGCAATTACTGACAATCATATATTTTATTTGTAAAAATCTCTCTTTCTCAACTGAGATACACAGAAATTTTAGGAAATAATATTTCAATCACTTAGTATCTTTCTGGTTTGACATTTCATAGAAAAGTTGAAATTTCATAAATGCTTACATTATTTATTGACACTTTCTCATAGTTTCTAATTCTGCTCATGTAGAAGTTTTTAATGCACATATGGGAGGATCATCTTAGAAAACACATATGTATTAGATATAAATATATATACACATACATTATACGTGTATGCATATAAAGTATTTAATGTGCTAATTAAAATTTATTTCATTTATTCAGATCTCCTAAATAAAAGATGAGCTAAACATCAGGGTAGAGTTAACACAAATGCACGTAAAATTTATATTATAATTTTTGTCTTCATCATTACTGACTAGAAGTCCCTTTAGGAAACATGAGTGGTGAGGTTTTGCTAGACTAAACAAGAATGAGTAGGCATTCACATTTTCTCAGGACATTTATTGCCTATATATGGTTAGAAACTATGCCTTATTTGCACAAATAACTAACGTATTTCTCAGGATAAAAATCCAGGCTGTTTATCTGTATAATATCCAGCTGAGAATGGTTAAAACCTAGCATATTTCTCAACATCTTTTTTTTTTTTTTTTTGCATTAGTGAATGTGATTATGCTAATAAGGACATAATGGCATTTATTTGCAACTGACTTTTGCATTCACTTTTTCTAGGTGTCAAGAATTCAGAAGTTAATGAATATTAATTTAATATAAATATGCTGTAAGAAGACTATGAACTGTTTTTTATTATGTAACATGCTGAGGTTTTTGCCATTGATCAGAGAGAATTGGCCTATTATTCTATCTATACATAGATCACAGTAATGGTCCAGGAAGCCACAGAAAAATAAAAATTTGCAGAGCTTGCTTTACATCAGTCTTATCCCTATTGCTGAAAAGTAGTAAACTAGATGTGTAGTGATTTTAGGCCAATATAATACATTCAGACACTTGCATTGGCTTTATAAGGTGTCCACAGATAGTACATTGTCTTAAACATTGAAAAGTATAAATGGACCAAGTTGGATACAGTGACACAATGATATGTTTAAAACTGATAAGAATTGTTCTTTCATGCATTTCAAATACAGGGTAATTTTTAAGCTAGCAAGCTGCATAGGTCCTTGTTATTAAGACAAACTTTAGATTGATTGTGTAGTTTAATAATTGATTTAGTGATAATCAAGTTTTTTTATTATGATTATATCTTGTTAAATGTATATTAAATATTACATTAAGTTTCAGTGCATATTTAAAGACCAATTTGTAATAGTTGATTTTAAAGATAAACAATATAGGATTATCAGAAACTTGCGTGTATAAAGAAGATAAAAATTGCTCTGTGGGTTAATAGAAAATTCAAGAATGAAATCCATGCAGAATTCTGGTCTAGGTGGTGACATAGGTAAACGCTGTACTCGGGACCTCCCACAAGTACATCAAAATTACATCTAAACTACAGAACAATCGACATTCAGAACTGCCTGAAATCTAGTGGAACAGAAGTCCTACAACTAGGGATTTAAAGAAAATGCCACATGGAGACTGGTAAAATGCGCAGAGACTCAAAATGGGTTGGTCTCCCACCCACATGTGGTGGTTAAAAATTGAAGGCATAGCTCAGCTGTGGAGGTCACCCCTAAAGAGTGAGCAGTCTAAGCCCCACATCAGAACCTCCCAACCCAAAGTTCCATTGCCAAGAAGAGAAATCCCCACAACTTCTGACCATCAAAACCAGCTGAGATTGTGGCTGAGTTCCTCTTAAAAGCCCACACATACTTACTCAAACTCACTTGCTTTGAGGTAGCAACTTGAAAGGAGCCTTGGATGTGTGGGGAGGAACTGAATTGTCTGGCTTCAGGGTGAAGGCTGGAGGGGCAGCTTTCTCCCAGACAGAAGTGCTGGCAGGCCATTGTTCCTTTGCTGAGCCCTTCCCCACATGGCCCTCAGGTGCATGCCATATCTGCATCTCCATCAACCTGGCTGACACTCTAGCCTTGCCTAGTGATTCCCTGAGGCCCTGCCCCACCCAACTTCCCAAACCACCAACCGTTACCAGTGGCTTTACCATACAAAAACAGCCTTTCTTGGCTTATGCTTCAGATTTTCCTAAAATCTCTCAAACAAATAGCATTGGGCCCCTACATACCTCTTGCTAAGCATCCCCACACCTCCTACCACTAGTGGAAGGCAGCTTGGGTTCACAGCTTGGCCTCTCCTGGGAACCTCTAACCCCAGCACAAGTATCAGCCATCTGAAGATTGCTCTGTAGATAGTGCCAGGTGGCCCCAGGCAGGGTTTAGGCAGTGGCTGATCTTGGACCTCCAGGGAGACCCCATAGCCAGTACACACAGCAGATAGCTTCAGACTATGGCAGATTACAACCCTATCACCTCCACAAGTGACACCCTCAAAGGACTGACTTGGTGGGGACCAAAGTGCCACTGAAGCAAGTCACGCTCCATAGGATCAGCCCCTGAATAGCAGTTTCTCCTCTATAGTCATAGCAGGTCCTTGCAGTCCATCATCTAGTGGGTCAATCCCTCCCACTGACATGCCAATAGCTATCAAGGCTGAACAGCAACAGGACAGTGCACACAGTCCACATGGGGGTGGCACCTGGAGTGCCCAGCTCAGGTGACTGGGGAGGCTGTGCCAATGTGTTCTATAGGACACCTACTACAGTAGGCCACTATACCAGGTCTGGGTGACACAGTAGTTCTATCTAATACAAAGAAACAAACACAGGGAAGCAGCCAAAATGAGGAGACAAAGAAATAGATTCCAAGTGAAAGAAGAGAAGAAATATTCATAAAGAGAACTAAATGAAATGGAGTCAAGCAAACTACCAGATACAGAATTCAAAATATTGGATATAAGAATGCTAAAATATACTTAATGCGGGATCATGCCAAAACTGGCTCTCCGACATCCTCCGAGCGGTCCTGGATTGCGAGAGGGTGCAGGCCAGGCCGAGGGACCCCACCGGTGCACAATAGGGGCCGGGGAGGGATGCAGGAGGTTGGCCAGCTGAGGAGGGATTGTGGGAGAGCTCCAGGGTGTGTCTGGCCCGTCCCACTCAGTCTTGATCTGCTGGACCCCAGGAGCAAGCTAACATACCAGTCAGAGTGACTGCCCCCTGGTGGTCAGTGCACGTCATAGTGACTGGTTGACTGTCTGCCCCCTGGTGGTCAGTGTACATCATAGCGAGCAGTTGAGCGACCTTAGCATATCATTAGCATATTATGCTTTGATTGGTTGAATGGCTGACAGGTTGACCAGACACTTAGCATATTAGGTTTTTATTATACAGAATAATACAAAGCATACTAAATGGTAATTTGGAATCAGTCATGTGTTTATTATGTCTTGAACATTTTAAATTACTTCTATTCACATGTTTTTGGTAGAATTGTTTCCTAAAAACAAACAAACAAAAAAATGCTCCTTGATCTTGGCTCTCCCTGTCAGAGTTTTATGCATCTGTAACATCATTGGTGTGGTAGTCCAGTTTTCCTAGTAACTTTGTCAATGTGCTGTGAAAGATTGAAAATTTGATTATGTAGTATATATGATATTAAATTGTGAATTAGTTGGACTTTGATGTAACAGCGTATCAACATTTGAAGATATTGGTACTTGATATTCTATTAAGGAAAGTTAGCCTCTAAATTTTAAGCTGGAAAGTCACTGGGATAACTGTTTAGAAAAGAATCACAGCTACATGACTTTACATTTTTGGTACATATGTTAAGAATTGTATACAAATTGAAATGTCTGTGTACCAATCCTCAAAACAAACAATAAAATCTCAATTATGAAAGAAAAAAAAAAAAGAACTTGTAAACCATAAAAAAGAACAAGTCAGAAATAAAGAATACACTAACCGAAATGAAGAATAAATTACAGGGACTCAACACTAGAGTAGATGAAGCAGAAGATTAAATCAGTGATTTGGAAGATAAGAAAGCAGAACAGACTCAATCAGAACAGCAAAAAGAAAAAAGAATCCCCTCAAAATGAGGATAGTGTAAGGAGATCTGGAACAACTTCAAGTGTACCAACATTCACATCATGAGAGTTCAGGAAGGTAAAGAAAGAGAGCAAAAAATTGAAACCTATTTAAAAAATAGTGATGGAAAACTTCCCTAACCTGGTGAAGTAAATAAACATACAAGTCCAGGAAGTACAGAGAGTCCCAAATAAGATGAACCCAAAGAGGCCCACACCAAGAAACATCATAATTAAAATGCCAAAGGTTAAAGACAAAAAGAGAATCTTAAAAGCAGCAAGAGAAAAGCAGTTAGTTACCTACAAGGAAGCATCCATACGAATGTCAGCTGATTTCTCAATAGAAACTTTGCGCAAAATATTCAAAGTGTTGAAAAGCAAGGACTTACAACAAAGATTACTCTACTCAGGAAAGTTATCATTTAGAGTCAAAAGATAAAGAGCTTCAGAGATAAGAGAAAGCTAAAGGAGATTATTGCCACTAAACCAGTATTATAAGAAATGGTAAAAGATCTTTTTGAAGAAAAAGAAAAAATAAATAAATAAGAGATAAAAAATCTATCTATCTATCTATCTATCTATCTATCTATCTATCTATCTATCTAAAAAGCTAAGTGACCAACCATATGTCTGCCCGACCAGCCGATACATATGACATGCACTGGCAATTTAAAAATAAATGTTGACTCCTGTATGCGCGATACATATAAAGCTCTTGCTGGCACGTGTAAAAGGCTAAGTGATTGACCTAACATTTCTATTACAGAGAAAGGGGGAATAACGATATTAAAATATTTCTTTTAATTAATTTCCTTTCATTGTTCTCAAATACGTGCACTGGGCCACTAGTCCTATATAATAAAGAGGTAATATGCAAATTGACCATCACTCCAACACACAAGATGGCCACTCCCATGTGGTCAAAGATGGCTGCCCCCATGTGGACACAAGATGGCTTCCATGAGATGGCCGGCAAGGGAGAGCAGTTGTGGGCAATCAGGCCAGTAGGAGAGGGCAGTTGGGAGGGACCAGGCCTGAAAAGGAGGGCAGTTGGGGACGATAAGGCCTGCAGGGGAAGGCAGTTAAGGGTGAACGGGCCAGTAGGGGAGCCATTAGGTGTCGATCAGGCTGGCAGGGGAGTTGTTAGGGGCTGATCAGGCAGGCAGGAAGGCAAGCGGTTGGGAGCCAGCAGTCCTGGATTGTGAGAGGGATCCCAGATTGGAGAGGGTGCAGGCTGGGCTGAGGGACGAGGGACACCCCCCTCTCCACGTGCATGAATTTCGTGCACCGGTCCTCTAGTATGGATAAGAAAAAGCCATAAAAAATAAAAAAAAGAAATCTTACCATTTGCTACAGCATGGATGGACCTAGAGGATATTATGCTAAGTGAAATAAGTCAGAAAGAGAAAGACAAATAAATACCACATGATTTCACTTACATGTGAAATCTAAATAACAATACAAATGAAAAACAAAATAGAAACAGATTCCTAGATACAGAGAACAGACTGACAGTTGTCACAAGTGAGGGGGTTTGGGTGACTGGGTGAAAAAGGTGAAGGATTGAGAAGTACAGATTTGTAGTTACAAAATAGTCAGGGGGATGTAAAGTACAGTTTAGGAAATATTGTCAATAATACTGTAATAACTGTATGGTATTAGTTGGATACTGGAAATATCAGAGGAAACACGTTGTAAGTTATATGATTGTCTAACCACTATGTTGTATACCTGAAAATAATACAAAATTATATTGAATGCAAAATTAATTAAAAATATATAAAAAAGAATAAATCCATGATCACTAGTCTATGAAAGCAAGACTTCTTTTTCTTTCCTCTTCCTTTTATTGTTTTATTGTTTGCACATGACTATATTGAGAAAAATAAATTTATTTTTTTATTTGAAACTATTGACACTAACTCAGATTCAACATTATTTGGAATGAATATAACAACTGATATTTTTGCCACTAAACATGTTTGCTTATTCATGAATATGAATTCTATTATCATAGCACACAATTTATCTTGTGTGTGCTTAATATTCCAGTTTCTTTTACAAATATTATGAGTGCTTTATAAGTTATCACTAAGGTAGAGTTTGGGTTAAGTAAAACATTTACAAATTAATATGTGTTATAGAACCATGAAGAAAATGTGATATATTCATATATTTTGAAACAGTGGAGAACAGTTTAAATCAACAAATAAGAGAAATCAATAAATCTATTACAACTCTCAGAAAAGAGGGTTTCTCTTGATGCTACTGATTTGCTTTTTACACATTTTTTTTCTATTAATTGCCTTTTATTCAAGATTTATTCTTCCCCAGAGAACAGGCAAACAGATGTTGAAACAGCTGGGTTGGATGAAAATTTTGGTCTCTGTAGAATAGGGTTCTCTGGTACATTAAGGGCATAGCCCTTTCCATTCTTTTGAGACTAAATAAATCACTTTGCTATGTAATCCTTAATTCACTAGTCAAGGCTAATTGATTTTAAGATCACTCAATAATTGCTAATTTTGAAATCTAAAGTTACAGATTATTCACAATTTGCAAAAGCTAGAATACTTTGTTTTGATTCTTTATAAAGTGCATTCTTCAAAAACTATTTTGATTTTTAAGTTTTTAAAATAAACATTGTCATACACAGATATTTTACACAAACTATGCTGTGTGCATAAATATTAACATATAAAAGCATAATTAATTTGTGTGTGATTGGAATATGAAACACTACAAATAACACAGAAATACAACAATTCCTATTCATGGTTATTAGGGAAGAACAAATTGCATGCATTTTCAGGAAACAACTATTTAAAAATATGGTCTAACTTTATTTTCAAAGTCTGTTTTCTAAAGAGGTTGAGAGTCTATTTACTCTATATCAACAGTTCATAAGGACAGATTTCTTTAAATGTGGCTAATATGTATACTACTAGAGGCCTGGTGCACGGAATTCATGCACTGGGAGGCGGAGTCCTTCTGACCAGCCTGTGCCCTCTCGCAGTCTGTGACCCCTCGGGAGATGTCCGCCTGCCGGCTTAGACCCGATCCCCGGAGATCAGGCCTAAGCCAACAGTCAGACATCCCTCTTGCAGTCTGGGACCCCTCACTCCTTACTGCCCACCTGCTCGCTACTTCTTACAACTTGGCTCGCTGCTCCTTAGCACTGATGTGGAGGTGGGAGAGGCTCCTGCCACTGCCACTGCACTCGCCAGCCGTGAGCCCGGCTTCTGGCTGAGCAGTGCTCCCCCTATGGGAGTGCACTGACCA
Organism: Ia io; assembly: GCA_025583905.1. Lineage (NCBI taxonomy): Eukaryota > Metazoa > Chordata > Mammalia > Chiroptera > Vespertilionidae > Ia > Ia io. Next base: position 71,609,657 of record JAJQQW010000017.1, read on the forward strand.
CCAGTGGGCAACTCTGGTTTTGAGTGTCTGCCCCCTAATGGTCAGTGCACATCATAGTGACCGGTCTTTCTGTCGGTCGTTCCGCTGTTCGGTCGATTTGCATATTAGGGTTTTATTATATAGGATCTTAGCCAGTAGTATACTCATTTAGGTATGTGGTCTTCCTGTTTTTTTTGGCTGGGCATATTACCTTAATGTCTTTCCCAGCAGCAATTAAACCTAAATTCAATATAAGGAAAAAATTACCTTAGCAACCTAGTAATTAATTAACTGGTATCCATACCCCACATTGTGAATTCTGCTTTTAAAATTTTATTTTATAGTATGATTTTAGTATTTTTTTCTTTCTCAGAAAATGAAATTTCTTTCTTTAAAGCACACGTGAATTTTCATATTCTTTGGAAGCCTCTCTTGCTTGCTCCTGGTCAGTATCACTGCTTTTTGACATTAGACTTTTCTCTTTCTTTGGCATCTATAAAACTTGTGTGTACCATTGCTTCTACTCTTGAGACATTAAATTACATTTCAACTTAATAATTTTGACATTTTTACCTGGCTATAAAGTGTAAAAACATAGAAATATATAAATAAATTTTAAATCAATGAGATAATCTGAAATCCCACAAACCAGAAATTAACATAATTGAATTAATATATTATTTAGATTCCATAAGTATATTTTATTTTAACTGTTAACTATTTCTATTTTTAGTTTTTCTGGTAATTACTATCATAACTTTATATTTTTTACTCCTGTGCTCAATTTGTAAAACTTATATGCATTCTATTAACCCCATATTAAAAGAGAGCTGTTCAGCGAGTTAACATCACCTGATAAATCTGCTTCTCCATTTCTCATTTTGCATTATTTTATTTCTTTGTCCTAATGGCTTCCCTCAAATATATACTTAAACATTGTCTTGTTGAATCTTTATCTTTAAACAAATATACTAACTCCACACTACTATAAAGGATGAAATAATTATCATCGCTACACAAGACTCTAACTCCCTACCACTTAGATTTAACACAGATATATCAGTTTCATCATGTTTTGTTTTAGAAAACATAGATGGGAATGGACCATCTCATCTGTAAGTACATTTGGTGCTTGTATAAATACTGATTATATAAATTAAATACAGTATATATAGCATCCCCACATTATAATATAAATATGTATTTCTACCGAACATGGTAACATGATTGCATCACTAGAAAATACTATGCAGTATATTTTCACATAACTGTATCTGTGGAACCTGAAAGAGATCAGAACAAAATTAAGAATGAACTGGTAGGCTTTTCTCACACGTGATAACTCAAAATTGTGTCACGGTTTTGCTTCATATTTTCAATATCTTCTGTTTAGTTTATCTTTCACAGAGATTTTTTATTTCTTTCCACTTTTATTGACAAAGTTTACATGCGTTTCCTTTATACATAAAGATTTTCCAGTCTCTTTATCATAAGATCTGTTGAAGTTCACTTCTTTCTCACACTAATTTGAACCAACTGGTTTGTAGATTCACTGCTCCCCTCTCATCATTGAATTTTATTGTATTGTGTTCTAGTTGTAACTTCTTATTTCCTGAATCAGAATTATTAATTATTCTATTATTTCAGGTTCATGTAAACATTTGATTAAACTCATTTCAAAAAGCTTTGTGAGAAAAAACTTACCGAGGCCTAAGAAACTTAAAAATTTATTTACTCTGCACTCTTACATAATTATTCACTGCAACGTATAGAAATCTAGTTCAAAACCACTTGACTCAGAACTTTGAGAACATACTTTGATTCTTTCCTAAAAATTCAGATTGTTGAAGAGAAATCTGGAACCACAATTATTTTTATGCAGAACTTTTCTCTATTAAGAAACTTTTTAGAATCTTTGTTTAGCCTTAGATTTATTTGATTTCACTACAATCCATGGATCTTTCTTTTTATTTACTCTATTTTGCTCAACATTTTTATTTTAATCTAAAGACTTGAGTTAGTCTTTATCTACTAGTTGACTTGAGGAGTACTTACAGTACACCCCCTATGTGTTAAAAATGTTTTAGATTCTGTGATTCTCAATATTGAATATAGTGGACTAATATCCTTACCATTATGGAGGTTACAGTACATTGAGGATATAAGAAATATAACAGATGCATAATTTAGTATATTAACTGCTTAAGATAACTAAATGGAAAAGAAAATAAGTTTAACAGAGTAATGGTGGTTGGGAAAGCTAATGAGGGATAAAGATCTCCCTATTAAGTCCTGTAGTTGGGAAGGTAACATTTGTGCAGACTTGAAGGCAGCAAGGGTTTAAACATAAGGCTATCTATAAAAATAGCATCCCAGGCCAACAAAAGTGTCAGAACAAAAATAGGAGTCAGAGCATCCTTAATGTTGTTACCTATAATAGAAGTATGCTGGCCAGTGGGGCTGAAGCAAGGAGGAGAGAGTAGGAGAGGCGATTAGGAAGATGGGGCTGTGCTGAGAGATAGGGCCTCAGAGGTACTAAAAAATGTGGCTCCTAGTTTGAGAGAAACAGGGACTCATGGGTTTTGACACAGAAGCAGCATAATCTGGTTTACAAGTATCACACTGTGATGTGACTGATGAGCGTTGACTAAGGTTCAGTAGGAAGAGCAGGTAGACTTGCTTGCTGCAATCAGGTGAGAGTTGTGGAGATTCAGATCAGGGCTGCTGCGGTGGAGGCAGGGAGAAGTGGTTGGATCTTTATCTTGTTCTGAAGCCAACAAGGCTACCTAATGAAATCAATGGAGACTCTGAGAGAAACAAAGCCATCGTGTTGAACACCTTTCACTGTGTGATTTTGACTTGAAGTTTTCCTCTGTTTTGGTTTAAATGTTAAAACAGTATTTTATGTTCCTTCTCTTTTTTTTTTTTTTTTTTTTTTTTTAGTAACACTCCCTTTCTTTATTTTTTTTTTTTTTTTTTTTTTTCCAATTTTTTTATTAAGGTATTATATGTGTACATATCTTACCATTGCCCCCCCCACCCCCCACTCCCATATATGCCCTCGCCCCCCAGAGTTTTGCGTCCATTGGTTATGCTTATATGCATGCATACAAGTCCTTTGATTGATCTCTTATCTTCCCCACCTCTCCCTAACCTTCCTGCTGTAATTTGACAGGCTGTTTGATGCTTTACTGCCTCTGTATCTATCTTTTTGTTTTTCAGTTTATAATGTTCTTTATTATCCATAAATGAGTGAGATCATGTGGTATTTTTCTTTCATTGACTTGCTTATTTCACTTAACATAATGTTCTCCAATTCCATCCAGGTTGCTGCAAATGGTAAGAATTCCTTCTTTTTTATGGCAGCATAATATTCCATTGTGTAGATGTACCATAGTTTTCTGATCCAGTCATCTGCTGATGGGCACCTAGGCTGTTTCCAGATCTTAGCTATTGTAAATTGTGCTGCTATGAACATAGGGGTGCATATTTCCTTTCTTATTGGTGTTCCCAGTTTCTTAGGATATATTCCCAGGAGTGGGATTACTGGGTCAAATGGGAGTTCCATTTTCAGTTTTTTGAGGAAACTCCATAGTGTTCTCCACAGTGGCTTGCACCAGTCTGCATTCCCACCAGCAGTGCACGAGGGTTCCTTTTTCTCCGCATCCTCGCCAACACTTGTCGTTTGTTGATTTGTTGATGATAGCCATTCTGACAGGTGTGAGATGATAGCGCATTGTTGTTTTGATTTGCATCTCTCGGATAATTAGTGACCTTGAGCATGTTTTCATGTGTCTCTTGGCCTTCCTTCTGTCTTCTTTGGAAAAGATTCTATTTAGGTCCGTTGCCCATTTTTTTATTGGATCATTTATCTTCCTTTTATTAAGTTGTATAAGCTGCCTGTAGATGTTGGAGATTAAACCTTTATCAGTGATGCCATTTGCAAATATGTTCTCCCATGCAGTGGGCTTTCTTGTTGTTTTGTTGATAGTTTCTTTTGCTGTAAAAAAGCTTTTTATTTTGATGTAGTCCCATTTGTTTATTTTCTCTTTAGCTTCCATTGCCCTAGGGGCAGTATCGGTGAAGAAGTTCTTTTGACATATGTCTGAGATTTTGCTGCCTGTGGATTCCTCTAGTATTTTTATGGTTTCCCGTCTTATGTTTAAGTCCTGTATCCATTTTGAGTTTATTTTTGTGTATGGTGTAAGTTGGTGATCTAGCTTCATTTTTTTTGCATGTGTCTGTCCAATTTTCCCAACACCATTTATTGAAGAGACTGTCTTTATTCCATTGTATGTTCATGCCTCCTTTGTCAAATATTAATTGAGCATAGTGGTTTGGATCAATATCTGGATTCTCTATTCTGTTCCATTGATCTATATGTCTGTTCTTGTGCCAGTACCAGGCTGTTTTGAGAATAGTGGCTTTGTAATACAGCTTGAAATCTGGTATTGAGATCCCTCCTACTTTATTCTTCTTTCTCAGGATTGCTGTGGCTATTCGGGGTCTTTTTTTATTCCAGATGAATTTTTGGAGAGTTCTTTCAAGGTCTGTGAAATACGCCGTTGGTATTTTAATGGGGAGTGCATTGAATCTATAGATTGCTTTGGGTAGTATGGACATTTTAATGATGTTGATTCTACCAATCCATGAACATGGTATGTTCTTCCATCTGTTTACGTCTTCCTCTATCTCTTTTTTCAGTGTCCTGTAGTTTTCCGTGTATAGGTCTTTTACCTCCTTAGTTAAGTTTATTCCTAGGTATCTTAATTTTTTTGGTGCGATGGTAAATGGGATTGCCTTTTTAGTCTCTCTGTCTGTAAGTTCACTATTGGTGTATAGAAAGGCCATAGATTTCTTGGCGTTAATTTTGTATCCTGCTACATTGCCGAATTCATTTATTAAGTCTATTAGTTTTTTGACGGAGTCTTTCGGATTTTTTATGTACAATATCATGTCGTCTGCAAATAAAGACAGCTTTACTTGTTCTTTTCCAATTTGGATGCCTTTTATTTCTTCTTCTTGTCTAATTGCATTAGCTAATACTTCCAGTACTATGTCAAACAGGAGTGGTGAGAGTGGGCATCCCTGTCTTGTTCCTGTTCTTAGGGGAAATGTTTTTAGCTTTTGTCCATTGAGTATGATGTTTGCTGTGGGTTTATCATATATAGCTTTTATTATATTGAGGTATGAGCCTTCCATTCCCACCTTGTTGAGAGTTTTTATCAAGAAAGGGTGTTGGATTTTGTCAAATGCTTTTTCTGCATCAATTGATATGACTATGTGATTTTTATCTCTCAATTTGTTTATGTGATGTATCACGTTTATTGATTTGCGGATATTGTACCATCCTTGCATTCCCGGGATAAATCCTACTTGGTCATGGTGTATGATCTTTCTGATGTACTGCTGGAGCCGATTTGCTAGAATTTTGTTGAGGATTTTGGCATCTATGTTCATGAGGGATATTGGTCTGTAATTCTCTTTCATTGTGTTGTCTTTATCTGGTTTTGGTATTAGGGTGATGCTGGCTTCATAGAAGGAGCTTGGAAGTGTTCCTTCCTCTTGAATTTTTTGGAATAGTCTGAGGAGGATAGGTTTTAGTTCTTCCTTGAATGTTTGGTAGAACTCTCCTGTGAAGCCGTCAGGCCCCGGGCTTTTGTTTGCCGGAAGCTTTTTGATGACTTCTTCAATTTCGTCCATAGTTATTGGCCTATTGAGCTGTTGAGATTCTTCTTGATTGATTTTTGGAAGGTTGTATTTTTCTAGGAATATGTCCATTTCCTCCAGGTTGTCCAGTTTGTTGGAATAGAGCTGTTCGTAGTATTTTGTAACAATCCTTTGTATCTCAGCAGGGTCTGTTGTTATTTCACCTCTTTCATTTCTGATTTTGTTTATTTGGGTCCTCTCTCTTTGCTTCTTGGTGAGCCTGGCTAGAGGTCCATCAATCTTGTTTATCTTTTCAAAGAACCAGCTCTTGGTTTTGTTGATCTTTTGTATTGTTTCTTTGGTCTCTATGTCATTTATCTCCGCTCTGATCTTTGTTATTTCCTTCCTTCTGGTTACACTGGGTTTTTCTTGCTGCTCTTTTTCTAGCTCTTTGAGTTGTAGGGTTAGGTAATTTATTACCATTGTTTCTTGTTTTTTGCAATAGGCTTGTAGAGCTATGAACTTCCCTCTCAAGACTGCTTTCGCTGTGTCCCATAGATTTTGGATTGTTGTGTTTTCATTGTCATTTGTTGCCATGATGTTTTTTATTTCTTCTTTGATCTCTCTGGTGACCCAGTCCTTGTTTAATAGCATGCTGTTTAGTCTCCATGTGTTTGATTTCTTTGGATTGTATTTATTGTAGTTGATTTCCAGTTTTATGCCACTGTGATCTGAGAAGATGCTTGATATAATTTCTATCTTCTTGAATTTGAAGAGACTTTGCCTGTGACCCAGCATATGGTCTATCTTTGAAAATGACCCATGTGCACTTGAGAAGAATGTATATTCTGTGGCTTTGGGGTGAAATGTTCTGAAGATGTCAATTAATTCCATCTGGTCTAGTGAGTCATTTAGGATTGCTGTTTCTTTGCTGATTTTTTGTTTAGAGGATTTGTCCAATTGATAGTGGGGTATTAAAGTCTCCTACTATGATTGTATTGCTATTAATCTCTCCCTTGATATCTTCCAGGAGTTTTTTTATGTATTTGGGTGCTCCTATATTGGGAGCGTATATGTTTACCAGAATTATTTCTTCTTGTTGGATTTCTCCCTTTAGTATTATGAAGTGGCCTTCCTTATCTCTTGTGATGGCATTTACTTTGAGGTCTAATTTGTCAGATATAAGTATTGCTACCCCAGCTTTTTTTTTTCATTTCCATTTGCCTGGAAGATATTTTTCCATCCCTTCACTTTCAATCTGTGTGAGTCTCTTGTTCTGAGGTGGGTCTCTTGTAGACAGCATATATATGGGTCATGCTTTTTTATCCATTCAGCCACTCGATGTCTTTTGATTGGAGCATTTAGTCCGTTTACATTTAAAGTTATTACTGAAAGGTATTTGTTTGTAGTCATATCTATTTTTGTGTCTGTATTCCTTCTTACCTGTTTATTTCTTCTTTTTACAGTATTCCCTTTAGCAATTCTTGCATTGCTGGTTTGGTGGTGATAAACTCCCTGAGTCTTTTTTTGTCTGCGAAGCTCCTGATTTCCCCTTCAATTTTGATTGATAGTCTTGCTGGATATAGTATTCTTGGATTCAGTCCTTTGCTTTGCAACACTTTGTATACCTCCTTCCATTCACTTCTAGCTTGTTGTGTTTCTGTTGAGTAATCATTTGACAATCTGATGGGTGTTCCTTTGTAGGTAACTCTCTGTCTCTCTCTTGCTGCCTTTAAGATTCTCTCTTTATCATTTATATTTGCCATTGAGATTATGACATGTCTTGGTGTGGGTCTTTTGGGGTTGATCCTGCTTGGGACTCTCTGTACTTGCGTAACTTTTATCTTTCCCATATCCGGGAAGTTTTCTGTCATTATTTCTTCAAATAGATTTTCTAGTCCCTGCTGCTCTTCTTGTCCTTCTGGCAGCCCTATTATACGCATGTTACTTCGCTTCATGTTGTCCCGAAGCTCCCTTAGGCTTTCCTCCTGCTTTTTAATTTTTTTTCTCCAATTGCTGTTCAGATTGAGCTTGTTTCTGTACCTGATCTTCTAACTCACTAATTCGGTCCTCTGCTTCTTGTAGTCTACTGTTGAAACTTTCCATGGTGTTTTTGATTGTAGCTATATCACTTTTCATTTCTTCCTGATTCTTGCATAAGTTGTTGATTTTCTCATCCATCCGATGTATAAATTCCACGACCATTGCTCTGAACTCCTTTTCGGTCATGTTGCAAGCTTCAGTTTCACTAATTTCCTTTCTTGGCGACTCCACATTTTCTTTCCTCTGTGAGTTATTTCGTTTCCCCATTCTGGCTATCACCAGAAAGCTCAAGCTTCCGTTTGTGTGGACCTCGGTCGTGCGCTGTGGGGACTTCGCTCCACCCGAGTTTCACTGAAGTGCTCTGACACTAGGACGTGTGGCTGCCTTTGGTTGGTGGGAACCAGACTTGCCCAGGGTCAGTGTCCCCAGTGTTCCGTGTGGTCTCGTGTGCACACTTAGAATCAGGGGCCCTGTCAGCACCACACTGTTGGTATGGTGCCGAAAATGAGATCCTTAGCATGTGCCAGGAGTCAGAGTTTCCCTGTATCTGCACCAAGAATCAAGTGTCAGAGTCTCTGTTGCCTTGTGCAGTTTCTCGTTGAGAATCAGGGTCCCTGTGTGTGCATGCACCAACAATTGGAGTCGTTGGCTCTTAGTGTGAATGCGCTGTGAGTCAGGGATCCCAGGCAGCTGTGTCTGGCGTGCCAAATTCCCTGAAGTGGAGCTGCGTCCTGTGTGTGCTCTCTCTACTGAGCCAAACCGGCTAGGGCGCACACTCTCAAATCCCTGAAGGTGAGCTGCCTTTGTGCACTCTCCCAGAATCCCCGAAGAGGGGCGGAGTCCATCCTGCGCGCCAAATTCCCCAAAGGGAAGCCCCTTTGTGCACGCTCTAAGATTCCCCGAAGGGGAGCTGTGATCCGCAAGCCAAATTCCCCCCAATTCCCCAGAGGGGAGCCCTCTGTGCGCACTGACAGATTTCCCCGAAGGTGAGCTGCTTCTGTCCTGCGCGCCAAATTCCCTAAGGCAGAGCGTGTCCCTGCGCAAAGCCCTGCAGCTTGGGCGAGGGGCGTGTCTATCAGTTACTCTGGCGCTATCCGCACGTGCCTGTGGGGAGGGGGATAGGCTCTTTGACTCACGGGAATCTGCTGGGAAGTCTGGATTCTTGTTGTTTCTTCCACTGAAGCTGTGATAGCAGTTCTCTGTCCCCAGTGGCTGCAGGGTCCTGGTTTGTGTCAGAAGCCAGGATCCGAGTCTCAGGCAGCTCTGTTTCTCAAGATGGCGTGGTTTCCGCGTCCGCACCAGCCGCCGAGAAGTGTCCGCTTTGTGCGCGGGGCTCCGCCGTCTAGGACTGCCCGGTTAGGCAGCCCCTTGGAAGCCCTGCAGAATCTATCTGACCCTAGCTCATACAGACACACACACCACACACGTCTACACGTCTATGCTCTCCTCTATGGGTTCCTCACTCACACTCTCTCTCTCCCTACCTTCTTGCCGGTCGCCATCTTTCTCCCGGAAGTCTGTTCCTTCTCTTTTTAAAACTCTCAATCTCTCCTATACGGAGGACATATTTTGTTGTTTTCTTGTGTTTGTTATTTCTTTTTTAATCTTTTCAGTATCACCACATAAATCCAAGTCCCAGTGACTACAAGGTTATTCTGGTGGATGAAAAGACAAGCAATATTATTACAGGCTCTAGCACTATGTATTTTTTCGAGTGGTTTTAGGTTTATGACAAACTTAAGAGGGAAGTACAGAAATTTCCCATATACCCCATTCCTTCACAGGGTCATAACCTCCCCAATATCAATATCACTCACAAGAATGGCACTTTTTTTCTTTTAACCAAGGATAAATCCATATCAATGCATTACAATGACCCAAGTCCATAATTTACATTAGGGTTCACTGTTGGTGTACATTCTATGAGGATTTGGGCAACTGTCTAATGCCATGCATCCATCATTATACTATCATACAGAGCATTTTCAATGCCCTAAAAATCCTCTATAATCAACCTATTTATTTCCACATCTTTTGTTATATACTGACAAATTTTCTAAAATAAGAATTTATTCTACAAAACAGTGGGTGCTTTGTAATTTCATTATCCACAGTTTAGTCTACTTTTGTGTTCTATAATAAGCATTTTTAAATTATTAGGAGATCACATATATTATTAAATTGATGTGAATGGGTCATTAATTGGGTAGAATGAGTGATGTATGAAACAGTGACATATTAGAAATGGAGTTCATTCCACTCTTACTAGAATAGACTCATAGACAATAAATTTTAATGCAAACCAAAAGTTTATTCATAATTGACACAATCATTCCCTTTTAAGTAGATAAAGTTAATAAAGTTAACCATTTTTAGATCAGAAATAAATTGAAACATTTCAAAGTTTTATATTTTAAAATAATAAAGAATATAAGCTGCCTTAACTGGTTTGGCTCAGTGGATAGAGCATCGGCCTGCAGACTGAAAGGTCCCATGTTTGATTCTGGTCAAGGGCATGTACTTTGGTTGCGGGCACATCCCCAGTAGGGGGTGTGCAGGAGGCAGCTGATCGATGTTTCTCTCATTGATGTTTTTAACTCTCTATCTCTCTCCCTTCCTCTCTGTAAAATATCAATAAAATATATTTAAAAAAATAATATAAGCTAATATATGTGGAATATGACATATCTGTTAACTGTATTCAAAATGTGAAATTTTCCATACTTTTAATTCAATAATAAAGGAATTAGTTATCTTATGAAATTTTATTTTGTTCATCATTATACATCAATTGCCTGAAAATTGTCAGCACTATTTCAGTGTGAACTTTCTATAATGCAACCTCATTACACAGAACATTTTTAGACAGCTTTTATGAGAGAAAATTTAATTAAAATTTCATGGCTGTATCTACCTCAGCTTTTTGAGGATGTAGCACTTAACACACAATATGTGTTTTATTAAATAAAATTTAACAATTCATTTTGTATATTTAATCATTAAAAAGCATACTCTTAAATTATTGAGGCAAAATAGTACAAAGGCAGCCAAACAAAGCTGAAAAGATTGAAAAGAAAGTAATAATTTCAGTTGTATTAACTATGTGGTAGCTCATATTTACTACAAGTACTTTGTCAGTCCTTTTCTGGATTAATTCAGTGAAAGTCTACTGTCACTACAATGCTTTGTTAAAAAGAGATGCTGCAGTACAAGTCCCAGGCACATTCCCCAAGATGCTCACAGCCTAGTATTAAACAAAGATGAACAGGGACCCTTCCTATGGAAGGCATGTGCTGCTGGACAGCTAGCTGCAGAAGAGCTTGGAGGAGGTACATGACTGGGAGTCCCTACTACGGACTGAGGGTCAGAGGCGTGGGGTTTTTCTCCCAGAAGAGAGTTAAAGACTAAGAAGTGAGCATGTGGGTGGATCAGTGAGCCTTCCAGCCAGAAAAGAAGTCTGGGAAATTTTTGTCCACTTTGTCAAGACAGCAGAGTTCACAAACTGCAAGATCTGTAGACATCTCTTCAAACTCAGTGTTTCATCCTCTCTAGCTTGTGTATTTTCAGCAACCTCAAGTGTGTCCTCTCTCCATCTAGTTGGTCTTCCAAGCGGTTTGGTACATAGCTGACAGAACTATTTTTTCTAGTAACAGATTTAAGATAAATCATGTTAATATTCTACACAAAAAATGTCCCTGACTTCCCACATCCCATGAGATTATATCCCAAGACTGTACATTGCCACTGAGAGCATGCCTATCATTGAGAGCTCAGTCTACAGTGTGAGTCCCTGACATCCCCACCTTTCCTCATCCAAAGCAATTCGCCATTGTTGACAGCCTTTAATTTCCAACATTGGCCACCCTCTATGTGAGGGTGCAGATGCTTGCTTCCTGAGCGTAAAATCCATTTCTCTGACTTTCACCCTTCACCCCTTTATCTCCTATTTGGAAATTCCTATTTGATCTTTAAGATTAATTTGAAAAACTGTCTCCTCAGTGAAGCATTTACCATCTCCCTAAATATTTTTTAAACTTATCTTTATTATTGAAAGTATTACAGATGTTTCCCTTTTTCCCCCATGGACCCCCCTCCACCACCCACTCCCTCAGGCCTTCACAGCACTGTTTTCTGTGTCCATGAGTTATGCATATAAGTTCTTTGGTTAATCTCTTCCAGTTTCCCCTCATCCCTTCCCTCTGAGATTCATCAGTCCGTTCCATGCTTCTATGTCTCTGGATCTATTTTGTTCATCACTTTATTTTGTTCATTAGATTCCACAAATGAGTGAGATCCTGTGAGATGTGTCTTTCTCTGACTGGCTTATTTCACTTAGCATAATACATCCCCCTAGATTTTAAGACTGAATCAACCACACACTTTTCTCTCTATGAAGCTTTTTGTTCATAGTCTTACTTTTGGATACTTTCTAATTTGTGAAGGACCTCAACCTTGAGAATTATACAAAGTAAATGTTATACTCCCTACCCTCATGGAGCTCATATTTGAAGGAGAAAGACAGACATGTCATATGAAAACTAAAATACATGGTGATAAAAATATTATAAGAATATAGATGGAGTATTCTGAACACAGATGAAGGAACGTTTAATGTAAACTTGGGTAGGAGATGCAGAAAGGGTTGGGCAGACATAGCTATGAGAGGAAAGTGACATTAAAGTTGACTTTGCATATTTAATAATGTGCAGAGATAAAGGGAGAGACTGGAAATGGACCCTCAGATGGCAAAGGCTGGCTGAAGCTGAGGAGCAGCTGTCCAAATGAAACAGGGAATGTCTCCTCTAGGTTCATTGTTTTAACTTAGAGACATCTGACCCCTGCTGAAGAAGACAGCTGTTGCCAGGTTACGGAAGAAACGACACTTGGTGGCAGGAAGTTAGGCATTTCATCATGGGAGCAATGAGATCATTCAAGGTGTTGACAGAGGAGACTGACATAATCAAGTGTCTCTAGAAATACTGTTGAAGGCAGTAGAGAGAATTCATTGAAAACTTGAAGGAAATACTGCTTCTTAGGATAGGAGTCAGGAGTTTACTGTATGGAGGTCAGAAGTTCAGCAAAGAGCCATAGAGCTTAAGAGAGTTGTGACAGCTGGAATGAGGCAAAGGGAACAGAGCTTGAGAGTTATTCTAGAGACAAGATTCACCAAACTTTCTGACTAGTAATAAGTATGGATAAGGAGGTGCAAAGGAGACCGGGTTTCTGTCTTAGACACCTGGTTTATGTCCATGCAATTAAACTAAAGAGAAGACAAATGAATAATCATATTGAATAGAAGGGGACAGAAGAGAACCACTCACACTGTGTATCTTGCTCTTTTGATTTCATAATGCATGCTATAGATATAACTTTGTAAAAAGCCAGTTTATTGCTTTGAAGTTCAGGATACACCAGGATTAATTATTTTGTTCCATTTAAGTAAAAAAGTTTTTCCTTATTATAAAAGAAAATGTATTTGTGTAGACAAGTACAAGCATAATTTACAATATAAGTGCCTTAAAGTAAATTTCTGAATAAAAAGGAATATGAATTTTTGATAGATCAGTTTTTTTAGGGAATAAATTTGAAGAAGTGGACAAATAAGAGTCTAGACAAAAATCTGTAATTTTGCCATTTTACAAGTAAGCCTCCATGAGTGACAATAGATTGTTTGGATCCTGATAATAACAGGCCAAGGATAGAAGATGGGCATTAAGAAGCTTTGACACTAGGGTATTGGGGGAGAGGTCCTTTTAGCCACTATTTTCAAATAAGAACATGATAACAATTATCATGATAAAGATTACCATAAAGCCAAAATGATCCAATCCCTGAAATATACTTAATAAAATATGATAATAACCTATATACAAGTGGAAATCTCCATTTTATAAAGCAGCTAATGACTTTTTTATATAAGCACCCTATTTTTATTTTTAGAGGATGTTTATTAAAGCTGGGGACAGTAAACCATGCAAGGGCTGGGGAAATGGGCTCAGGCTGGGCTGCTCTGGCTCACTAAGAAGTCAGAGAAAAGGAGGCCTTGGGGACAGGTTCAGGGGGTTTGCCCAGGATGAACTGCCACTGCCCATTGCCCTCCTTGCACTACTCATGTGGACCCTTAGGAGATGCATGCCTCTGAGGGAAGAAATAGGAGGGCGGGACCAGCTCCTGGGAAGGCAAGCACAGCACCACAAACTGTGACCTTTGTTTTTCAAGGGGTTTTAAAGGCTGGGCATTTAGGGGAGGTATTAGGGTAGGATTTCAATAGGATATTCATCAGCTTTATGCTGATGTACCAAAATGAGATTAATTCTCTTAACTTCATCTGTCCTTGGGTGTAGTTGGGAAATAGCGCTAATTGGATTTCTGCTATCTCTCTCCCTGAGTAGAGTGATTTAAATAATTTACCCTCTGATTGAGGAGAAAAGCAAACAATTGTGGCTGCAAATTGCTGTTTACCTGTCTGTTTCTGTATTCAGCTTGTGTTGGCTTACTGGTCTGTCTCATTCCCTGTTCAGAGACCTCCATCCCTAAAATCTTTTAGGGTTGATGAGGGGGGACAGTCTGTCTTCAGTAATTGCTTCCTGCCGACAGGGGCTGTGGTCCCTGCCTACATAGGTTATAGAAGTCTCTCGATACTGAATGGGATCAGAAACTGAAACAGAGAAGCTGTTAGCTGATTCTTTTAAGGTAGCAATAGGCTGGAATCACCAAATTATCACCATGTTCATGTAGAATTGTTGTGTCATTCCAGAAAGGAAGTTGGTAAATTGGTCCATATTTTATTGACTCAATTATTTAGTTCTGGAAATAAGTCAGTTCAGTTAAATTGTTGAATTTCACTTCAGGAGGTGGTGATGCTGATGGGCATTCAAAGTGAGATCTACATTGTGTAAACAAACAAGCAGGTACTTAATAAGGAGTATGCCTATATAAACAGAAGAAAAAAAACAAAAACAAAGGTTAGTGATCGAAGCAAATTATAAACCAGTATCTGAGTCTGTAAGACTGTCAGCTGAGAAGGCTTAAAGTTTTTCGTGTTGGAATAACAAGCAGTGACAATCTGACAGATCCTCTTTATCTGCAGTTTAAATATCTCTGTGATGTCATTAGATGCTCAGGTGAATTCTGTATGGTTGATATTACATTGGTAGTTTTCAATAATTCCAAGTCAAGGGATGGGAAAAAAATTTGAAACAGTTTGGAGGGACAAGTTCCCTATTTTTGTTTATTTATTTATTTTTTAACCTTTTGCACTCGGATGTCGAGTGTGACTCGACATGGTTAGCATTAGAATAAAGGAATCGAGAAAAAAGCAAGTGAGTGCAAATGGTTAAAATATATTTTTATTGATTTCAGAGAGGAAGGGAGAAGGAGAGAGAGCTAAAAAAAATCAATGATGAGAGAGAATCATTGATTGGCTGTGTCCTGCATGCCCCACACTGGGGATCGAGCTCGCAACCTGGGCATGTGCCCTGACCAGGAATCGAATCATGACCTCCTGGTTCATAGTTTGACATTCAACCACTGAGCCATGCCGGCTGGGCTATTTTTAAATGATGTGCACTTTGCAGAGCTTACAAAGGTAGGTCTCACATTCTTGTAATAAAGAAACATTACTGAATTCAGAACTGTACAATATCATTTAAATACTAAAATTGTCTTTAGATAACTATATGATTTTAGGCAACCACTCAAAATCTCTAAAGATCCCATTTTGTCATTGTATGTATTGCACTCTGTACAATTTCACTACACAGTAAGCATTAATATTACACGTTATTGAATAGCACAGGATTCAGTAAACATGCTTTATGAACGGGCAGATAGTAAATATTTCAGACTTTGCAGGACATCCAGGATCCATTGCAACTATTCACCTCTGCCACTGTAGTGTGAACATAGTCAGAGACAGTATGCAAATAAACAGGCCTGGCTGTGTTCCTGTAAGACTTCACTAAAAAGATGGCATTCTAGATTGGATCTTTAGGCTGTGAAACCTGCTGACCACGGACACAGACAACTGAAAGAATGTCTTATGACATAACCTTTTATATGTTCTTCAACCCTGAGAAACTATGGCTCTAAATAGTGTATCTTTCAGCAACAAAACATTTTTCTTTAAGCATATTTACAAATATTTTCTGAAGAAGTAAATATGCACAATAATATATCAAAATAAAAGCTTCTGCACAGCAAAATAAACCATCAACAAAACAACAAGAAAGCCCACTGCATGGGAGAACATATTTGCCAATGTTATTTCCGATAAGGGTTTAATCTCCAAAATTTACAGAGAACTCATACAACTTAACAAAAGGAAGATAAACGATCCAATCAAAAAGTGAGCAAAGGATCTAAATAGACACTTTTCAAAAGAGGACATACAGAAGGCCCAGAGACACATGAAAACATGCTCAAAGTCACTAATCATCAGAGAGATGTAAATCAAAACAACAATGAGGTACCACCTCACACTTGTCAGAATGTCTATCATCAACAAATCAACAAGTGACAAGTGCTGGCGAGGATTCGGAAAAAAAGGAACCCGCATGCACTGCTGGTGGGAATGCAGACTGGTACAGCCACTGTGGAAAACAGTATGGTGTTTCCTCAAAAAATTAAAAATGGAACTTCCATTTGACCCAGTAATCCCACTTCTAGGAATATATGCCAAGAAATCGGAAACACCAATCAGAAAGGTGCACCCTTATGTTCATAGCAGCACAATTTACAATAGCTAAGATTTGGAACCAGCCTACGTGCCCATCAGCAGATGAGTTGATTAAAAAAACAGTGGCACATCTACACAATGGAATACTACGCTGCTGTAAAACAAACAAACAAACAAACAAACAAAAAAACCCAGAACTCTTACCATTTGCATCAGCATGGATGGGCCTGTAGAGCATTATGCCAAGCAAAATAAGCCAGTCGGAGAAAGATAAATATCACATGATTTCACTCATTTGTGAATATAATGAGCAACATAAACTGATGAACAAAAGTAAATACAGAGACAGAGAAGCATCGAGCAGAACCTCAGACTTCAGAGAAAAGGCAGGGAATGGGGCGGGGGTGGGGGGAGTAAGAAATCAACCAAAGGACTTGTATGCATTCATATAAGCATAACCAATGGACACAGACACTAGGGGGGTGAGGGCATGTGTTGGGGTGGGCGTGGCCAGGGAGAGGTCAATGGGGGGAAAAGTAGACATATGGAAAGACATATGGAAAGACATACTTTAAAAAATAATTTAAATTTAAAAAAATTAAAAGATGTAACAGAATACAAATATTTCCAGATTTCCAATAAAAATATTCTGAAACCCCTCAATAACTCATTTTGATTCTACCTTTTAGACCTAAATGAAACCCAAATAGAAGCAAACCATACACTCAGCCCCCTTCACATAGAATTTTACATGGTTGGCTACATTCTCCCACAACTATGTGTGAAAGGCCTTTGGTTGCATCATGTTAAAATGCAGGAATGAGACAAAGAAACCAACTTGAACAGAATTATTTGGTTTAAAATGGGTATAACTGTGTTGTGTTGCTATGGTTCCACTTTTGAACTGTGGTTGCATTATAGATTTAATAAAAAAAAATGTACCTGGAGAGAAAGAGGCAAGGCTTTAAACATGAACCTCAAGTAATCAAAACAATAAAATGATCTAATGGTAATGTGACTGTATAGACCAGTGACTTTTAATTTACTCATAATTATTCTGTTATGTTCCTTTCTTACCAGGAAAGCTACATGTCTCTCAATCATGTACAAGGTAAAATATTATGCTACAAAATTAAACATTATGATTTATGGGATTTATTAAGTATAAAAAAAGGGTATAATTAGTTTTCCAGTGCCAGAGGCATGTCTGAATTATGTGAATGGAATGCAGCTGGTTATGTGATAAACCTATAACAGCAAGTCAGTGGAAAATAATTGCTACTTCTCTCCTCTAATATCTTGAGCTTTTTTAATATCACTATTTTTGTTGATTTTAACTCCTTTGTTGAAGGAGTCATGAAAGATGATCATTCATCTTTTTAGAGGCAGTATGTGAAAACATGAGCTGGCTGGTACTGATTTGAACCTAGAGATAATTTATTCAATCAAGTGAATTGGCAAAAATAATAAAATTAGGGAAGTGGTAATAACAATGGATTTATTATTTTATCCTGCCATGTTTTTAGATGAACATTTTTACATGATAAAATTGACTATTAGATTTTCTACTGGAGGTGAATTCTGACAACCTGCTAGCAGCCAGGGTTTCCCTTCTCCACGAAGGGAAGTTGTTCCCATGGTGATGTCAGAGGAACACACACACACACACACACACACACACACACACACACACAAAAAAAAAAAAAAACACACACACAGAAAACAGTGTCCCGGAGTCCCCTTATAGCCTTGATTCATAACTGGCTCATTTTCCTGTACATACCTTGGTCCAAAACAGATCTCATAGCTAAAATCCACAGTCTAGGAGTGGGAGAGACTGCTCTCTACATGAGGAAGCCAAAGCAAGGGTGTGGCTATCAGGGAAAAGATAAACAATTGTGGATAATTTTTCAATCTACCACGATTGCAATTTAAAAACTGCAGTTAAAACTTCTTATCTATTTAATAAGTTAAATCTAACCCACAAAATTACAAAAAATATGTTTAGGATAGGCATTAATCTAATTAGATTTTTATTGGTTTATTACACAGATATTGACACATTTACAATAACTATACAGAATTAGCAGCATGAAGACACAGCTCATGCAATCAAGGAATTTGTAGCTTATGGAGAAGCACAGGGGTGTAATGGCGTGATAGCACATCTAGTAAAACACTGTTGTAAGGCCTACAATTGGCAAAGTATTATGAAAAATTAGGGCAGAAAATCCAGCTTTATGAATAAGATGAAGTAGAATCTTGAAGGAGAAGTAGGGCCTCAGAGGCATGTGGCAAGGGCATTCCAGGCAAGGGGTAACAACAGCAGAGCAGGCACGGGCATATGTCGTGTGCAAATCAGGCCAAACCATGGAGATGTAAATTAGCATTACTGTTCTGGAATGTCAAAGGACTCAGCGTGGCCGCTGTGTATGTGCCAGGGTCATGAAAACAAATGGCTAGACATAAAAAAGAATTGGTGCAAATAGTGCATTTTAGACCACTTGTCTTAGTCTGAGGTACCCCAAAGGCAGAAAATTCGATACAGGTTTTGGGTTAAGTGACATCAGCACATTCGTTTGTAACATAAGCACAGGAAGAAGAGTGGGAAATGTGAACGGAAGAAACCGATACAAGGTATGTCAAGGGCTTGGTTACTGCTGTAGCACCTCCTGCTCATTTTCCCCAGGAACCCTCTAAGTGGATATAACAGAATCAACACATGGTTGTGGAATAGATGCATCAAAGAGCAAATGGGAGACAGCGGAAAGATGGAGCTGAGCGTCATTTAGAACCTTGATCCTGAGGGCAGTTTCCACTCCATACCTCACTCTCCCTTATGTGCTCCTAGACTGCCCACACAAACCACCTTTGTGAAGTTTGCTATGTTTCAGGTCCTTCTGCACCTTATGTTGATAATATTTTTAAATCAATTTACTACTTATTCTCCTTCTGAGCAATAATGACTATGACATCATGTTTGGATTGTTAGCCTCATATTTCCAGCAAACTCCAGGGCTGTAAACTTGTCAGCACTTCTGACCTGCTATGGAGGACCTGAGTTCTTTTTCACAGACAGAAAATACCCTCAGATTAAAAAAAAAAAAAAGTTAAAAAGCAGGCGTGGAACACTTCCTCAGACAGAAAATTTCTTCAGACAAAAAAGCAGAAAGGTAAATGTATGCATCCTCTAGAAAGAGTTTAAACACATGTGGCAACACTGTATATCATATGTTGAAGCAAAGTAATGTGGAGAGTATAAAAAGATAGACCATGAAGCAGTTGACTAACTTTAAGATAGTAGTTACCTCTGGGGAGAAATGGTGGAAAGAAAGGTTGTATATGTTTTAACTGAATTTCTATTTTTTATTATTTAAAAATAGATATAAGTAAATATTCAAATAAACATTTGCAAAATTGTGTCAGTGAGTGCATACATGTAGTTATAATATTTTCTGTCCTGTTTCTTGTGTGCTTGAAATATTCTAGAATTTTCAAAATGTGCAAAAGAAAAGAAAATGTTTGAGTGTGGTAAAATTTGCCTAAATTCCCCTAATCTCCAATATTTGAATTGCATGATCAATTTGCATTACTTACAAAGAAACAGTATATTTTAAACTTTCATAAAAATTAAATCTAATTAATTATTCTATAGCCTGAACTTATATATTTTTTTGGATATGAATATGGTTATAAATAATAAGTGCAACACAAATTTCCTTAGGCTAAAGTAATCTGGGGGTACAAAGAGATCATGTAACCACTAATGCTCAGATTTAGTGATAATTCCCTTCTGCATTTATGCAAAATCTCAGCTCTAACCAGTTACATTTGACCTCTCTCCCATTACCTATTTCTCCATGAGGCTCTATGTTGGTGCCATAGAAACTCTCAGGGTGAAATTTGCTTTAGTCCTCTTATTAGCTTTTGGCGTTTTTTTTTTTTTTTTTTTTTTTTTTTTTTTCAGATTCCTGCACAGTATTGGGAATAGCATTTATTTAGGTGGGCCAAGAATGAAAAACCCCGCAAGATGCTGAATTGTCACTGAATCCCCTTCATTCTTTTCTTGGATTCTCAAACAGCTCAATGGGTGCCTGGAGTCTTAAAAGCTTTTTATAGCTCTCTCAGCCTTATTTAAAATTTTCCTTCGAAAGAGTCAGACCTACTTTGCTTAGAAACATGCCAATGTTTCCCTTGGTGTCTCTTAAAATAATGCTTGAAAACTTTCACGTTGTGTCAACTCAAGCAAGAGGACCAGTAGTGGGAAGAGGATGTATCTGTTACAAATTCATGAGAGACCCATTATCTATCTCCTGGTGTAAACTCAACTGGTATCCCACTGGGCATGTAACAGTGTTAACTCTGGTGATCTCCCGCTCTGCGTTGTATAATTTAAGGAGCCATTGCTGAAGATGGGGTACAATTTGTGGACACCACCTTGTGATATATGTATAAGCCCTCACATAACACCATCTCTTTAGTATATTCAGGAAGTGCATAATTAGCATAATGTTGGTAAGTGTATATACGTCTGACTTCATTCTTACCAATATTGATGCTAATATGGCAGCTGCAAGTAGCTTTAACACTTTTAGCAGTTCAAAGCCATAGTAGCAAATTCATTAATTGCTTTAATGAGGAAAGGGAGGATGGAAAATTTGCCAGGCAGTTGTTTCTCCTTTTCAGAACTAATGAGAGAGAATGAAGAAACCCTAATGCAAAACTAAAGGAGGCATTATGAGATAACCTTTCTGAAATTGGATTGTTGCTGTTTAATCATTAGCAGAACAAAATAGAGATGTGAGTTTTTCATTGAAGTTCTAAACTGAAATTACAGTATATGCTCAGATACCATCTGAATATTTCTAACAAAGTTAAGCAGTGAGCCCTGGCCAGTTTTGGCTCAGTGGTTAGAGTGGAAGGTTTGGGGGTTCGGTACCCAATTGATGATAATTGGGTACATACCTGGGTTGCAGGTTCGATCCCTGGCTCTGGTCATGGCGTGTGTGGGAAGCAACCAATGGATGTGTCTCTCTCTCTCACATCGATGTTTCTCTCTTTCCCCCTCCTACCTCCTTTCCACTCTCTCTAAAAATCAATGGAAAAAAAATATCCTGGGGTGAGGATTAACAAAACAACAAAAAAAGTTAAGCAGATAAATGAGTTGATGCCTCTGTGAAAAGGGATAAAATCAGTCTACTGGCAAGGCATTTATCATTACAAAAGAAAAAAAAAAGTATCGGTAATTTTATTCCCTCTTCTGAGATTATCACTCACAGCTATAGTCTCTGTTATTGCAATAACAAATTGAGAAATAATATTCCCCCCAGGAGAAAGTGGGATGTTTTAATGTTTTATGGCAGAAAGACATTTTTGCAGACATTGCAGAAAGCTAATGTCTCCTTTAAATTGGGCTATAATTCAAAGAGAACTCTGAAATGCAGCTGCAAAAAGTCAGCGAAATAAATAAGCTTATACTTTCCAGTTTATTCCAGTAATATTTTCAATATTGTTATTGTTGTTCATTTTCTGGCTAAAGGATGCAGTGTAATTTATTCACATTATGTGTCCTTGTTTAGAGAGAAATTAAGCATCCCTAAATAATGAGGTGTAAGGGTCAATATGAGGAGAGCCAATTGATGATAATTGTAACTTCTCCACTTATATTTCACCATTTTTATGTATTAGCCCATTCACTAGTTTACAAATATATATTGAGCAAATACTGTTAACCAGGCAATATCCCACAGGCATGGCACACTTTCTTGAACAAAGTGGACAGGATCTTCTTCATCATGAGCCTAAAATTGGTGAACAAGATCAACAAAAGCAAGTTGAAAATGAATAGCATACAATGAAAATCTGTAATAAAATGTCAAAGAACATGTCTGAGTAGATTATTTTATAGGCGATAAATCTATTTTTAAAATGCTAGTTTTCTACTGTCTCTGTTTTTTTCTAATATAAAGAAAATTCCACTATAATTTAGTCAGCTATATATTCACACTTTTATTATTTTAAAGTCTTTTATTATATCACAGCATTAATTTAGAAAAGTCTATAAATGTGTACAAATAGTTAAAAGACATAATGAAACACTTATATACCCAGCTCAATTGATAGCATATTACCAGTAAGCCCAACACATTACCTATACTACCTTCCCAAAGATAATCATTGCCACTAATATTTTGCTAATTCTATTACATTTCTTCATAATTTCACTACCTAGTTAGTTAACATTACCCCCATTAAAACTATAAAGATAAAATCATAGTATACGTAGTGATTTTCTTGTTTTGCTTAATGATTTGGAAATTTCTCCATTTCTCCATACATTCCACTGCTTTATGGAAACAAAATTGTGTTTTTCCATTATACTTTTGATTGATGATGAATTATTTCCTACCATTTTGGCAATTATGGAGAATACTTTAATGAAGTTTTCTTTGCATATTTTCAGTGACATATGCACATTCCTTTTTTCCAGAATAACTATGCTAAGTGAAATAAGCCAGTCAGAGAAAGACAAGTATCACACAATCTCACTAATATGTGAAATCTAATGAACAAAATAAACTGATGAACAAAATAGATCCAGAAACATAGAAGCTTGGGACAGATGGCAGAATTTCAGAGGGAAGGCAGGGGAGCGTGGGTGGATGGGAAGAGATCAACCAAAGAACTTGTATGCATGTATGCACAATCCATGGACACAGACAATAGGGTGGTGAAGGCCTGTGGTGGTGGGCAGGAGTGGGCTAGAAGGAGTCAGTGGGGGAGGAAAGGGGGCATATGTAATACTTTCAACAATAAAGATTTTAAAAAGAAAATTAAAATAAAATAAAAAGGAGTCTAAAGGATCATGTATTCAAGTTTACTATGTGATGAAAAGCAGTTTAAAAATAAAACAATTTACTTCTCCATCCAGTAAAATTAAAGTTCCCTATTTTCACTAAAGAAGAAAAAACCCCCACAAAAACAAACAAAAAAAAACAACAAATAAAAAAATAAAACAGATTTTGGTTCATAATATTAGCAGTATGAAGATGAACATCTGATAAGAAACTTAAAATTTGCACAAGTATTATTTGATAAAATTCAATAACAATCCATTAAAAATAAAACCATCATAAAAAAAAAGGAATGGGAATATATTATCTGATAAAAAATATATTAAATAAATACTAAAGCAAACATGTGCTTCAAGACAGAATTTTGAAAGTTTTCCCTGTGAGACCAACAATGAGACAGTGATAGCCACTATCGACATTTCTAGACAACATTTTACAGGAAGTCTTTGTAAGAAAATGCAATAAAATGTATAAAAATTAGGAAAGAAAAATTAAACTTATGATGTGTCTTGAATTGTTTTGGAATTACTGCATGGATATTCCTATTATTTGAAAATCGCAGTAATTTTTGTTTTTCCTTTCCAAACTTTTATTTCTCTCCTACTGACAATGCCAAAGGTTGGATTATGAACATCTTTGAAATTGTTTTGACTATGGTAGAGAAAATGGTTTTATCATTTCAACATTGTGTGACACGTGTATATTTATTATAAATACTATATATTTTTTTGTTTAGGGATATTCCCTTCTTTATTTTTATTCATTATGATTTTGTGTAAAAGATCGCTGTTTCACACATATTTTATTAAATTTGGCTGTGAAGCAGTTGAAGCTAGTATTTTTGTTATAGAAAAATTTCAACTGCTCATAATTTTACTTTAATAGATATCAGGCATTTCATGTTTTTAATATCTTGAGGTATTTTTTAGGGATTTGTATTTTCCCAGATACTAAATGTTTTTTTGAAAAATTTAAATTAGCCCAAATCTCTTCATAATATCCTTTTGTTTTCTTGGGGTTTTTTATCTCTGTGGTTTGTCTTCTTTTTCATTAATATTATTGTTTTAATTATATTTAATATATACTACTTTATTTGCTTTATCTCTTATTTTTTATTTTGATGAATCTTAAGACATATATGTTCATATTATGAAGTATTTCAGAGAACTGACTTTTGGCTTTGTTGAGTTTGTTTGCTTTCCATTTGATTAATTACTTAATCCCATTCTTTGGCATATCCTTTCTACTCTCTTTACCTCATCTACTTTCCTTTATTTAATGTCTTACTTTAAAGTTTGAATTCAATAGCTTTCTTGTTTCTTAAAGAAAAGTTATTTCCTTAAATAAAAGTTTACCTCTTAAATGTTTTGATATATGTTTTAATTATTATTAATTTCATAATTGTTAATTTTCATTATAGTTTTTCATTTGTAGTTAGAATTGCATTTTTAAGTTTTAGATATATATTTTAGCAGGCTTAAAAATTAATTATAATGTATTTTATTCAAAAATGTTCTCTGCACAAATGCAAATCTTTAAATTTATTAAAGCTAACCTGCCATTGCATTAGAACTTCAAAGTCTAGGGTCTAGCTTTCCTTTGATGATCATTTAACCCCTAGAGTTCCTACTCTCACTTCATTCTTATTCTTTTTGGATTCCTCATTAGAGTGCTAGGTCAGTGGTTTATGCGAAGAATTGTAAACTACTTTTTCTTTTCCTTTCTATTGAATTTATTGGGGTGACACTGTATTGGTGTTAACTACAAGTTAAGTCTCGATGTTGGAAGCTACCCATTGTCTTCACTATCAGAGAAATGTAAACAAAGAGCCCAGAATGCTGGTGAACCTTGAGCCCTGGCAAGGGCCATAGCTATGCACCGATTGTTTAATTGAGACAATGGTAGCTCAAGCAATTTCCTGACCAAGTAGTCTCAGAGTAAATCTTTACTAATATTTACTGACCTTTAAGATTGTCTGTTACCGGAATTGCCTGCCTGACTAAGGGCTATAGGTGTATCCAAAATTGAATAAAAGGCAAGGTCTGGGCACCCTTCTGCCAGCAGCCCTGTGGACCCCCTTCCACATTCGAGGGCTACACTGACCCCAATGGCTGAAAACTTTATAGGGGGCAGTATTTCTCTGAGGCTGTAGTTCCCACTGTGTGGGTTTCTCCCTCCAGCCTGATCCCAAATCTCACCTTTCTCTAGGCAATGCCAGCTGTGTTTAATTTGCCAGTTCCGGGTGGGTGCTCTTTGGTTCAGCTGTTCCTTCTGCTCTGTGAGAAGGGGCAGAGCCCATCCATGAAATTCATGCCCTTTGTCTCCCCCTGAGCAGACCTCCAGGCACTCGTGGTCAGGGAGGTTGGAGTTCCCACGTTCGTGGGTTCACAGCTGAGGTAACTGGTCCCTGGGCGTTATGGTTGTAAGGTCCCGGGAGGTATCCGAGGCCTCCTCGGTTGAAGGTAAGGCTGGGGTTCTGATCACAGCCAGTCTCAGATCACAGCCGTCTCCCCTTCAAGATGGCACTGGCCTCTGTGGCAAAGCTGGCCACTCCAGGAGAGATTTCAGCCGCAGTAGAGGCTGCTCAGTCGAGGGGGGGCTCTGTCCACCAGTCCCCAACAGTACCTTGGAGTATAACTGTCCCTCACTCACAAATACTGACACTACTCCCTGCACGTTCATGCACTCTCCTTTCGTTCTCCCACTCTCACACTATCTAGCAGCCTGCAGTCCCGTTGGAAGCCAACTTGAATCCCCTATAGTATAATTTTTAATCATTTAAATACTCAAACCTTATGACTCTGAGTTACTTGTAGGTTAATTAAGTGCAAAGAAATACCAAATATTTTATATATAGTACTAGAGGCCCAGTGCACAAATTCGTGCACCGGTGGGGTCCCTCAGTCTGGCCTGTGGCCTCTCATAATCTGGGACCCCTCAGAGGATGTCAGACTGCCTGAAGGATGTAGTAGTGCACGAAGCGGCAGGCAGCCAGGGAGGAGCCCGAGCCCAGGCTGGATGCTGCTCCACTCCCACTCATCCTGGCCCCGCTGTGCCTACCACCACTGCCACTCAGTAGCACACTTCTGTGGATGCAGGAGAGGCTCAGACCACCATAGCTGCACTCAACAGCTGTGAGCCCGGCCTCTGGCACCTGTCAGTCAGCTGAGCAGAGCTCCCGTTGTGGGAATGCACTGACCATCAGGGGGCAGCTCCTGTGTTGAGTGTCTGCCCCCTGGTAGTCAGTGTGCATCATAGTGACCGTCAAACAGTCGTTTGGTTGTTCAGTTGCTTAGGCTTTTATATATATAGACTAGAGGCCCGGTGCATGAAATTCGTGCACGGAGGAGGGGTGTCCCTCAGCCCAGCCTGCACCCTCTCCAATCTGTGACCCTTTGAGGGATATCTGACTGCCCGTTTAGGCCCGATCCCACGGGGCAGTCGGACAACCCTCTCACAATCCAGGACAGCTGGCTCCCAACTGTTTGCCTGCCTGCTTTCCTGATTGCCCCTAACTGCTTCTGCCTGCCAGCCTGATCACCCCCTAACCACTCCCCTGCCAGCCTGATTGATGCCTAACTGCTCCCCTGCCAGCCTGTTTGTCCCCAACTTCCCTCCTCTGCTGGCCTGGTCACCCCTAACTGCCCTCCCCTGCAGGGTTGATCGCCTTTAACTGCCCTCCCTTGCAGGCCTGGTCCCTCTCAACTGCCCTCCCTTGCAGGCCTGGTGCCTCCCAACTGCCCTCCCCTGCTGGCCATCTTGTGGTGGCCATCTTGTGTCCACATGGGGGCAGGATCTTTGATCACATGGGGGAAACCATATTGTGTTGGAGTGATGGTCAATCTGCATATTACTCTTTTATTAGATAGGATAGAGGCCTGGTGTACGGGTGGGGGCCAGCTGGTTTGCCCTGAAGGGTGTCCCAGATCAGGATGGGGGTTCCCTTGGGGCATAGGGTGGCCTGAGCAAGGGGCCTGTGGTGGTTTGCAGGCCAGCCATGCCCCTTGGTGACCCAAATGGAGGCCCTGGTATCTGGAATTTATTTACCTTCTACAATTGAAACTTTGTAGCCTGGAGTGGAGCCAAGCCTCCTGCTTGCTCTATGGCCAGCAGCCATTTCTGTTGGGGTTAATTCACCTTCTATAATTGAAACTTTGTAGCCTGGAGTGAAGGCCTACGCCAGCCAGGGCAGGTGGAAAGCTTGGCTTCCTCCGTTGCCGGGGGCAACTCTGGCCTGCTCTCTCCAGCTCTGTGGCTGCCGCCATTTCTGTTTGGATTTGTTTACCTTCTATAATTGAAACTTTGTAGCTTGAGTGGAGGCTTAGGTCTGGGAAGGGCAGGCGGAAAGCTTGGCTTCCTCCATTGCCTGGGAAACCTTGCTCTCTGTGGCTGTAGCCATCTTGGTTGGGTTTATTTGCATACTTGCTCTGATTGGCTGGTGGGTGTAGTGAAGGTACGGTCAATTTGCATATTACTCTTTTATTAGGCAGGATTATTTTAAGAAAAAATAATTTTTAAATACCTTGATATTTTACATCTTGTCTCAGTATACTAGTAAAATCAAATGCTTAATAGCATGATTAAATATATATTTCGTATAGTTCCAACAAGGTATGTAATGGAGATATGCCAACTTGTAAAGGATAACCAGCTGAGTAGCTACCCTCAGGGTTGAATTACTGGATAATTGTGCCAAGTCTCAGGCCCAGTAGTCTCAAAAATATGGTTGTGACAGCACACTAGGAGCCCAGCTTTATCTCATGGGTATATTCCAATGATTTACGTGCAGGCACCCATTGGGTGAAAAGAGCATTCTATTTTATAAGCATGATAAATACACAATTAGTAGCACTCAAACATTATTTATGTATTCCTTTCTAATTGTAGACCTGTTGAGAATGTCAACTTTCATTAAAATAAAAATAGTACTTTTTTAGCAGGGAATTATGTGTGTCACTTTGCTATGTAATGAAATATGGGTTATGTGGGAGAACAATTCATGCTTAGACTATGACTTTACTTTATTCCTAGATCTCAGCGATAACAACGAACCTTTCAAAAAGGTCCAGAAGGTCAGCTCTCTAAATGACTTCCTCTTTCTTTTGTGCCACATTTTTAAAAATTATAAAGTTTTTATAATTTATATACACTATTTTAAAAATTACATACACTATTTTATAATTTATAAATTTACCTGGTAAAGTAGATTCCATAAGAGAAACATTCGGGGAACAGATTTCCAAAGCAATTATATATAATATTTTGCCACTGTTTTGAAATATTTGCATTAATATTACACTTCATTAACATAGGCAATCAAAAATTGGCAGTATTGATTAGTATTAATGCCAAGAAAGCAGAGTGGTAGCCTACATTTTCATGAGTAAAAATGGACTTATGACAAACCCTTAGACATGGGAGTAAATGTGGAACACATTTCAAAGCAAACACACTAGTGAATGGTTCTTTTGATGGAAAGCCTGTGTAAATGATATCTGCATAATTGTTTTCAATGTTTCATTTGAATCATAAAGCTATTGACCTTGATAATCAATGATTAACTCTAGATCTTCTAAAATAAGAGAGCAGAATATTTATGAAATAGAACACCATGGGCTACAGCAAGTTTGGGATCAAGATTATCAGTTGGAATTGACTAGTTTCAGATTCAGACAGAATTTGTAAGTATGATTTTGCAACAAAATCCATTTCCTTCTTACTAAGAAAAAGGGTTAACATAATAAAAACAAAAAAGATACTTTTTATTTTCATTTAAAGGACAAGGCCTAATATATTCTATTCTATTCTATAGCAGTCATGGATATCTCTGAAAAGTACTACTGGGAACTTAGCATGCCAAAGCCTGATTTATTTTTTTAAAAAGTTACAAAACTAAGTATTTCTAAAATCAAATTGGGAGATGATTGAGATTAAATTTTCAAAGCAGACCCAATCAATTTTAGACAATAAACTTTTAATCTGTCTAGGGTTTAGGGATACAAGCTTTGATAGATGAGTACATATGATAAAGTTTCATTTACAAGAAAGAGGAATTCTCAAATTCCCATCTTTGTATTCATTGATCATGTTCTCAGGAAATGAATCTAGGGATTCCTTTAATCACAGTTCCATGGATAGTTATTGACATTGAGATAGTAAATGAACACTAATTAGATAAGATTGTTCCTTGTGGTAAAATGATAGCTTGAGGGGATAAAGAATACTTGAATTGCTTCACTGAGGCCCAGAAAGGGATATTACACTTTACATTATTTGTATTCATGCTTCTAAAATCCCTGAGTGGGGTACTAAGAAAGGTGCATGTGGGTTTTCTTGGTATTCCGTGTATTAGTTAACTGATTAGTGTTCATTATTTATGCTTTCTTTATAATAGTGTTTGTTTTTTTTAGAGTTCTGTTTAGGAATTTGTTGTTCACTGAATCAAACAATGTCTAAATGAAAGAATGAATGAATTAACAAATTATTCTTCACTCTGTAAGTTTGCATTATGTATTGTATTATTAAAAACACTGAAATTGCAAAACATAAAATACCT
The DNA here is from genome assembly GCA_025583905.1 of Ia io. Classification (NCBI taxonomy): domain Eukaryota; kingdom Metazoa; phylum Chordata; class Mammalia; order Chiroptera; family Vespertilionidae; genus Ia; species Ia io. The sequence goes on from JAJQQW010000017.1 coordinate 71,639,415, forward strand.
TACAGGATGAGTTGGTAGACCAGAATAAGACTCATTTTCTTGATTTCCAATGCATTATCTCATTCTCTACACTACACGGAAACTTTTCCTCTCTATAGAGGTTTACTAAAACACCAAAAAGTAATAATCTTAGCCTATGTAATAGTATGGTTGGAGTTTCTACCTATATCTTGGTGGCAAACTTCAATTAAAAGTAAATAAATAAATAGAAGTTTATAAAAAAGAATAAACTAAAAATACAGATAACTTAAATTTACCAAACCACACTCTAATGTGAAGAAGTAAATTGGGTTTCTGTTTCTTTAAAAGTAATTTTAAAAAGAAATGAGTTATGTAAATAGAGTCACCTAGTTTTCATACTACTATTTCCAAAATAATCTATGTTTCTTCTGGAAAATTTACTAAATATCATGTCTAACTCTGTTGTGTATTTCTTTTCATTATCTCTTTTCTGGCTCTGATGGGAATCTTTGCCAACTACTGATATATTTGACTAATTCTTGACAGTGTCATTACCAACATTGAAAGTAAATCCGTGTGGCATTTGAATTTAAGCTCTGCATCTGCTCTTGTGTTGTCATACCCTCAGTTCTGTATTCTTGCAATTCTCTCTGCATTTGAAAGAAACCAACATCAAACATGCTAGACAAAAGAAAAAGCCCAAGGTTACCATTATCATTTTTTCTCTCTCTCTTTCCTCTCCCTCTTTCTTCATTCTTCTGCCATCTTTCCAACTAAAACTGCATTGTGGAGTTGTGCTTAGAGAGAGCTCTAGGTTGCAACATTTCAACCTATTTGCTCCAAAAGAAAGAGAGAAATTATTCCTCCTCATCTCCATATACACTGTATTACATCAAAGGAAAAGTTCTAAGTGTCCAAGTGGGCTTCTGGCCCAACCTTAGGCCAGTATCTGTGTCCATAGTTCATACAATTGTCCAGGATTGGATCTCAAGTCCATTACTGTGGCTATATGACTTCGGTGTAACAAGAAGCCCACAGGGTGGTAGATGATTATTCTATCTAAGAAGTGGTGCTGCTGCCTATACAAAAGAATAAAGATACCAAGAAAATGAAGCAATGAACAGCCATTACGTCTCTAAATTTTGTTATTGTTTTTCTCTATTAGAAGATCTGAATACTTGCAGCTATGTGGACATGGATATTACATAATTTAGGAAAGTAAATATAAGCAATAGAGTACTATAGTACTAACAATAATGCACATATAAATTAACTTAATAGTTTTCAGTGATTTAATTGGTTTTGTGTACTGGGTAGCCCAGGAGAGAACTCAATAATACTGCTTTCAATGTTCTTGTCTACAAGTAAAAAATAAAATAAGTATTATTTTGTATTTGTAATTAGTGTTACTAACAATACTAATAAGTGTTATTAGTATGTGTCATCTTGTGCAAATTGCTTAAACCCAGAGAGCATAGTAATAGTTCCAAATTCATAGAATTGGCATTAAGGTTGCATGGGAAAATATAGGCAAATTGCTTGAAAATGTAGCTAGCGCATAGTAAGCACTTAATAAAGTTTAGCTATTATCATTATTATCACCATAATTATGTTTAGGTTGACATGATTAAGTCATATGGCCTTGTTATCCTTGCCACATGAGACTAAAAACCAGCTTATTATCCAAAGACTGCCACAGACAAAAAGGGACTTGCTATCCCTGTGTCAAGCAAAGGAAACCTTCCCAAATGTATGGTGACTATCCAATTAGTTGTGAGTGTAAAATTCACATAGAGAATGCAGCAAAGTTAGAGAGAATTATAAAAGCAGACCCAGAGAGAAGATGAAGCAAGGATCAGAGGAGTCAACAGAGCAGAAATAAATTAATACCTTCTTCAGAGAAGATGACAAGGTAGAGAGTAAACAAGGATAATGCTATGCCATCAGATCTATCATTTAATCCTGAATGTAAATAATTTATATTCCATTTCTCTGCCAGGCCATGAACTTTTACATACTTATAATTAGCCATTATTCCCTGAAGGAAAGAAATCTCTGTTTCCTAACACACTAAAGAGCCTAATTTAAAATACACTATTTCATCTGTTCTCATAGTGATCATGATGTGGGCTAGTGCTTGGGACTGAATACTGAAGACACATATCCATTCCCAGGATATGCCAAGTCTTGGTTACTCCTTAAAAGTCTGAAAGTTTCTGTCACCTCAGAAAAGCAAGGTCATTACATGTTAACATTTTCTACATAATTGAATCATATATACAATTACACACATACTAGAGGCCCGGTACATGAAAATTCATTCACTGGATGGGGGTCCCTCAGCCCGGTCTGCCCCCTCTCACAGTCCGGGAGCCCTCAGGGGTGGGAGGCAACCCAGCGATCAGGGGAAGGTGATGTCCTATTACCCTCTGCAGCTGCCACTGCCAGCAGCACAAGCATTGGCTGGACCTGGTTACCTGAGCCTCAGGGGGCCCTGTGCAGCTGGGCAGCCACCATTTGAAGCTTGCCTGTACCTCAGGCCCACCCTGGGTGGCTGGACAGCCACCATTCATACAGTGCACCTGCTGCCCCAGCGGGGCTGAGGAGACTGGGCACCACCATCTTGTGGCTGTGGGCGCCACCATCTTTGAGGGTGTGACAGTCAATTAACATATCCCCTCCTTATTGGCTGTGTACACTGCCATCTTTGTGAGGGCGTGACGGTCAATTAGCATATCCCCTCTTTATTAGATAGGATTCTTGAGAAACTGCATACTGCAATTGTTTCTTTTAAATAATCAAGTGCAAAATAGTTCACTTTAAATTGCTTTAGTGACATTGGAGACCACTTTCTCCTCAGAGGAGGGATAAAGAAGTATTAGGGAACCCTTATCTTCCAGCTTAGCTGTGGAGCAGGACAGATATGGCCTGGTGATTGTGGGAGCACTAGGAAAAGGCAAATTCTGGTCAGGGTGCAACTGCTGGAGTCACCCTAGAACCCACTTGGCTCATGATGAAACAGAGAGAACAACAGTTGGTTTATATATAAATCTGAACTACATCTGAACCCGAGGTATGGTGAAAAGAGAAGGATTCTGGTAGATTCAAGCCAGGCTGTGTTACTAATTATCTCTATATCTCTGAAAAAGTAATTGAATCTCTCAGGTTCTCATTTTCCTACTCTCTAATGAGATGTGGTTGTAAAATATTGTTTCTGGCAAACACTTTGTCTTCAAAGCTATAAATTATCTTGCCAAGCCCCTGACATATCTAAATAATGCTTAAGTTATTACATTGAGCATAATTTTATATCAGGGACTTGTTTAACTGGAATAAGCAATCATGCTATGAATTCACTGGCTTTAAAAATGGATGCCTTCAACTCAGCTGAGCTGTTGAGAGTTGAGTTGCCCATTTAATCATTGTTTGCAATGAGCACAGTTTTGTCAGAATTGACTATGTTCAGTTTTATATTAATAAATGATGCAAATATGTAACTATTTATATGTTTCATTAATTTTTGAAAATAATTGGAGAATTTAAAGTCAACATGCTTTTGTAACTCGGGAAGAGAAGACCTTTTCCCTGGATCAGGCTTTTTTTTTTTTTTCTTTTCTGCTTGTTTGGTTTTCCCCACTTAATATTTAACTGGAAAAGTGTGTCTAGGTAAAATGAATAGTACAGAGTTCATTTGATATGATTTACATTGCTATGGCCTTTTAAGGCATGTGTGATAATAGTCATAAAAGACTTGATTTAACTCCTAACTCTACCTTTAGAATGTTTTTCTATTTGATTGCAGGCTCTCTAATTTCTAATCAAATTTATTGAGGCAAAAAATAGCAGGAAGTGATGTTTAAACTGATACAGGAAGCAAAACATGAGTTAGCAACAAAAGGAAGTGTAACCCTTTCAGCATCCCTTCCTTCCTTTCTTGGCCTTCATAAACCTTTTTATTTTATGATTTTCACTTTGGTGGCAAATTTGGAGTTACTCTGCTCTACCCTTCTTAGTACTCTTCTAGAACCATTATTGTGCTACAATTGTAGTAACTGCAAATTCATATCTTATGGTAATTATATTTGTGAATTTTCTCTACACTAGATTGTAAGTTCCATGAGAACAAGAAATGGTCCTCAGTCCTCTTTGTATGCCCTAGCACATTTCCTTAAATTAGGACACAGTGAATATTTGTTGAATTATATGAACCTGGAAATACCAAGGCTCACTTCTCTCTGCTTATCTTCAACTCCTCCTCAGGGTATTTAACTCAGTTTAGAAATGAGGAGACAAATAGACAACCCATTTGTCTAAGTAGCTGTACACTTTGCATCTCTACTGGCAATGTATGAGAATTCCCATTGGTTCATGTCCTTGCCAATACTTACTAGGAACTTTTTTTTTTTTTAATCTTTATTGTTCAGATTATTACAGTTGTTCCTCTTCCCCCCATCCCATAGCTCCCCTCCACCCGGTTCCCACCCCACCCCATGCCCTTACCCCCCCCCCCCGCACTGTCCTGATCCATAGGTGTATGATTTTTGTCCAGTCTCTTCCCGCACCTCCCATACCCCTCACCCCCTGAGGATTGTCAGTCCACTCCCTTTCTATGCCCCTGATTCTATTATATTCACCTTACTAGGAATTTTTTAATTCCAATCATTCTAATACATAAGTAGTGAAATCTTACTGTTTTCATTTCTAATAACTGATATTGAGCCTCAAGTCCATAATATCATTTTATTAACTTTTTAATATCTATAGAATTTGAGGTTCTATGAAATTTATAAAATTGACCATATAATTCTTTCTATCCCTGTATGCTCCTCACTTTTTTACAACCTTAATTTTGATATCCTCCCATTCATGAGTGCAGTTTATTTTTTTACCTTTTGGATCTGGGCTTAAAATGTGACTTACTTTGGGGGATTTTCCATTTGGAAATGAGGCTTGAATAGCCATAATCGAGTAGGACAATAATCTCCACCTTAAAAATCCAATGGTTATATTTTTTTGCCTTCAATTTATTGATCTGTTAGCACTATTTGACGTAAGTCTTCACACTTCTTTAAAACACTTTCTCACTTTATACCCTTGACTTCCCAAACACCATAATTGTTTATTTTCTTGATCTCTTCCTGGCTCTTCTTTCTCCATATTCTATCCAAACCACCTGTTAGATTTGGAGTGCACTGAGATAAAGTCCTTGGATTTCTTTTCTTTTCTATTGACATTCCACCACCTGGTGTTCCAATTCAGTCTCCTGGGTAGTAATACATCTGGTATGCTGATGAATACAAATCATGTATTGTCATTTCAAACTTCTATGTATGAGCTCCAGGTTTTTATCCATTGCCTACCTAAAATCTCTATTTAAATGCCTCCTAATTTTCTTAAATTTAACATATGCAAAATGAATGTGTAATCATTTATATGGATTGAAAACCTCCTCTTAAAGTCTTACAGATCTAAGTCTATATATTCCGAGTCACCTTCCATCACTCTATTTCTTCTGAATCACATATCTAATCTCCCAGTGAATTCTGTTAGCTCTAACTTTAAAAAATATATGTAGAATAAAAACACCTTTTAGTGACTCTATCATCACAGAGCTGATCTAATCATTATCATTTTTGCCTGAATTATTACAATAATCTTCTAACTCATCTCATTCTGTTCTTGTCTTTATTGGTCCTTTTTTATCATAGCTGAAAAATCATCCTTTTAAATCATGAATTATATTATGCCATTTCTCTTTTCTTGTCCCCCATTACCTTTACAGATTTGCCTACTATTCATCCCCTTACTTTCTCAAAGACATATGTAGTGACCTTTGTGGCATTCCTTCAACATCTGGCAACATCATTATCTTAGAATTGGCTATTACCTTTGGCTGGAATTTCTACCATGTATTTTCGTTGCTCATTTACTCATGTTGTTCAATTTTATGCCATCCTAGCATTTTAGTGAGCTCTTCCTAAACAACCTATTTAAAAATAAACTCCTTTCTGCATATACTCATTCTTCACTTTCCTGCTTCATTTTTCTTCGTACAGTACTTATTCCCTAACACAGTACATGTATATAGTGTACACACACACACACAACACATACATACACCTTCTAAAATATGATCTCCATTATAGCAGGATATGTACGCATGATTATCCATCTGTTCACTGCTATATCATAATATCCCAAGTGCCTGCAAAAATGGTAGTCTCACAAAAAACAATTCTTGAATAACTGAATGCATTTATGAATCTCAGTTCTACTATCACAGTTACTGTTGTCACTGATATAATAAGAAACCAGTTTCTCTTCGGCTTCAATTTCAATGAAATAGATATTAAATAGAGAAGAATAAAATATATCTCTGAATTTCTGTGAAGCATTAAGTCTTTCAAGTAATGTAGACATTGAATCTATCTCATAAAACTTACGGAAGCAATTTATTGCTCTAAAATTGCAGAGGATAAGTGAAGAATATCAGAATGTTGAAAACATTCCAACAAAATGAACACAGGTCAAAAAATGTGCCAATGTTACATTGCATTTACTGTTAAAAACACATTTCAGAGTTGAAATATTAAAATTAAATCTCTGAAATTATTTTCCTAACACTTGTTAGACCAAGTCAATATGTATACAGCATTAAGTTGATTCCACATACTTTAACAGCCATATTTAATGATATGGAAGTACTTATGTAGTGAGATTGTACTAGTTGCATTTTATCATAGCCAAATAGCTAAAATGCAATAACAATTAGTAAGAGAGTAATCCAATATAACTTTTAAAAACCTGCTTCAATATATCAATAGGTTAGCCACTATTCCACATTAACATTTTAAAAATGATATGTTTGTGATGTCCCAGAACTATTGTATGAAAAATAATTCCAGTACAATTATTGGTGTGGGTTAGGCAATGAAACCATGAGATGGAAAAGGGGAACAAGAAAAAGACTATTTTCACAAAAATGGAAAATATTTTTTTCTGTTAGAAATCAGTTCAGAAAATAAAATTTTCTAGGCAGGAACTATTTGAAAACTTTTTTAATTGAACATCAGGAGAAATGTGGAATTTGAATTTGGAAGGCATGGAGAAGGTATGTTCACAATGGAAGACAGTTACACATTCTTAATTGCTTAGCATACGTGTGTTTAATTAACAATTAATATTAATATTTATAATATATAAATACTTAGTACTCTCCTGTTATAAAATGGAGTTCTAGCCAATTAAAATAGCATATGAAACATAACAAAATCAATTGTATAATAAAGTTATTGGGTACTAAAAAAATGGAGGCAGAGTAAGTGGAGCTACACAGACACTCTCCCAGAACCAAACTGGAAATACAACTAAAATACAGAAAAAACATCGTGAATAATCAACTGAAGATTAGTTGGAGAGAATCCTGATAACCAAGGTTGGAAAGTGGAGATCACATGCTAGTAGAGACAGGTATGACAGGCAGAGGAATGGCAGGGCTCAGATCTCTTAAGCATCATTCAAAGCCTCAACACGAACTATGTGTATAAATTCTGGAAGATGAAAATATGACCTGCAAATATTAAAGTCATGCACCTCATAACATCGTTTCACTAAACAAGGGATTGCATATACAATGGTGATTCCATACAATTTTAATGGAGCTGAGAGATTGCCTATCACCTAGTGATGTCACAGACATCCTATCGCCCCACAAGCAGGGCATTTATTACTCATGTGTTTGTGATGCTGCTGATGTAAACAAAGTCACTGCTGCCAGCCATATAAAGCACAGCAGGTAAATTTACAGCAGTAGGTTATACAATCTAGACTTGTGTAAGTACACTCTATGATGATTGTACAAGTACAGAATTGCCTAAAGACGCATTTCTCAGAACATATGCCCATCGTTAAGCAGTGCATGACTATATAACACACACCGAGAGGGTTGTTTTCATGGGAAAGTATTTTCAAATTTGAATATATTCATGGAATATTCTGGTTTAATATACTTAATGATAAAATTAAGCCTATCATGCCCTAACCTGTTTGGCTCAGTGGATAGAGTGTCGGCCTGAAGACTGAAGGGTCCCAGGTTCGATTCCGGTCAAGGGCATGTACCCTGGTTGCAGGCACATCCCCAGTAGGGGGTGTGCAGGAGGCAGCTGGTCGATGTTTCTCTCTCATCGATGTTTCTGGCTCTCTATCCCTTTCCCTTCCTCTCTGTAAAAATTCAATAAAATATATTTTTAAAAAATTAAGCCTATCATTACATTTTTAAGTGAAAAAAATGTGTTGGTTAAATATCAAGTAATAAAAACAATAAAAAAGCTAAATAGCCAGAGGAATTATAGTTGCAAGTGAAATATAAATATTGTGCAGTATCATAAACAGAAAAGTGAGAGAAACTATGGAAAACATGAGATAATCATAGCTTCATTTCAGACAGCAAAGGGATACTAACTGATATTGAAATATGTGTTTAAAAATAACTTTTAGCCCCACCAGTGGGTGTGGCCCAGTTGGTTGACCATTGTCCCATGCACCAAGTGGTCACAGGTTGGATTCCCAGTCAAAGCACATGCTTGAGTTGCAGGCTAGTACCCCAGTAGGGGGCATGAAGGAGGCAACTCTGATCAATGTTGCTCTCTCATCAATGTTTCTAGCTCCCTCCCTCTCCCTTATTCTCTCTCTAAAAAAATGAAGATAAAAAAAATCGATAAAAACATAAAAGTTATTAACTTTCAAATAAACATTGTGACGCCAATCACCTTAATGTATTACATAGTCATTTGTTAAACTAAGAGAACATTTTTTTAGCAGTGAAAATATTTGGTTTGAAAAAATACTGTTCTGAATTTTAGCGATGCTATGTTTCTTTTCAAATTACCTTCATTTACAAGTCCCATGACATAAAGTATTTTTATCTTTAAAAATATTAATTTATTATATAATTCCATTGGTGTATAATTAATCCTGCAAATTTATCTATCCTTTTACCTCTATAATGAATAGAAAAATGGTAATTTTGTATTGCATTTAAAATTAAATTAACTAAAAATTTCAAATAAAACCCAGTTATTTGATTACATTAGTCACATTTTAAGGGCTCAATAGCCATATGTGGTACAGACATAAATTATTTCCATTGTTGTTTTACATTTAAAAAACAATGTTCTGGGTAATGGTATTTAGAAAATGTTTGCATTTACTTTTGTGGCTTTATGTACTGCTTATTATTTGGTAATAGTATTATGCAATTAAAAGCAAACAAGGATGAGGATAAAATATGGAAAATATTATTAATCATATCAGGAGAGGATAGGCTTTCTATGTGCATTATTCACCTCACAGAATGTAAAGGAAAATTGACAGATGTGAACACATAAACATTTTCAATTTATATATGAAGCAGAACACTAACAAATAAAGATATGATACAGTTGACAGACTAGAAAAAGATTTACTGCATATCTTTGACAAAAATCAAACAGCTATAACATATGTAAAAATTCTAACAAATGAATGTAATAGACCACTTAATAAGAACATAAGTACAGACTAGGCAATCAGTCGAAAGATACAAATTACTTATAGACATGCGAGAAAGTACAGGCAATAAGCATATATGTTAAAACAATAAATAGAGTATATCTTTTCCTGAAGAATGGATAAATTGAAGGAATTGATTATGTTTAAACTTGGAAATAAAATGTATTGCTCTGGGAATTATTTATTTTAAATAAAATGTTTTAATCAACTGCAAATTCAAGACAGCAGTCAATTCAGTTTAAAGTATGCAATTCCAAATCTTAGAGTTGATTCATGATCTGATGTATTTATTACTAGTAGATGTGTGAGTTTGCAGTCTTTCATATCCTTAGATAAAGATTTAAAAATATTGCTACATTTTAAGATACAAGCTGTTATTCTTATTAACTTAATTTATCCCAGTGTGATTTGGTAGGAATTTGTGTTTGCTCTAAAGTATATTCTTTGAGATTTAAATAAGAAAGTAGTTTGCACTGACGTATATTAAGTTTTTTTTTTGAATACTAAAGTGTTTGGGACACATGAATCAATTTATTCAGATTTATATTGTCCATTGGAGAATTCTTTTCTTGAAAGTTAAATTAATAACTAAAAATAGGTTTGCAGATGCTAATTAAAACAAATGATCTGTCTAACTAGGTATCTAACTACATATCTATGTTTATATAGAAGAAATATAAGTCTTTACTATGCAATTAATTCTCTAGGTTTTGCTTGTGCATGCATATATTTTCTGCATGTCTTGCTTTTGTTTCAAATTAACACATCATTTTTCCTTGACTGCCAGGATTAAACAGCAGAAATAAGACACTTGAGCACAAAGCTGTCAGCAAACCATACCCGTGCAACAATTATTCCCCTTTAAATACACCCTATCCCATAACAAACATGGTTCCAATATTACTCATGTAATGTTTTCAAAGTTAAACAAATTTAAGCTAAAGGCATCAAAAAAAGTGTCAATGATGCAATTAGGTTATGACTACAATAAACAAGCAAACCACGTGTAGACCAAAGGTTGGATTTAAAGCGCCTGGACAGTTATTAAACTGCAGAAGTGACAACATAAAGGCTCCTGGCTTTGGACATCTTAAGAGGTGCAAGAGATCCGAATGCCCATCAACATAAAGCAATAGCCTTTTGGGTCATGTCTGGTGCTACAACTGCGCTTATTTCATCAGCAGGCGTTTAGAGAGCATCTGTTGTAAACATCCACTTTGTCATGGGGTACTGGAGATATTCATATCACAGGCCCTCTCAGCAAGGGATTTCTAAACTTTGTCATTGCTACCTGAGAAATATCTCTTTTTGAAAAATAAGCATTTTTATTTTTTATTTACAGTGGACATGCAATGCTATGTTGGTTTGAGATACACATTTATATAGCTTGCAAAGTGATTATCCTCACACATCTGAGAACTATTTCTTAAATGCAGTATTTCTTTTCATTTCAATGCTACTGCTTTAGTTCAGATTCTTACCCCTCCACTTATCTCTCTCCCTGACCCCTTCTCTCTTTTTCTCTTCCCTTCTCTCTCTCCATTTTTTAGTGTACAGAAAAAATTAAAAACTTTCATATGGCAAAAGTCACCATATGAAAAATTATAAGAACAAAATGAAACATTTAATATGATTTTAGTAGGGTTACGTTTGATTCTATCATATTGCTGTTTATTTTCTATTCAATCCAGTTGACCTGTTTCCCTCTTTTTCTGGGCTTCTTTGGAGTAGTCGAGTATTATTTATGATTATATTTCCTTGTTGATTTGTTAGTCATAACTGCTTGTTTTGTTATCTAGTTGGTTAGCTATATTAGGGATTCATTTTTTATTGAATTTATTGGGATGACATTGAGTAATACAATTATGTAGGTTTCAGGTATACAATTCTACAACACATCATCTGTACAGTGTATTGTGTGTCACCACCCCAAGTGAGTCTCCTTCCATCACCATTTATCCCCCCCTATCCTCTTCCCCCTCCCCCACCCTCCTTTCCCTCTGGTAATCACCATGCTGTAGTCTGTGTCATGGAGTTTTCTTTTCCTTTGCTTTATGCCCTCACCTTCAGCCCACCTTCATGTGCTATTATAGGACTCTACGCAGTATGAGAGCCTTTCAATAGTACATTTCCATTTCTCTGCTTCTAGCCTTTAGGCTATTGCTGTCATGCCTTTTGCTTTCACATTTGTGATGAAGTCCTCAATACATGATTGTTATTTTTTAAATTAAGAAATTTGTTTTTCAATTACAGTCGGCATTCAATGCCGTGTTGCTTTCTGGGGTGCAGAGTAGTGGTTGGACATTCCTGTAACCTGCGAGGGGATCCCCCTGGTGGGTCGGGTGCCCACCTGGCACCATGCACAGTCACTGCAGGAGAGCTGCCTGCATTCCCTGTGCTGTGCTGTGCTGTGCGGTCTCCTGACTGCTCTGTGAGTGCCCGTTTGTGCTGCTTAATCCCTTCACCTTTTTCACCCAAACCCCAAAGCCCCTCCCCTCTGGCAACCACTAGTTTGTTCTCTGTATCTATGCATCTGTTTCTGTTTTCTTATCTTGTCTTTTAGATTCCCCATATAAGCAAAAATCATATAGTAAAATAAGAAAATGAAATAAAGCAAAATTATTTAAAATTATGTAGATAATATTAAAATAATGAAAGAATAAACAATCATAAATAGGGTCCTGAATAAATATCGGTAGTCCAGACAGTAAAAATTAGTGAAAGAGTTAATAATATCCACTAAATTGAACGTAGAAAAAAGTAGCTACTTGATGTTCTGCTTTACAAGCATACAATAAGAAGAACCTTGGGCTACCGTGGCAAATGACAGCCTGCAACATAGCAGTGTTTCAGTTGTGCAATGTAAATGTACGCTTTCCTCAGAAGGCAGATCTTTGGTCAGAGAGTTGAAGAAAGAGAAAAAAAGGAAGGATCCAGAGACAAGAGAATAAGTAGAATAGATTTGATAACTCAGGGAAAGCTTTGGCTACAATTTTAATTTGTGCTACAATGACTACTTTATTGGCAAGGACAAAACTTTACTTTTGATATTTATCAGAGTGATACTATGGTGTATATTTATTTGAAAAAGGCCGGGTGCGTGCTTCCATTCCTTCTCTGAGATGGCTAGAATAAAAAGAAGCACATTTGCTAGACAAGGATGGAAAAGACCAGAGAATTCCTAGAGACCTTACTTCCATCAAGTGCCCTATCATTTCATTCAATTCGGCCAAAGGACAGATGCTTCCCCCAGGATAAGAACGTATTTAATTTGAAAGAAAGCACTCAACTGCTTAGAATCAATTCTACCCCAGTGAAATAGTACCTGTTCTTTCTTTTGTTTGAAGGAAAAGACATGGCAAAATTATGGGAAGGACTTTCTTTAGTCCCAGAGAAGCAGGCAACAAATGGTACAACCTCCCCCCCCACCCCCCCCCCCACACACACACACATATACACACGTCAGCACCTTCAAGGAAATCTCCCTATAACTGAACCTGGACCTACTGAAATGACCCCACCCTCCCATCCCCTGCTAATAGATCAGCCTGCATATGTGGATGGTGGATGAAAAATTTGAGAAGTGCTTTCTCATTAAGAAAAAAGTAAAACAAAACACTAGAGACTGCAGTCTCTTCTTCCACTGAAGACACAATTTAGTTCTTTGTTATTGTGACCAAGTTTTTGGCCCCGACACATCTTTGAAAGAAGCATTTGACAGATTCAGCAACAGTCCTTTCTCAGGGTAATGCATCTGTCACTGTCACTCATGGACGCTTTGAATGGATGTTCTCTGGCCAGTAGAGAACATGCAGGCCTCTCCGTGTTTCCGTAGGAGAGTGAGTGGGGAATGGCTGCAGAGTCCGGAGTTCTCGGTTGGCCAGGCAGTGGTAAAACAAACAGGACTTACTCAGCACTTTCTAAAAACGCTTTCAAATCCAATGTTGTTTGGTTTTACATTTTTCACTTTTTATTACTGGGTAAAATTTAGCCTATGTTACATCGTGTGCATTAGATCATTCTGTTTTCTATCTACACATTTTTATAAAGCTTAAGATTTTCAGGTTCGAATAGAGTTTCTTTTTCTTAAGTGCAAGGAGCATCATTCTGGCTTTAGTAAGAAAATAACTTTTGTTAGCATATTTACATATTTGCCAAGATTTCCACTTGATTCAGCGTTTCTCTACTTATGTGACTTTTTTTAACAGAAAAACTATTTGCCTTGCCCGACTTGATTTTTTATTTAAGCTATGAGTTTAAAACCATGCAATTTTATGCTTTGGACTTTTAAGAAAGAAATTTTAAAATAAAGTCTACCCTTTATACACCAGAACTCTGAGCTCAATGATTTGTCATGGAAGTTATTGAAACTGAAATTAAGGAAAGGGAGCTCAGAGTTTGCATAAACATGTTCTCATTTTATTTCCAAGCAACATAACATTAAGGCTACTCTTTGGAAAGGATTTGAAAATATTACATGATAATAACAGCTTGGCTGGGAAGGACCCATGAAACACTTTCCTTGCACCCAGCGACCTCACTGAGATTCAGTTTGCAGGGAGGAGGGAACTACCATTGTAATGGGAAACAGCTAACTGCAAGCAAAGGCCATGGGGAGAGGGCACCGTGAAAAGATGGGGAGAGGCTATCTGGGTGCTTCTAGCAAGGGAGGTAGGAGACAACTTCGACGTGGGCCTCAGGTTACCGACTGGAAATAAAGAACAATGGCAAGAGGCCAGGATAGAAAATCTTCCCAAGGCATAAAAGTATGTCAAAAAAGTTTTAATACTTCCTTTGCAAGTTTCTCTTGAAGAGCTTGAAGCTACTGCAAAAATCTAGGTCTATGTCATGGTCAACTTATACTGCTTTATACTCTGTTGCTGAGTCATGATCTAATAGAACTTCTGTGATTTTTATTTTTGTGTCAGTTAAACAACAAATTTTATTTACACAACAAGACCTACTGAATATAATGCAATAAAGAACTTTCCATTTGTATACCTCAGAACATCATCTTATTCTACTGCAATCAAGCATTGGCAATAGAGCATTGTGAAATTTACCTGGGTGTTGAAACTTAGATAATAAGACAAAATTAGATGTACTTTCTCATTTTATTGACTAACCAGAGGTCTGGTGCATGAAAATTCATGCACTGGAGGGGGGGGGTCCCTCAGCTTGACCTGCCGCCTCTCACAGTCCAGGAGCCCTCAGGGGTGGGAGGCCACCCGGCGATCAAGGGAAGGCAACACCCCATCACACCTCTGCTGCTGCCACTGCTGGCAGCTCAAGCCTCGGCCGGCCCTGGTTACCTGAGCCTCAGGCAGCCCTGGGTGGCTGGGCAGCTGCCATCCGAGGCTTGCCTGTACCTCAGGCCAGTCCTGGGAGGCTGGGAGGCTGAGGGGACTGGGGGACTCTGGAGGCAGGAGCCTGCTGCGTGCCTGCCTCCCCAGTGGGGCTGAGGGGACTGGGCACCACCATCTTGTGGCTGTGGGCGCCGCCATCTTTGAGGGCATGGCAGTCAATTAGCATATTCCCTCCTTATTGGCTTGGGTGCCACCATCTTTGAGGGTGGGGCAGTCAATTAGAATATTTCCTCTTTATTAGATAGGATATGTGAACTCCCAAGCTTCCGGAGCATCTGTAGAAGCAGGATCAGGGACTAATGAATGATATTGATGTGAACCATTGGGAAATGTCTCATTTTAATAAAACGATAATTGCTTATATGCCATAATGTGTTCTAAATCTCACAAACTCATATAGTAGGTTGAGTTTTGTGAGGTTATTTTGGGAGTGTATGCAGCTAAAATTATGATGGCCAAAAGTCGAACTACTGTTCTGATTAATGCCAGGAAAAAATCCAGAATAGCTAGCTCTTGTTTTCCCCTTGACTATAGAAAGACTAACTCTTTGGAATATTAACTTTGGAATAGTATGCAAAATTAAAAAAAAAAAAAACATAAAACCTCCAAAGATTCTCTGTTAATTTAAACAATACAAATTCTTACGTTTTATTGAATTTTTAGCAATTCCCTATATTTCACCATGATTCAGTTTTATGTCTAACATGAGATTATGATTTGCTTGTATCCACCCTAAAAATACTTATGGTTGTCAGCCACCTTCCAGTCACAGTTTTAAACACTGATAAAACTACAGTGAAAATAGCAACCAAAGGCTTAGAACTGAGAACTTATCAGTGTCTGGGGAATCTTATAGTAAAGTGTCTTACAAATATAAGATATTGGATGAGTCATATTGATATAAAATATCAAAATGCATGCAATACTTTTAAACAAAATAAACGAGATACACGTACAGAAAGTTCTAAGTGCAATGCCCATCATATATTAAAAAGGGTAATTTTGTTTACTACAGCGAAAATTTACCAAGCACCTAGGTACCATAGATACCCCAATAGTCAAATCTCATCATGATGCTGTGATGTAAGTATTTTTATTCCCATTTTAAAGATATGGAGACTATACTAGTAACTCAACCATTATAAGATAGCTGAGAAATGGCATAAATTAGATTCAACTTAGTTTTCTTTATTGTGTTTTCTCAACTACACAAAAGTGTCTACTTGTCTTTGCTTGGGCATGAGAGCATTTACCTGAGACATGTAGATTTCATTTGACATTAAAAAAGCATTTTAGAATATGTTACTTTATTTTTATGAATATTAAAATATTTAGAAAATATGCATTTTGTTAGGCTCTTAAAGGGTAACATTTTATTATTTATTGAGTTAGTTAGTTAGCTCACTTTCAATACTTTGAATATGTCATCCCATTGCCTTATGGCCAACTGAGCCACACTTGCCAGGACCTTAGTAGGTTTTCCTGAACAAATGACAAATGTTGCTGCATTTTCTATTCGTACTATGGAACATTTTTAGGAACTTCAAATGACATTTTAATAAATCCCTCTCCTTAAACAGTAGCTTTTTTGGGCAGAGGGTCTACGATGCTCCTTATGCTTTTCTTTCAGAAGCTTTGTCTCCCCTTGGGTCTAAAAGAGGAAATTAATATTGAAAAACAATATCTAGGCCTTAACAGATCTATATAGAGGTACATTAGAGGTTGTAGGTGGCATATTTAAACCCTGATATGATTTTGTTATTGGAAATAAATTCGTTAGCGGGATTTTCATAATATTTAAAACTTAAGGACAGAGACAATTCCCCACTTTGCTTTTGAAATTTTAGTAGCTAGAACCTAATAAATGTTCTATATATTAAATACTATATATTGAATTATTGAATGAGTGAGGTGATTGATTGTATTATAATTATTTCTAATATTTATTTTAATAGATTAAAATTGCATGAGCATAGTATGTATGTTTTACATACTTGTTATATTCCAAGATATTAACTCATTCATTAGCATATAGTAGACACAAAATAATTCTCTCTTTATTACATCATTGAATAATAGCTGGTAGAGGCCCCACGCATAGTTTGACCAAGCAAATTTGTTCATCCAGGAAAGTCTTTGTGAATTAAATATTCTATCTTGGACAGAATGGCTGATATAAGGCTAGACATTAATTTTTGAAAAGCAATGTAAAAGTGATTGCTAATAATGTTTGAAAACCATTTCTCATTTAGGTGGGTGTTGCCAGACTGTCAGATTACATCAGCGCAACATCTCATTATCTGAGCCAATTGGAAAAAAAGATGAAAAGAAGTAGTGCTGCTCTCATTCCTGGATCAGGACTGGGTAGAGTGCCAATTCTTGTTGGATGCCCTGCAGACAATTTTTGAAAAGCCATCTAATAAAATATTATAAGTATAAGATATTGAACACTGTGTATCAGGAAAGTAAAATGAGAATGACATTCTTTTAAGTGCCATCAGAGGCACCAATAGACTGACAATACAATCTATACTAATTAAAGGGTAATAGGTTAATTAGACTGGATATCTTCCAGACATCCTTACTGACAAAGCCAGGGGCTTGGCTCATCCAGGCTGGCCCCGCCCCCCAATGGAGACTCCCCACCCTGATTGGGGGCGTGGCTGGCTTGCAAACCACCGGCAGCCCCTGCCCTGGTGGCCCCGCCCCCAGCCCCCTCCTCCACCCTGATCTGGGACCCCCTTCAGGGCAGGCCAGCCAGCCCCCATCTATGCACCAGGCCTCTATCCTATATAATAAAAGGGTAATATGCAAATTGGCCCTAATGGCAGAATGACCAGAATGACCACTGGACCAGTCACTATGAGGTGCACTGACCACCTATTGGTCCCTTTCCCTGGCCAACAGGCTCCAATCACTTGATAGCCACCCACTGTGGGGGCAGGGCCGGCAAGTGGGTGGAAACAGCTGACCTCTCGGTCCCTTCCCCTGGCCGTCAAGCACCCATCACCCAGTGGTGAACAGGGAACTGGGGGTGGGTGGTGGTGGGGAATGGGGCCGGGTGTGGGAAGCTGGGGAAGATGGCCCTGATCGCATGCCAGGCCTAGGGACCATAACCATGCACAAAATTCATGCACCGGGCCTCTAGTTCCATATAATAAAAGCCTAATATGCAAATCAACCAAACAGTGGATGACCGGTGGAATGACCAGTCTCTATGATGTGCACCGACCACCAGGGAACACATGCTCAATGTAGGAGCTACCCCCAGCCCACAGGCCCCAGGCTCACCAAGGTGGGTGCCAGCAGGGACCCCCCAATCACCCTGCCAGTTTCCCCACAGAGGGAGGTGACCAGTGGTGGCAGTGGTGGGGGGGCAGCGAGTGGGTGGCACCAGGCAGACCAGGCAGGTGCCAGAAGGGGTCCCCTGATCACCCCATTGGTCACCTTGCAGATTGGCCCTGATCGCTGACCAGGCCTAGGGACCCTACCTGTGCCTGTATTTCATGTACCAGGCCTCTAGTAATGAATTGTATTTAAATCACAATTAAAGAGCAAAATGCTAGACTACCCACAGAGGACCATAAGAGGAAATGGCTTAAACCTGATTTTGCAATAAATAGCATCCAGCTTAAGAGTAGTGTAGTCTATTGCAGGTTCTTTTTTCTAGTCATAAGGAAGGCAAAAATAACTAAATTTCCTTGGAGATAAGCAAAGCCATGTGACTAATTTTAAGCAATTGACTGTGAAATTGGCAAGAACAACTTCTCAGCTGAACCGTGCAGCAGTAGTGATGAAACTGGCCTGTGCTTCTTTTCCTAGCATATGAGGATGCTGCAAGTTTCAGATGGTACAGCTCCATCCTGGGGAAGTCTCCATTGCACTGGGTCCCCGAGTGTCTGTATAAAACACACACCTCTGCATCACCCTGAAATGGAGTCACTATGTGAGTGAAAAATAAGTCGCTGCTATATTAAATTTCAAGGTGTTACCACAGCACCAACTTGTTCATCCTGATCAATACTGGTATAAAAGAGAGGAGATTGAAGTCACTGAGAAAGTAAATCCCTGTAAGGAAATGTGTTGCGCTACTCATAGGAGACAACATGATAATCACTCTGACTTCAGTGGACACAGAGGAGCTTCAAGGGCATCAGAATGAAAGGTTAGCCTGGGTCTCCTGGATCCTGTTACGATACAGAGACACTTAATAAAAGGAGGCAGGGGGGTGGCTGCAGTAATCCTTGGCATTAAAGAAGCAGAGCTGCAATTGGCTTCCAGGATTGCAAAGTATGTTATAAAATTGTTCTACCCCAAAACTAACACAGAAAGAGACAAAATATTTAAAATTAATTTTTTTAGAACTCTGGAACTAATCAATGCTGCAGAATGGACTAAAACTCATTTATCCAAGAGAAAATACTTAATCTGGTTAGGACAGTGGGGTCAGTGCCATTTTAACTTGGGCTTGTTCTACCCACCCCCTCTCCTATCTCGGTGGAGTGATTGCAGTGAAAAGCTATTAGACTTTTAACCAAAGGAGATGACCGCCCTCTGTTGGAGTTCTATTAAAAGTACTCTCCCCCGAGCATAGTCAATATTTTGTTCAAACTTTCAGAATGTTGCCAAATCTCTATTCTTAGAGTGCAGTACCTATTTCATTTGACACAGACCGCAAATCAGCAGGATAGTGTGAGCCAAATTGCAGGTTATTACTGAAGAAATCTATATATATAAAAGCCTAAGCGACCGTTATGATGGAACGACTGGTCACTATGATGCACACTGACCACTAGGGGGTAGACACTCAACGCAGGAGCTGCCCCCAGCCCACAGGCCCCGATCACCTGATTGGGGTTGAGCCCCCAGGCTGGGATGGGGAACCAGGGGTGGGTGGCAGTAGATGGGGCCCCTTTCCCAGGGGGGGCGAGGGCTGGCTCCCACCTCGAGATGGTGGCCAACCTCCTGGGTCTCTCCCCCTGTCCCTCCTTCGGTAGACAGGTCCTGATCACCGGGTCTGGGATGGGGAACTGGGGGTGGGTGGCAGCGGATGCGGGCAGTGAGGGAAGGAGGAGGGGCAGGGGAGGCGGGGAACCATGCGGTGGCGGTGCACGGGTGGCAAGGGAAGGAGGAGTATGGAGGTGGGGAACCTGATTGGCCCTGATCACTGGCCAGGCATAGGGACCCCACCTGTGCACAAATTTTGTGCACCAGGCCTCTAGTAAATAAAATAAAATCACTGTCTATAGCTCTGATTTCATTCTGGGGAGTTTGGCCTGGAATTTAAAAGGCAGTTCTAGAGAACCAGATGACATTAGGGAACATTGGAAAGGTCCAACATAGACCTGGGAATCTGAAAGTTTTGGTCTATGTGTAAGGCTTTGAGTATGGCCCCAGAAAAACATGAGAAAGCAAAAGGCTGGCATTGAGACACTGCACAAGGAGGCAGGGAAAGTGAAGGCTCTCTTACAAACTGCTTGAAGTTTAAAGGTGTTCTTATCACACCGATCTGTTGCAAAGGGTGGAAAACTTATAGGTAAGGTCATTAAGTGAATCATCTGACTAAGAACTGAAGTATACTGATCTGGGTGTGCCCCACAGGAAGTCAGGCTTAAAAATGAAAAGAAGAACTTAACAACAACAAAAACTACCAGCTAACAAAGAACTCACTGGCCACACACTTCAGGGAATGCAGAATCCATAGATTTAGTTCAGGAGAATTGACAACCACATAGAAAGAATAAAGAGTAAAGAGATGAAAAACACACACTCAGTAATGACAATACACCTTAAAGGTTGGGAGGGGTGGAGCTGAGGAATCTGACACCCTGGTCGTTTTGTTAGCTACAATTTCCAGTGTTCAACAAAAAAGATTGTGAGGCATGAAAAGAAATAGGAAAGTATGTCACATACACATGGGGAAAAAGATAAAGTATACCCTCGGAGGCTCAGATTTTTAACCTAGTAGAGAAAAACTTTAAATAAACTATTATAAATATGTCCAAAACACTAAAGACAACCACGTCTAAAGAAGCTATGCCAACAATGTTTCACAAAATAGACCTTATCATTAGAGATAAAACTTACAAATATTAACCATATAAAATTCTGCTGTGAAATTACAATACCCACATTATTTATTTAGTAGAGTGGCTCAATAATAGATTTCATCAGGCAGAGAAAAAAAAAATCAGCAAACATGAAGATAGCTCCATAGACATATTATCGAATCTTAGAAGCAGAAAAAAGCTAAAGAAGAAAATTGAACAATGCCTCATAGACCTGTAGAACAACATAAACTGACATGTGCATAGAGAAAGTCCCAGAGAAAAATAAAAAGAGGCAGAAAGAAATTCTGAATAAATAATGGCCTAAAACTTTCCATATTTGATGAAAAATGTTACCTGACACATTAAAGAAGCTCAATAAATTTCAAGAGGGAGTTATTCAAAGTTATTCACACCTAAACACATCATGGTCAAATTGGCAAAAATCAAAGCCAAATTGAAGAATGTGAAAGCAAGAAGACATAAACAATGCACCATGTGTACAAGGAAGCCAGTGTTAGAAAAATAGGAAAGACACTGGTTACTTCTTCATTTGTTAGTGTGTAAATTAAGAGGATATATTTATAATCAGAAATAATGTTAGTGTCCCAAAAGTTCTTTCAAAGAGAGTGAAAAATGTTTCAACTAAATCACAATAGAAGTTGCATAATTTATCAGGAGTTATAAATGCCAGAGCACTAAAGAAATTAATCCAATTACCAAAAACTGGTCTTACTAATCATCTTTGGAGTTGATCTTTATGGGCCTCAAAGTGGGACCCTAAAGTCAAAAGCATAATAGTTAATGAGGCTCAAAATCTTGTGACATTAAACATTTTCACTCCTTTTATATATATCATAAATCTTAGTTCCTTAACCCCTGTGTTAGAGGAAAATTCAATGGAATCTTTTGTGTCTCTAATAATATAAAAGGTTTTCTCAGGTGAGTAGTCATTTGTGATACTCGCTTGCTCAACAAAATATCTTTTTTTTTTTTGATTGATGGTGCCCTATGACATTATGCAGAAGAATAGACTAACCTTGATTGATGAAAGAGAAGAAACTGTGCTATATAAGAATGTGATCCAGAGGAGTGGTGTGGTTATTGATTCCTGTTATATGGCTTTGTTTTTTCACCCTATTAACATTCCTATAGGCACATATTTCCAGAAAAAGGATGAAATACCTGTAGCTACACTTATATAAAAATGTTAGGGTCTTATTAAATCAGAGCACACTCTCTAAAACAAATATGTGGAATATATTTGCATTCTTTTAAGAAAAACCTATATCTTGTCTTCCATATGAACAGATAAGATTTACTTACATGCAATAATAGAATCAAGTATATGACACAAAATTATTATCACAAGAAAATTCTACTTGTTTCTTTTAGGTTTCAAAGACGACAAATTTATTGATTCCCAGCAAACCAAGAAATGTCAACAACAGAAGCACCTTGATAGCTTGGAAAATAAATAAATGAATAGACTCACAATAAATGCATTCTTGGTCAATATTAATTAGGTAAAATGTCATGTTATTAAATCAATCTTAGACATTAACATTGCATATTAGAAGTTATTAGTATTTAGAAAACACCTTAGAAATAAGAATGTAACATTTTAAATCCATTATTTTACAACTTTATATAATCAAAGATCTGACCCTTTGGTATTGCACCCTACCTATTACACACTGGTACACATGTTGAGAACCCTGCAGACTAGTAATTATATTATACTAGAGGCCCAGTGCTTGAAAATTTATGCACTCAGCAGTCGGGAGGGGGTTCCCTCAGCTGGCCTACACCCTCTCACAGTCTGGAATGCTTTGGGGAATGTCCACCTGCCTGTAGGGTAGGAAAGTTGCAGGGGACTCAGGCCTTCAGGGGAGAGAAGTTGGAGGGGACCAGGCCTGCAGGGGAGGGCAGTTAGGGGTGACCAGGCCTACAGGGGAGGGAAGTTAGGGGCAATCAGGCTGGCAGGGGAGCAGTTAGGCATTACTCAGGCTGGCAGGGGAGTGGTTAGGGGGTGATCAAGCTGGCAGGCAGAAGTGGTTAGGGGCAATCAGGAAGGCCGGCAGGTGAGCAGATGGGAGCCAGCAGTCCTGGATTGTGAGAGGGATGTCCGACTGCCCATTTAGGCCCAATCATACCGGGATCACGCCTAAACGGGCAGTTGGAAATCCCTCAAGGGGTCCCAGATTGGAGAAGGTGCAGGCTGGGTTGAGGGACACCCTCCCCCCCTCGTGCCAAATTTCGTGCACCGGGCCTTACAAATAAGATCTGAATATTAATGGTTAGCTAATTCTCTATAATCTTTACTATGAATTCCCTAGAAAGATTAACATTTACAAATATATAGCAAGGGTCTTAGTGGCAACAGGGTATTATAATGAAAGATCTAACCATTCACTTTCTTTTCCTAATTTTAAAATACTTTTTAGATGATCTTTGTAGCTGTTTACTTTTTAAAAAGTTAATTGAATTGAAAGTCATCAGTAAAGTTCTATTCCTAGTTATTTATTTATGTACTAGAGGCCCAGTGCTTAAAATTTGTGCACTGGTAGGGTCCCTAGCGGCTGCCAGCCGGGGCCTTCCTTTGTTCTGTGCTGCCCCCTGGTGGTCAGCACACATCATAGTTAGTGATCGAACTCTTCGTTGGACGAACTCCTGAGGGGACACTTTGCATATTAAGCTTTTATATATATAGATTAAAATAGCTATTAAATATCGAGTTTTTCCTTATTTATTACCATCCTACCTAATAATAGACAAATATGCAAACTGACCATACCTCCAACACACCCACAAGCCACTCCCACAAGCCACGCCCACCATCCAATCAGAGCGAGCATGCAAATTAACCCAAACCAAGATGGATACAGCCACAGAGAGCAAGGTTTCCTAGGTAACAGAGGAAGCCAAGCTTTCCGCCTGCCCTTGCCAGGCCTAAGCCTCCATTGAAGCTACAAAGTTTCAATTATGGAAGGTAAACAAATTCAAACAAATGGTGGCAGAACAGAGCTTGAGAGAGCAGGCCAGGGTTGCTGCCGGCAATAGGGAAACAAAGCTTTCCGCACACCCTGGCTGGGCCCACCCGCTTAAGGCAACAAAGTTTCAACTATAACCCCAACAGAAATGGCTGCCGGCCTCGGAGGGAGCCCCAGGCTTAGCTCCACTCTAGGCTACAAAGTTTCAATTGTAGAAGGTAAATAAATTCCAGATACCAGGGCCTCCGCTTGGGTTGCCAGGGGGTGTGGCCGGCCTGCAAACCACCACAGGCCCCTCGCTCAGGCCACCCCACACCCAAAGGGAACCCCCATCCTGATCTGGGACACCCTTCAGGGCAAAACCAGCTGGCCCCCACCCCTGTACCAGGCCTCTATCCTATCTAATAAAAGAGTAATATGCAGATTGATCATCACTGCAACACACAATATAGCTGCCCCCATGTGGTCAAAGATCCTGCCCCCATGTGGACACAAGATGGCCACCCCAAGATGGCCAGCAGGAGAGGGCAGTTGGGAGGCACCCGGCCTGCAAGGGAGGGCAGTAGAGAAGGACCAGGCCTGCAAGGGAGGGCAGTTGGAGATGATCAACCCTGCAGGAGAGGGCAGTTAGGGGTGACCAGGCCGGCAGAGGAGGGAAGTTGGGGGCAAACAGACTGGCAGCAGAGTGGTTAGGGGGTGATCAGGCTGGCAGGCAGAAGCGGTTAGGGGCAATCAGGAAGGCAGGCAGGCAAGCAGTTGGGAACCAGCAGTCCTGGATTGTGAGAGGGATGTCCGACCGCCCATTTAAGGGCAGTCGGACATCCCTCGAGGGGTCCCATATTGGAGAGGGTACAGGCTGGGCTGAGGGACAACCCCCCTCTGTGCACGAATATCATGCACCAGGCCTCTAGTACATATATAAATACATATTTTTTCTTATTAACATATATATATATGTACTATTAATTCTGACAATAATGAGAAATAGTTGCTAATACTTCTGCTATTTAATACATGAGGAAATTGAAGCAAGCAGTTTAACTATTTTGTCCTAGGTATCACTTAAGCTACTGAGTGAGGGGACCAGAATTCTAATATTGGCAGTTTGACTCCCCTGATCATGTCTTAATATTGTCCTTTTTTTGAATAGATGTATAAGTATGCGATGTAAGTGCATTTATATAATAGCATGCATATTTAAATGTTATTTATCCAACTATACAGAGGTTTTTGTTTATTTATTTTTTATTTCACTCTTGGTGAAGAAGCAATACTATGTTGAATAGCAGAACATAAGTATTTGCAAGTGAAGTTTAAGGGCAACAAATTTAACAAAGCTTTTCTGAATATATTTATAAATTAAAAAATAAGGAAACTTCCTAAGTAGATCGCAATGGAAGTTTGAACAGAGAAGTAAAGAAACTTTACTTCTCCTTGCAATGATAAAAAAAAAAAAGCATTGTTATCTAGTAAATGATTCATTATCACATTCATTTTGATTCTCATATCTTCATGTTTTCATATTTCATTATAGGTGTGTATTTTGTTTTTATTTTAAACCAATGATAGTGACATTGATGACTTAATGTCTTATGATTTATCTCAGACTTTTTATTTTAGATTATTGTTCATTTTTAAATTATAGTGGATTGAATTTTCTTTCAAATGATAAGTCTTTTTGAACCTTGTCTGTCTGAACCTTGTAAGCCACTAAGTAGACTCTTTCTTCATACCTGACAATATTGTAAAATTAGAAGATAGGATTATAGTTTAATTTACGAATATTGATTGAAAACAACCTAAAGACTGACCATGTTGACAAAGAGTGTATATTTCTGATATTTTCCGATACTGAGATCAATACATTTCACAATGAAAGTAATCCTCATTAAGTTATATATCACTTCAATTTCATCTATGTTTACAAAAACTATCAATTATGTTTAGGTTAAATGATTTACTCTTTTGTAAACTTTAGCTTATTGTAAGTCTAAAGCTTTCGAGACCAAAAAGCAATTTGATATCATCCAATCCTTTAATGTTTGCATATTTTTTACTTTAACCTTTAAAATGTTGTTATGATTTATGCATTGCTGCATCTTTCCAAAGGTTAAAAGCAAGGCACACCTATGCAAGGTACCAAGAGAATAGCCTACATTTCTTGCTTGTATCCCAATCGTCACAATAGATTGGCCTCATACATTTCAATAGAATTTAATTATATATTTTAATTCCCTGAATGTTTTTATTAAACCAAGAAGTTCATAATAGTTTCATTTTACTTTGCTGCTTTTGAATTTTAAGAATAAAATGGTAGCAGTAAATGAAAATTTCTACTAATAAACACATTTATTTTTAAAATCCTATTATAAATCAGAACATAAGCTAGCATTTCAATGCTAAATATCATCTGTTTTAATTTTTCATATGTTGCATTCTCAGGGAATGCAAAATTTGTGATAAGAACAGCACCAATAATTTATTTTTATATACTCTTATTTAAAATTCAGTTTCACTGTAGTTTGGAAATGATCTGCATCAAATCTTCATATATATATATATATATATATATATATATATATATATATATATATATACACACATACAGATTGCATAGTCCCTTTTAAATTATTATATAATTGGCCTTTGCTACAGTGCCATCATAATTTTTTAAAGTATACATTTTGTATGTTTCAGTCATTTGTCTGTGTGACTATCAAGCTGTTTAATCCATGAAGCCCTGAATGCTCATAATTTTTAATGAGTAATCAATTCTTTGTCCATGAGTTCACCTTTCAAAAACTGGAGCAACATATGATTCCAGGATTTACAACACTCACCAGTTAATTTTCTGGCTCTAAAGCCAAATTTTTATTAACCATAATAATTCATTTTCAGTGGTAAAAATTGAAGCACAGTATAGAGATCTAAAAAGCTACACTTGCAGCACAAAAGCATTTGAAACTTTCTTTGGAGAAAAAAATGTGGTTTAAAAGCAAAGAAAAATAAGAGAAAAGTACAATCTTTTAATGTACAAGGTTATATGTGTTTTCCCTTAACACATATACATGTTTATTTTTCCTGAAATATCCTCCTCACATAGGACTATCAATTTTCTTCTGGTAATTCTTTCATTCTTATCTTAGATTCCATTTCCTGTGAAAAGATTTCCTTTACTTCCAATGTTAAATTTGTTTATTTCACACTCTCACATAAGATTATTATATATACTAGTAATCTTTATCTTTTTGACTGTATAGCCACTTTCTAGACAGATTGTACAGAGAGAAATGAGACACTGTATGTTTTCTGTTTTGTACTAGTTCATGCTCCAGAACTTGCATAATAAATGGGGGATGGATGGATTGATGGATGGATGGACAGAAGGAAGATCACTTATGTATATAAATGAATTGGTGCCTGTACACCTTCTCCATCTTCTTAAGTAGTCATCATCTCTGGAAGCAACGGGCTCTCTGCAGAAATTCTCACATGCCACATCCTTATCACTTTCTAGGTTCTGCCCTCCATTTCCATTGGAAGTAGCCATACTTGGGAAAGGGATACTTCGAATATGCTGACATCTTTCATAAAATCAATCTGCGTGGAGAGGTCCTAGATGCTCTTATTCAAACTTCTCCCTATGCAACAGCTGCCCAAAATCCACATTCCTTTTAGAAAACAAAATAAGTGGAAATAATGTCATACCAAGCTTCTGTCAGTTTACTTCTGTTGATAAGTCAATGATGTCAATTTGTACTAGGATAGGAAAATGGGATCATGATATTGATAATAAAAATAAGAATAATGAAAACTATTTTATGATGTAAAACAAATTGTGTAGTGTTTTAAATATAGGTGAATACTTCCTAGCTTCTCTTTGAGAAATTATATAAAACTGAAAAACAACATGTGACGTAGATCATTAGGTGAGAAAAGCAAAGACATTCTAATAAATTTTTCTAATATGAATATTTCCAGTTGTAATGCTTATTTTCCTCTTTATAAATAGCCTCACTTAAAAGCATTTTGAATAAGTGATTATTCAACTGAATTGGTAAGTCAATGTTATCTAAATTATTGAAAGGTTTTTACATTTTTACTAAGCTAAGCTAAATTCTATCATAATGGCATAACAACAGCTATGCCAAGGTGGATATGTGTGTGTGTGTGTATATATATATATAGAGGGGCCCAGTGTATGAAAATTCATGCACTGGAGGGGGGTCCCTCAGCCCAGTCTGCCCCCTCTGACAGTCTGGGAGCCCTTGGGGGTGGGAGGTGACCTGGCAATCAGGGGAAGGTGATGCCCCCATCACACCTCTGCTACTGCCACTGCCAGTTGCACAAACCTCGGCTGGCCCTGGTTACCTGAGCCTCGTGCGGTCCTGGGCAGATGAGCAGCTGCCATCTGAGGCTTGCCTGTGCCTCGGGACAGCCCTGAGTAACTGGGGGGCTGAGGGGACTGGGGGAATCCAGAGGCAGGCACAGGGCAAGGCCGGGCCCCCTAGGGAAGGCCTGGCCTTGCTGCATGGCTACTGCCCCAGCAGGGCTGAGGGGACTGGGTGCCACCATCTTGTGGCTGTGGGCGCCACCATCTTTGAGGGCATGGTAATCAATTAGCATATTCCCTCTTTCTTAGGTAGGAGATATATATATATATACTAGAGGCCTGGTGCACGAAATTCGTGCACGGGGGTGGAGGGGTGTCCCTCAGCCCAGTTGCATCCTCTCCAATGTGGGAACCCTCGAGGGATGTCTGACTGCCCGTTTAGGCCCGATCCCACCGGAAATCCCTCTGACAATCCAGGACTGCTGGCTCCCAACTGCTCGCCTGCCTGCCTTCCTGATTTCCCCTAACTGCTTCTGCCTGCCAGTCTGATCACCTCCTAACCACTCCCATGCCAGCCTGATTGATCCCCTGCCAGCCTGTTTGCCCCCAACTTCCCTCCTCTGCCGGCCTGGTCACCCCTAACTGCCCTCCTCTGCAGGGTTGATCACATCCAACTGCCCTCCCTTGCAGGCCTGGTCCCTCTCAACTGCCTTCCCTTGCAGGCTGAGTGCCTCCCAACTGCCCTCTCCTGCTGGCCATCTTGGGGTGGCCATCTTGTGTCCACATGGGGGCAGGATCTTTGACCACATTGAGGCAGATATCTTGATCTTGTGTGTTGGAGTGATGGTCAATCTGCATATTACTCTTTTATTAGATAGGATAGAGGCCTGGTGTATGGGTGGGGGCCAGCTGGTTTGCCCTGAAGCGTGTCCTGGATCAGGGTGGGGTTCCCTTGGGGTGTGGGGCGGCCTGGGCGAGGGACCTGTGGTGGTTAGCAGGCCAGACACACCCTTGGCGACCCAAGCAGAGGCCCTGGTATCTGGAATTTATTTACCTTCTACAATTGAAACTTTGTAGCCTGGAACGGAGCCAAGCCTCCTGCTCGCTCTGTGGCTGGCAGCCATTTCTCTTGGGATTGATGTATCTTCTATAATTGAAACTTTGTAGCCTTAAGTGGAGGCCTGGGCCAGCCAGGGTGTGCAGAAAGCTTAGCTTCCTCCATTGCCTGGGAAACCCAAGCCTCCCACTCTTTCCAGCTCCATGGCTGACGCCATTTGGATTTGTTTACCTTCTATAATTGAAACTTTGTATCCTTGAGTGGAGGCCTGGGCCTGCCAGAGTGTGTGGAAAGCTTGGCTTCCTCTGTTGCCGGGGAAACCCAAGCCTCCCTTCTGGTAGTCATCTTGGTTGGGGTTAATTTGCATACTCGCCCTGATTGGCTGGTGGGCGTGACTTATGTAGTGGAGTGATGGTTAATTTGCATATTACCTTTTTATTAGAGAGGAGATATATATAATACTGTTAGTAATTTTACCCATTCCCTATAATGCAAGACCAATGTGAATAAATGACACAATTATAACAGGTCAAGGTGGAATGAAAACTATAAAACATTTACTTAGTTGACTTTGGTGAAAGTTTATAGTATTCAGAATCAGATAGTTTTTGTCTTGATCCTTTTGTTTTGCTCTCTTAATGTCCCTCTTGTTACCATGCTCTGACATCAAGGAAACATAAAGGAAATCAAGAAAGCCATATTACCTTTATCCATTCTATAGTAAAGTATTGTTTTGTTTACTTGGTTATATCCATCTCTAAATAATAATGGAGAAGAAAAGTGTACTTCTTGATATGAGCCTTGCTTCCATTTGTCATTTTTCCTGCTTATTTTTGTAATTTTCCATTGCATCTTTCATTCATTGAATGGACTTTTCTAGAAACAGCTAATTAAGACAGTTATCTATACTCACTTTTCAAGTCGCGGTAATTGGTTCTCTTCTAAAGCACTCACTTTAGATCGAGCTCATCAGGGTCAGTGAAGATCTGGAGGGAAGAGAATGAGACAGAGTCACAGGCTCTGTCAGGCAGCCTTCCTTCAATTAAGGTAACCACTCGCTCCACTTGCCTCTTTAAGAAGCAGAACATGAATATTAAAAATCACCCCCATCCTTGCCCCTTCTTTAAGAAGCAGAACATGAATATTAAAAGGTAACCCTGGACACTACACCACTTCTTCTGTTTTCCTGCACATGGCCTGCACCTTTTTGAATTGTTGCTTTATTAATTTCCCTTCAAATTATCAAATTTGTGTCTGCCACTTTTGCTCTCTTGATCCTGACTGACCATCCATTTCTTCCTAAAATATATTTCCTTTCATGTGTTCTAATAGCCCCCACTTCTGCTTTCCTGTCCAGAATCCTTCATGGAGCCAATCCTTTCACATGCCCACCCTGCATTCTGTGGCTTTCTAGATGCCCCTCCTAAAAACTCTCTATTATTCGCTACCCCATTGTTTAAATTATCTTCTGTTTGGGTGTCACACTTGAACTTATAGTACAAGTGCATGTTAAATGATTTCCCCCATGTGTTTCCAAAACTGACCACATCATCTTCCACTCACACATCCACTTATTTCTGAGTTTATTGAATGATGGTCCATCTACCAAGTTGCTGAAGCTAAGAAACTGAGCTAACTGTGGCTACTTCTGATTAATTCCCTACCTCCATTCACTAAATTCTATCATTTCCATGTCTTAATGTCTCTTCATTATCATCCCTTAATTTAACTGTTATTGTTATTAACTCAGTTCAAGCACAAATGATCCTCCCACTGAATGAGTCGAGAGCCTTCCTTACTGAGACCTATTGTGGTGCCTCATGCCTCACTGAGGCTTTAACCCGAGCCTCCATCCGAAACATTGCTCTTCACCAGACTAACTCCAACACCCACTTAAGTGTTTGGCTTCACAAAGCCACCAACCTCTCTAGGAAGCTGC
This sequence comes from Ia io, assembly GCA_025583905.1. Lineage (NCBI taxonomy): Eukaryota > Metazoa > Chordata > Mammalia > Chiroptera > Vespertilionidae > Ia > Ia io. The sequence goes on from JAJQQW010000017.1 coordinate 71,670,660, forward strand.
CCCTGCCTTCCTTTCCTTGGATACATGCTTAAGCAGGAATCTACAGCAAAGTATTCATATGTCTTCTAAAGCATTTATCACTTTGATGCATAAATATATCTGTTCATTAGTCTTTGAGACCAAGGGCATTATATCTTTAATTATTAATATAATTTGTGTAACAGTGTAAACACACATTTGACTAAATATCACATGGAAAAAAATAAAATAATACATAAACCCTCTTCTCAAATAACTTATTTTAGCGAGTGTGCAACACATTGTAATTAACGTAAGGGAAGTAAGTTCCCCCCTGTAGTGAGCAGATTGCCCAGCAGGTGCTGTGGTGCCCAGGATGTATATTCCTTGCCCCATGGACTGGTTTTCAAACACAAAATTCAAAGTAAAATGAGGACATTTGAAATCATTCTTAGATTATGCAAGTGAATAATTTGATTTTTCACATAATTTTCACTCTAAATAAATTATCTTATTTTTAGTGAATACGCCACTCTAAGGGGAGATTTTGCCTACTGAGGGAAGAGATTGCTACTGGGAAAGACAGCATTGGATTAACCTAAGGTTGCACTTAATTTTGTTTCTCTTCAAAGTTCCCATTTATGGGGAATAGCTGTATCCTGTGAGAAGATCGTCCAAGTAAACTGGGTGAAGATCAATTCTGCTTTCAGCCTGCAATAAAACTGTCATAGAGGTTTACCAAATAAGATAAACTAATGATCGGCAAAGAGGAGCGGGATCGGCAGCTCAGGCAGGCTAACAACATTGCAGCGTCCTGCCAGCCTGAAGAAAGGCGACCTAATGATAATAATAAAAATCTGGACTCGGCATTGTGTGTTAATTTCTGTTTTCATTTCAAGCTGCAAATTGCAGAATTCAGACCTGTAAATATTTGTAGATGAGACAAGAAACATGAACTTAAATACTTCTCCTTGGAGAGGATTCAATAGTGACAGTTCTCTCTTTTCAGTCAATATTTTATACTCTCACAGAAAGGAGAGGCCTATCAATATTTTAACATTAGTGTTGCACCCGTCCTTATTAGCCACTTGTTTGTGAGTGTCCTCCGATGATAGTAAAAATGTCTGCTCTGGTTTCCAAATAACGCTTCACAGTAAAAAACAACGGGCCATTAACAGTAACTTAATGAGGATACTTCGGCATCCTAAACTTAGAATTTAATGATCTCTTAATTACACAAGTGTCATCTATCTAAAATGAGAAATGCCACTAAATGTATTATGGGAAATGTATCTTTCCCAATAGCTTTTCGTTTAATCACCATGGCAATTAAGACTTCAAAGTTGTGTTCACGTTTTAATCTAATGTAATCATTAAATAAGAGTAATATAAAACAATGCTCTTTCAGAAATTTAATTCTAATTACCCTGTGGGTATTATAAAGCGAATATGTGCTGAATAGTAGTCAGCCTTAATAGAAAAAGGAAATCCTGCCTTTTGCAACAACATGGATGAACCTGAGAACATTATATCAACTGGCATAAGCCAGTCACAGAGAGAGAAATACTGCCTGATTCCATTTACATAAGGTATCTAGAATAATCAGACTTATAAATGCAGAGAATATAAGAAGTGGCTACCAGGGCTGTGGGGTCATGAGGCAAATGTGGAGATTTTATACAGTTTTAGCTTTAGTTATGCAAAACAAATGAGTTCCAGAGATGTGCTGTACAACACAGTGCCTGCAGTTAACAGTACTGTAGTGTTCACTTCAAAATGTGTTAGCGTAGATCACACATTAAGTATCCTTACCACAAAAACAAACATATACCCCCCCCCCACCCACCCACACACACATACGCATGAAACACAGGAACCTAGGGAACCCTGGGAGCTGTTGGATACCTCTATAAACATCGTTGTATTGTGGGTATTTACATATGTCCAAACTCATCAAACCGTATACATTAAATATGTGCAGTTTTTTGTATATCAATTACACTTCAATAAATGTATCAAAGCTATGAAATGAAAGATTTTGAAATAAATACATACTTACTATAACCCAAGGAAATATTTAGATGGTTTACCTCATGAAGGATGTGTGTTAACCAGCTTTAGACAACTGAGTCAATTGTGTAATTAAATACTGCCCTGGTAATCGATAATTTTTCATAACCTGCTAAGCTGATTATTATGGTCTATTAAAGTGAGCAAGGTCGACACAGCCGGAGGTCACTGTGACTCATAATGAAGTAGAGCCAGGATCTTGGTAGTCATCCTACCTTTCGTTTCTAATGAAACAATTTGGTCTTTCTCTTTTAACTGAACACTTCTTCAGTATCGCAAATCAATTTTGGGATGTACAGGTATTTGAGTAGCTCAAGACTCTCCTCATATTCCTCAAAAGCAAATCACTCGATATTTTAATTCTATCCTAAGGAGGGTTATATTTATCACAATTTGAGCTCTTCACCATCTATACTAATAAAAGGGTAATATGCTAATTAGACCAGGTAAACCAGACATCTTCCAGACATCCAGATGACCTTCCGGATGACCTTCTGGATGACCTTCTGGATGAAGCCAGAACTTCAAGGGCCAAGCCCCTTTCACAAATTTCATGCATCGGGCTTCTAGTCCTATCTAATAAAGAGGGAATATGCTAATTGACCACCACACCTTCAAAGATGGCAGCACCCACAGCCACAAGACGGTGGTGCCCAGTCCCCTCAGCCCTGTAGGGGCAGCAAGCGAGTGGCACGGCCGGGCCCGCCCCCAGGTGGTTCCTGCCATTCCACGTGCCTGCCTCTGGAGTCCCCCAGTCCTCTCAGTCCCCCAGCTGCCCAGGGCCAGCCCAAGGTGCAGGCAAGCCTTGGATGGCGGCTGCCTAGCTGCCCAGGCCACCTGAGGCTCAGGTAACCAGGGGCCCCTGAGGCTTGTGCTGCCGGCAGTGGCAGCAGCAGAGGTGTGATGAGGGCATCACCTTCCCCTGATCACCGGGTTGCCTCCCACCCCTGAAGGCTCCCGGACTGTGAGAGGGGGCAGGCTGGGCTGAGGGACCCCTCCCTCCAGTGCATGAATTTTCATGCACCTGGCCTCTGGTATTATAATAAAGGAAAAGTGAACTGCTATAAATTGGTAATTGATGTGTGTAAATTTCAAAGATAAGCAGAAAAAAAATCACAATCATGTTCTTAAAAGTTCTACTAGTATGTCACTTTATAAACTATATAAGAAAGTTATTCCATGGTTGTTTATAAGTTAAAAATTCTAGGAGTCTTTGTAATAATAGTTAATTTTACTCCTCTAATATGTAAATAGATTGAAAATCTTAAAACATTTAAAATATATGTAATGAGGAAAAGATTTAAATAGTACGGGAAGGCAATACAATTTAAGGCCACATATAGTTAGTTCAAACTACTCTGTGACAACAAACAGTACATAATCTGTAATGATCTAAATTTGTCCCCCATTTTTCAAATTTTATTTATCCCTGCTGGTATATGCAGACATAACAAATGTTCCTCTTTTTTCCCAAGGCACATTGAGAATCCTAATTCCTGTTAGAGAGTGTGTCTACGTGGCCAGAAGAAAGTGTATTCTACTGAACAATAGCAATCAAACATTAATGTGCCAAGATTCAACTGGTGATCTGGTCAAAGTGCAGATTTTGTTTCCTTCAGTCTGGAATGGGGACACAGAATCTACCTTTGCAGCAATCTTCCAGGGGCTTCTGATGGTGTTTTTAGACAGACAACAATTTGCATATCAAGAGAATCAAATTTAATGGGTTCAGGGGCTTTTGTCTTTTAGTAATAGAGGAATAGCTTCTTTAAGAGGAAACATACCACAAATAACACTTATAAACTTTGGACAAAATATTAAAACAAAATACAACCAAGTGAAGCCATCAAGGGGCAATTAAAAGTATGCAGAAACTGGAGCAGAGTGTACATGTAAAATAAATTAATAGCAGTTATTGACTTTCTCATCTTCTGTGAATTTTCCCCAGAGGGCAAGCTTCAGTTAGTATTCTTTACATTTTGTGTAGAAATATAGTAGTTATTGATGTAAATAATATTTTCCTCAGTGTGTAGTGTGAATGGTTGTCTCCAAAAACTATATATTCACATCCAAATCCCTTGAGCTAATCAATATCACCATATATCAGGTCTATGAAGATACAATTACGCATTCTGAGAATTGATCATCCAAATAGGCCCTAAGTCAATACAAATATCCCCATAAGAGTCATGCAGAGCAGAGAAACACAAACACACAGAGGGAAGTAATGTGAAGATGAAGACAGTGACTGAGGTGCTATTACTATAAGCCAGGCAACTCCAAGGCACCCTGGAGTCACCGAAACCAAGAAAGGCCAGAAATGGGTCATCACTCAGCTCCCTGGGGAGCACGGCCCCTGGGGCTGCCTTTTCTCCTACTTCTCTGCTGCAGGTGACTGCGTTGTCTGCAGGTCTTCTCTGCTGAGTTCTCAGTGACCCACACCTGGAGTGAAAGCCCAGGCCTTCACTAGGCTGATGTTTCACCATCATTAGGAAGTGGTATTCTGGCTCAGCTTTCCAGCACGCCCACTGAGGCTACAGCTTTTGTATGCGTGTGTTAGGTGTCCCGTGGGTGTTGGGATGAGGCGAGGGGTGTTTGGTTGGGTTGTATGTGTAGGGAAGAAAGTGGAAGTCGACTGATCCAGATGGTATTATTTTTTTTTTAAATATATTTTATTGATTTTTTACAGAGAGGAAGGGAGAGGGAGAGGGAGTTAGAAACATTGATGAGAGAGAAACATCAATCAGCTGCCTCCTGCACACCCCCCACTGGGGATGTGCCCACAACCAAGGTACATGCCCTTGACCGGAATCGAACCCGGGACCCTTGAGTCCACAGGCCAATGCTCCATCCACTGAGCAAAACCGGCTAGGGCCAGATGGTATTATTATTACCCTCCAAAATGCTGGACTCTTAGGGACCAGATCTAAACCAGCAGTCGGACATCCCTCTCGCAATCCAGGACCACTGGCTCCTAACCACTCACCTGCCTGCCTGCCTAATGCCCCCAACTGCCCTCCCCTGCAGGCCAGTTCACTCCCAACTGCCCTCCCCTGCCAGTCTGATCTCACCCCCAACTGCCCTCCCCTTCCAGCCTGATCTCTCCCCTAACTGCCCTCCCCTGCTGGCCTGATCTCTCCCATAACTGCCCTCCCTTGCCGGCCTGGTCATCCCCAATGGCCCTTCCCTGCTGGCCTGGTCAACCCCAACAGCCCTCCCCTGCAGGCCTGGTCGCCCCAAACTGCCCTCCCCTGCCAACCTAATCTTGCCCCTTACTGCCCTCCCCTGCTGGCCTGATCTCTCCCCTAACTGCCCTCCCCTGCCGGCCTGGTCACCCCCAATGGCCCTTCCCTGCTGGCCTGGTCAACCCCAACAGCCCTCCCCTGCCGGCCAGTCTGGTCTAATTAGCATATTACCCTTTTATTATTATATATTTTTACTAAAAAATAGATATCCATCTAACTTATGCCTGCTAGTGAATCAGTGTTTACATTTTCCTTTAATATTAGTCCAGATCACAAATCTAATGAAATTACTGCTATGTGGCTAATTTTAAAATTTCTTATGATGCTGATTCATTCTTAGCAGACTATGTCTATGGTTAGTCTCACCATAACTAAGGTGTAGCAAAACCTTAGGGTCTTGAGAATATAAGATGAATGTGATGCACTGAGGTGTTAGGAAGTTAGACATCAGTGGCTGGTGTGGGGCCTGCCCTGGGGTCCTAACTCAGATCCAACCTAGATTGCCTTCAAACCACCTCGTTATTGGCAGCCCAGAGCCAATAGACCGCCAACAGGCAGGTTCAGTACCAGCTGGTTCTTGGCTCAGGCTCAGAGGAAAAAGACATGACCTCAATGTGACTTTACTAGGGTCCTTGACTAATTAAAATAAAATTTGCGAAGATGGCGACCAGCAAGAAGGTAGGGAGAGAGAGAGTGTGAGTGAGGAACCCATAGAGGAGAGTGTAGATGTGTAGACGTGTGTGGTGTGTGTGTGTGTATGAGCTAGGGTCAGTTAGATTCTGCAGGTCTTCCAAGGGGCTGCCTAACCGGGCAGTCCTAGACGGCAGAGCCCCGCGCACAAAGCGGACACTTCTCGGTGGCTGGTGCGGACGCGGAGACCACACCATCTTGAGAAACAGAGCTGCCTGAGACTCGGATCCTGGCTTCTGACACAAACCAGGACCCTGCAGCCACTGGGGACAGAGAACTGCTATCACAGCTTCAGACGAAGAAACAACAAGAATCCAGACTTCCCGGCAGATTCCCATGAGTCAAAGAGCCTATCCCTCTCCCCGCAGGCGCGCGTGGGTAGCGCCATAGTAACTGATAGACACGCCACTCGCCCAAGCTGCAGGGCTTTGCGCAGGGACGCGCTCCCCCTTAGGGAATTTGGCGCACAGGACAGAAGCAGCTCACCTTCGGGGAAATCTGTCAGTGCGCACAGAGGGCTCCCCTTCGGGGATTTGGGGGGAATTTGGCTTGCGGGTCACAGCTCCCCTTAGGGGAATCTTAGAGCGTGCACAGAGGGGCGTCCCTTTGGGGAATTTGGCGCCCAGGACGGACTCTGCCCCTCTTTGGGGATTCTGGGAGAGTGCACGGAGGCAGCTCACCTTCAGGGATTTGAGAGTGTGCGCCCTAGCCGGTTTGGCTCAGTAGAAAGAGCACACACAGGACACAGCTCCACTTCAGGGAATTTGGCACGCCGGACACAGCTGCCTGGGATCCCTGACTCACAGCGCATTCACACTAAGAGCCAACGACCCCAATTGTTGGTGCGTGCACACACAGGGACCCTGATTCTCAACGAGAAACCGCACAAGGCAACAGAGACTCTGACACTCGATTCTTGGTGCAGACACAGGGAAACTCTGACTCCTGGCACATGCTAAGGATCTCATTTTTGGCACATACCAACAGTGTGGTGCAGACAGGGCCCCTGATTCTAAGTGTGCACACGAGACCACACGGAACACTGGGGACACTGACCCTGGGCAAGTCTGGTTCCCTCCAACCAAAGGCAGCCACACGTCCCACTGTCAGAGCACTTCAGTGAAACTCGGGTGGAGCGAAGTCCCCACAGCACACGGCCCAGGTCCACGCAAACAGAAGTTTGAGCTTTCTGGTGATAGCCAGAATGGGGAAACGAAATAACTCACAGAGGAAAGAAAATGTGGAGTTGCCAAGAAAGGAAATTAGTGAAACTGAAGCTTGCAACATGACCGAAAAGGAGTTCAGAGTAATGGTCATGGAATTTATACATCAGATGGATGAGAAAAATCAACAACTTATGCAAGAATCAGGAAGAAATGAAAAGTGTATAGCTACAATGAAAAACACCATGGAAAGTTTCAACAGTAGACTACAAGAAGCAGAGGACCGAATTAGTGAGTTAGAAGATCAGGTACAGAAACAAGCTCAATCTGAACAGCAATGGGAGAAAAAAATTAAAAAGCAGGAGGAAAGCCTAAGGGAATTTCGGGACAACATGAAACGAAGTAACATGCGTATAATAGGGCTGCCAGAAGGACAAGAAGAGCAGCAGGGATTAGAAAATCTATTTGAAGAAATAATGACAGAAAACTTCCCGGATATGGGAAAGATAAAAGTTACGCAAGTACAGAGAGTCCCAAGCAGGATCAACCCCAAAAGACCCACACCAAGACATGTCATAATTTCAATGGCAAATATAAATGATAAAGAGAGAATCTTAAAGGCGGCAAGAGAGAGACAGAGAGTTACCTACAAAGGAACACCCATCAGATTGTCAAATGATTATTCAACAGAAACACAACAAGCTAGAAGTGAATGGAAGGAGGTATACAAAGTGTTGCAAAGCAAAGGACTGAATCCAAGAATACTATATCCAGCAAGACTATCAATCAAAATTGAAGGGGAAATCAGGAGCTTCACAGACAAAAAAAGACTCAGGGAGTTTATCACCACCAAACCAGCAATGCAAGAATTGCTAAAGGGAATACTGTAAAAAGAAGAAATAAACAGGTAAGAAGGAATACAGACACAAAAATAGATATGACTACAAACAAATACCTTTCAGTAATAACTTTAAATGTAAACAGACTAAATGCTCCAATCAAAAGACATCGAGTGGCTGAATGGATAAAAAAACATGACCCACATATATGCTGTCTACAAGAGACCCACCTCAGAACAAGAGACTCACACAGATTGAAAGTGAAGGGATGGAAAAATATCTTTCAGGCAAATGGAAATGAAAAAAAAGCTGGGGTAGCAATACTTATATCTGACATATTAGACCTCAAAGTAAATGCCATAACAAGAGATAAGGAAGGCCACTTCATAATACTAAAGGGAGAAATCCAACAAGAAGAAATAATTCTGGTAAACATATACGCTCCCAATATAGGAGCACCCAAATACATAAAAAAACTCCTGGAGGATATCAAGGGAGAGATTAATAGCAATACAATCATAGTAGGAGACTTTAATACCCCACTACCACCATTGGACAAATCCTCTAAACAAAAAATCAGCAAAGAAACAGCAATCCTAAATGACTCACTAGACCAGATGGAATTAATTGACATTTTCAGAACATTTCACCCCAAAGCCACAGAATATACATTCTTCTCAAGTGCACATGGGTCATTTTCAAAGATAGACCATATGCTGGGTCACAGGCAAAGTCTCTTCAAATTCAAAAAGATAGAAATTATATCAAGCATCTTCTCAGATCACAGTGGCATAAAACTGGAAATCAACTACAATAAATACAATCCAAAGAAATCAAACACATGGAGACTAAACAGCATGCTATTAAACAAGGACTGGGTCAGCAGAGAGATCAAAGAAGAAATAAAAAACACCATGGCAACAAATGACAATGAAAACACAACAATCCAAAATCTATGGGACACAGCGAAAACAGTCTTGAGAGGGAAGTTCATAGCTCTACAAGCTTATTGCAAAAAACAAAAATCAATGGTAATAAATTACCTAACCCTACAACTCCAAGAGCTAGAAAAAGAGCAGCAAGAAAAGCCCAGTGTAACCAGAAGGAAGGAAATAACAAAGATCAGAGCGGAAATAAATGACATAGAGACCAAAGAAACAATACAAAAGATCAACAAAACCAAGAGCTGGCTCTTTGAAAAGATAAATAAGATTGATGGACCTCTAGCCAGGCTCACCAAGAAGCAAAGAGAGAGGACCCGAATAAACAAAATCAGAAATGAAAGAGGTGAAATAACAACAGACCCCGCTGAGATACAAAGGATTGTTACAAAATACTACGAACAGCTCTATTCCAACAAACTGGACAACCTGGAGGAAATGGACATATTCCTAGAAAAATACAACCTTCCAAAAGTCAATCAAGAAGAATCTCAACAGTTCAATAGGCCAATAACTATGGACAAAATTGAAGCAGTCATCAAAAAGCTTCCGCCAAACAAAAGCCCGGGGCCTGATGGCTTCACAGGAGAGTTTTACCAAACATTCAAGGAAGAACTAAAACCTATCCTCCTCAGACTATTCCAAAAAATTCAAGAGGAAGGAACACTTCCAAGCTCCTTCTATGAACCCAGCATCACCCTAATACCAAAACCAGATAAAGACAACACAATGAAAGAGAATTACAGACCAATATCCCTCATGAACATAGATGCCAAAATCCTCAACAAAATTCTAGCAAATCGGCTCCAGCAGTACATCAGAAAGATCATACACCATGACCAAGTAGGATTTATCCCAGGAATGCAAGGATGGTACAATATCCGCAAATCAATAAACGTGATACATCACATAAACAAATTGAGAGATAAAAATCACATAGTCATATCAATTGATGCAGAAAAAACATTTGACAAAATCCAACACCCTTTCTTGATTAAAAAAAACTACCCTTTCTTTGATTAAAAACTCTCAACATGGTGGGAATAGAAGGCTCATACCTCAACATAATAAAAGCTATATATGATAAACCCACAGCAAACATCATACTCAATGGACAAAAACTAAAAACATTCCCCCTAAGAACAGGAACAAGACAGGGATGCCCACTCTCACCACTCCTGTTTGACATAGTACTGGAAGTATTAGCTATTGCAATTAGACAAGAAGAAGAAATAAAAGGCATCCAAACTGGAAAAGAACAAGTAAAGCTGTCTTTATTTGCAGACGACATGATATTGTACATAAAAAATCCGAAAGACTCCATCAAAAAACTAATAGACTTAATAAATGAATTTGGCAATGTAGCAGGATACAAAATTAACGCCAAGAAATCTATGGCCTTCCTATACACCAATAGTGAACTTACAGACAGAGAGACTAAAAAGGCAATCCCATTTACCATCGCACCAAAAAAATTAAGATACCTAGGAATAAACTTAACTAAGGAGGTAAAAGATTTATACATGGAAAACTACAGGACACTGAACAAAGAGATAGAGGAAGACGTAAACAGATGGAAGAACATACCATGTTCATGGATTGGTAGAATCAACATCATTAAAATGTCCATACTACCCAAAGCAATCTATAGATTCAATGCACTCCCCATTAAAATACCAACGGCATATTTCACAGACCTTGAAAGAACTCTCCAAAAATTCATCTGGAATAAAAAAAGACCCTGAATAGCCACAGCAATCCTGAGAAAGAAGAATAAAGTAGGAGGGATCTCAATACCAGATTTCAAGCTGTATTACAAAGCCACTATTCTCAAAACAGCCTGATACTGGCACAAGAACAGACATATAGATCAATGGAACAGAATAGAGAATCCAGATATTGATCCAAACCACTATGCTCAATTAATATTTGACAAAGGAGGCATGAACATACAATGGAATAAAGACAGTCTCTTCAATAAATGGTGTTGGGAAAATTGGACAGACACATGCAAAAAAATGAAGCTAGATCACCAACTTACACCATACACAAAAATAAACTCAAAATGGATACAGGACTTAAACATAAGACGGGAAACCATAAAAATACTAGAGGAATCCACAGGCAGCAAAATCTCAGACATATGTCACAAGAACTTCTTCACCGATACTGCCCCTAGGGCAATGGAAGCTAAGAGAAAATAAACAAATGGGACTACATCAAAATAAAAAGCCTTTTTACAGCAAAAGAAACTATCAACAAAACAACAAGAAAGCCCACTGCATGGGAGAACATATTCACAAATGGCATCACTGATAAAGGTTTAATCTCCAACATCTACAGGCAGCTTATACAACTTAATAAAAGGAAGATAAATGATCCAATAAAAAAATGGGCAACGGACCTAAATAGAATCTTTTCCAAAGAAGACAGAAGGAAGGCCAAGAGACACATGAAAACATGCTCAATGTCACTAATTATCCGAGAGATGCAAATCAAAACAATAATGCGCTATCATCTCACACCTGTCAGAATGGCTATCATCAACAAATCAACAAACGACAAGTGTTGGCGAGGATGTGGAGAAAAAGGAACCTTCGTGCACTGCTGGTGGGAATGCAGACTGGTGCAGCCACTGTGGAGAACAGTATGGAGTTTCCTCAAAAAACTGAAAATAGAACTCCCATTTGACCCAGTAATCCCACTCCTAGGAATATATCCTAAGAAACTGGGAACACCAATAAGAAAGGAAATATGCACCCCTATGTTCATAGCAGCACAATTTACAATAGCTAAGATCTGGAAACAGCCTAGGTGCCCATCAGCAGATGACTGGATCAGAAAACTATGGTACATCTACACAATGGAATATTATGCTGCCATAAAAAAAGAAGGAATTCTTATCATTTGCAGCAACCTGGATGGAATTGGAGAACATTATGTTAAGTGAAATAAGGCAGTCAATGAAAGAAAAATACCACATGATCTCACTCATTTATGGATAATAAAGAACATTAAAAACTTGAACAAAAAGATAGATACAGAGGCAGTAAAGCATCAAACAGTCTGTCAAATTACAGCAGGAAGGTTAGGGAGAGGTGGGGAAGATAAGAGATCAATCAAAGGACTTTTATGCTTGCATATAAGCATAACCAATGGACGCAAAACTCTGGGGGGTGAGGGCATATATGGGAGTGGGGTGGGGGGGCAATGGTAAGATATGTACACATATAATACCTTAATAAAAAAAATTGGGGGAAAAAATAAAAAATAAAATAAAATTTGCATTTAGTGTTGCCCCCGCCCACACACACACAACGGATTTTTCTGTATGCATATGAGTAAGGGCAGGTACAGAAGAAATATACTTATATAACCCTTTTCTGTCAATCATGCCTGAATGCAAATAAAAGTCTCCACCCATAAAATCCCTCATTTAAACCCTATAACCCAGGAGTTCAGGGCCATTGTCTCTCTCAACTGGCCTGCTCCTCGTTAGGAGTGTTATCTTCAATAAACCAAACTTTGACCTTAAAATCTTTTCTGCATCGACAGGAAAAACCAAGTTCCCAGCCAGGATCCCCAATCAGTAACATGAAGGTAGTCAAAGAATGATTATCTAAGTTTGTAACTCCTTTGCAGATGTAATACAGGTGCTGAAGGAATTAAAACTAGGATAATGGTGCCTTTAGGAATCAATAATACTGCTTAACTAATGCCCTTTGTCCTCGCAATAATACATCCTGAATATGCAGATATTCCTTTATGTATATCTTCTTTATAAGTAACTTTATTGTTGTCACTATGACACATATAAACCCCCCTTTGTCTACCTCAACTCAGCTATTTATCTACATATCTCTACATCTATGATTATATCTCATTACTTTAAGGTCTCAATGTGACTTTATTAGAGTCACTTTAAAAAAAAAAGGTTACTAAAGAATTTCCTAATAATTACTTTTTAGAAGGGTGATTATGTTTATGAAAGATAAGTAAATGCCAATTTAATTTATAATAAGTGTTAAGAAAGTAATTATGACAGAGGTTAATTGAAATTTATAGAACTGTTTTAACATAATTAAGCTCTCAGAGAAGCCAGAGAAATTTTTAGAAAATTCAATCATTAACTCCCTTTTTATCTATATTTGTACTATAGACAGTAGTCTTTTCACACACACACACACACACGCACAATCCTTATTTCTGAATAGGTCAATGCTGGGTTTTTTTGTTTGTTATTTTTAATAGTGAAAAATTTATTTTTATATAAATAATAGAAGTTACCTTTTCAAAGATACTAAATAATTGCTCTTATTCCCTGTAGTAGCTGCTTTAGATTTGTTCTATAATTTTAAGCTTCCACCCATGGGCTCTACTAGTATTTTAAAACAAACCGGAACCGGGGACTAATCTGGGCAGGTCTTATTATGCTCTAGAAAATCTAGATCTTATTTTTGCTGACTTTCTCAACATTTTAACCTTTGGGATATTTATAGAATAAATAATAAGATTTTTGGTATTTTCTTTGAAATAACACCTGGGAGTGGGAAAAGGGAGAAAGCATAGACAATATGAGTGAAACAAAATCATTCACATGTCGAAAACTTGAAAGTGGATTAGAAAGACATGGAAGTTTATTTCATAGTCTTTCTACTTTTGTTTATGTGTAAAACTTTTCATAATAAAAATTTAAAAATACATATATACATCGCTTTGGTAATCCCCATTCTTTCCTACATCCTCAAGCAGTCTTGTATTTGTAAAGATTTTTCCTTAGCATTCAAATATACTCTATTATTAGCAATCTTTAATAAAATAGACCACCCTAGAGGTTGCCCACATGCCCTTCTCTTCCCTGTCTGCATTGGTGAGCCAATCTTGAGTCAGCACCTCCCAAATGTATATATTGTCTTCATGCTTGACATTCCATATTAAGATGCCTTCTTTACTCATTTTTAAATTATTTACATTGCTTCCATATTTGGATTTTAGAAAGTTCAAGTTGATCTCTTATTTCACATATATACACACAGATATTACCTTCACTCACCCCTGTGTTAGTAAATTGTACTAGATTCTTTCAACTATGTCAGTCAATAAGCTGAAAGATCAATCTTGATGTGTTCCTTTCTCTCGCTTCAGTACATTCACTCCATAAGTGAATTGTATATTTTCCAATTATATAGTACAATCTAAATTCAACTACTTATTTCAACGTCAATGGTCAAATTCTGGTCTCAGACATTATTATCAAACTAGAGGCCCGGTGCACAAATTCATGCACGGGTGAGGTTGGGCCGGGTTGGCTGGGGGGTGGGGCCATGGGTGGTTCTTGGGCAGGCCTGCCCCTGGTCAAACTCCAGGTCAAACTCCTGGTTGAGGGGACAATTTGCATATTAGCCTTTTATTATATAGGATACCTAGAATATTCCTACTACAACTTTTCAATTGATCCTGATGGCAATCTTGAATCACAGTCAGACTGCCAATCCATTTTTCTCACAGTAGCCCCGATTTTGTTTTGTTGTTTAAATGCAAATCTTTTAAAAAGTTATTATATTACTGCTTAAAATTATTCAATGGCTTTTTATTGCCCATAAACCAAAATATAAATATCTTATTAAGATGACTAAGGTTTTGCATGTTCTTGTCCATATCTACCTCTGTGATTTCATGTGCTTTCTTTTAATCATTTATCTTAACAACCAAATTGAATACACTTGATTTTGTTTGCTTTCATATCCTTGAATATAACAATCCCTTTTCTTTTTAAAAATATTTTGCATTTTCTGTTCCCAATCCAAGAAAAACATTTTTTCTATTCTATTAGTGGTTATATTTTTATTAATCTTCTAAGTTTTTACGTTAACTATTCAGAGATGTTTTTACTACCTTATCTAAAATAGTTTCTTTCATAAACTTTTTAAAAATACTAATTTCTTAACTGCACTTCAGTTTATAAATAGTTCACTTAACTGATTACTTGGTTTTGTATGTCCCCTTTCTAAACTGTAACCTTTATGAGAGCAACCATTTATCATTATTGTATTTGTTTTTGTTTGTGTTTATGCCTAGAGCAGTAGATGGTATATGATTAATCATTAATGTATTTGTTGAGTGAATAAGTAAAATATAGATTTAAGTTGCCAGGAACAAAAATATTTAGAGAACATTTCAATATTAATCTGTATTGTAATTAGTATAAATTCATCTGAGGTATAGTTCATAACATATATTCATTAAAATAAAAACTATTCTATTTTAAAATGTTATCTGCAAATCTTAAGGTAGGATGGTATAATAACTTTTAGAAACTATATTAATAGGCCCTATAGTATTGATAGATAATTTTTGGAAATTGGACGTCCAGTATTTTCAAGGGAAAGTTGATCAAATTGTTATTTTGGATATGAAAGCAACGTGTTACATAAGAAATGTAGAATGTTTATAAACACAAAATTTACCTATAGAACTTCATAAAGGAATTTTAAAAAACAAAGTGTTTTTATATATAGTGATTATTTATTCTACCATATAATCCTGTGATCTGGAAGTTATTTTCTTCTTATGGTGCAAGAATTTGACTTTCAAAGAGTTTGAAAGAGTTGCAATGGTTTGATGAATGGTTTGATGAGTAATAGACATGTCAGGAGAAAATGTGAGTCTTTAAAATGAGCAAAAGATTGCTGGGGGTCTTTTCAATGGTATGTTTAGCTTTGTCTTATTTTTTTGAGTTATTTCATTTTATGGTTCTGTAATTTTCATTTTCTTTGATTCTGTAAATTGAAGAAAACTGAAGATAGTGCAGGTGGGATTTTTTGTCCATAGAAATGAAAATTTTAGGTACAGATACAACAGTTTTCTACCACTTATAAAGATGGTTTCAACATTATATTTTATAGCCCTATAGATTTTAAATATTTTGCATCTCTTGGAAAATTTATTGGTCATTCCTGATTGTCTTTATATATAAACATGTGTGTGTGTGTGTGTGTGTGTGTGTGTGTTGGTCTCCATAGTTTGCTGCATTTTTCTATGTGTAAATAATTCTTCATTAACTAGCATATGCTCCTTAACCTTAGTCTAGTCATACTTTATCAGAATCTTGGCAGCCCATTACTTTTATTGTTTTAACTTCACAGATTTAGAATGTACTACCAATATTGACGATTATTTGACTAGTACTTAGAAATCATTGAAAAAGACACTGTGTCCCACCAAGCAACTTTTAAGGAAGGAATCTTTGTGATTCTAGACAAGTAAAAATCCATTATACTCAAATAGTTAAGTCTAAAGAGGGGTTAGATTGAGTCTCAATAACATGCTCTAATCCCATCTAGATAACACAGTACTTCCATATTCCCACTAAAATCTATGGATTTATTACTTGGAGTTGTTATGTCTGACTCACTTGAGTTCCTGAGCAGACCTCCCAGATTATTTAGATCCAGGTCCCATCTATTATGCTTGCTTGCTGCCTGGGCATCCACTTACAAGCAATGCTTCACCATCGCCATGGATGGCACCTACCATTAACATATGGGTTTAGCAGCAATGAAGGGTCTTCTGAAGTACCAAATGCAGCTGTCTTATGGTAACAGAGGGAGTCTTTTTTTCACTCTGACTTTTCACTCCGCTCATTTGCATGGCCCAGGGGACAGAATAAGCTCCTCTTCAACTCTGTGTTGCACTTTGTCATTTGTCACATGAGCATCCAGGTGACACACCCTTAGCGCACTCAAATCTGTGTTTTAAAGGAACTCTCTTAGGAGCCAATAAAACCTGTTTTCTTAGGGGACTCAGAGAGGAGAAGGATAAAGAGGAATTGCCATTACAAGGTCTAAGCAATAATATGATCATTATTCCATTCTTGCTCTCTCAGTTCTCCCTACCTCAGCTTTAACCTTCAAATTACAGGCCGCATCTCCCTTCACATCCATTTTCCTAATGCAAATGTACACACATAGCAGATGCCCCAATGGTCTGCTGCTCAGGGAGCTCCCATCCTATCTAATAAAAAAGTAATATTCAATAACCATCTACTCTGCTACACCCACAAGCCATGCCCACCAGCCAATCAAGAGAGAGTATGCAAATTAACCCCAACCAAGATGGCTGCGGCCATGGAGCAAGCAGGAGGGAGGCTTGGGTTTCCCTGGCGATGGAGGAAGCCAAGCTTTCCATACACCCTGTCAGGCCCAGGCCTCCACTCAAGAGTACAAAGTTTCAATTATAGAAGATAAATAAATTCCAACAGAAATGGCAGCAGCCACGGCGCTGCAGAGAGCAGGAGGCTAGGGTTGCCCCCGGCGATGGAGGAAGCCAAGTTTCCACAGCCCTGGCCTGCCTTGGTCTCCACTCAAGGCTACAAAGTTTCAATTATAGAATATAAATAAATTCCAACAGGAATGGCTGCAGCCACAGAGAGAGCAGGAGGCTTGGCTCTGCTCCAGGCTACAAAGTTTCAATTATAGAAGATAAATAAACCCCAGATACCAGGGTCTCCGCTTGGGTCACTGGGGGGCATGGCCAGCCTGAAAACAACCACAGGCTACTCACCCAGGCCACCCCATGCCGCAAGGGAACCCTCACCCTCATCCAGGACATCCTTCAGGGCAAACAAGCTGGTCTCCACCGATGCACCAGGCCTCTATCCTATCTAATAAAAGAGTAATATGCAGATTGACTATCACTCCAACACACAAGATGGCTGCCCCCATGTGGTCAAAGATCCTGCCCCCATGTGGACACAAGATGGCCACCACAAGATGGCAAGCAGGGGAGGGAAGTTGAGAGGGACCAGGCCTGCAAGGGAGGGCAGTTGGGGGCAATCAAGCCTGCAGGGGAGGGCAGTTAGGGGTGACCAGGCCGGCAGAGGAGGGAAGTTGGGGGCAAACAGGCTGGCAGGGGAGCAGTTAGGCATCAATCAGGCTGGCAAGGGAGTGTTTAGGGGTGATCAGGCTGGCAGGCAGAAGCGGTTAGGGGCAATCAGGTAGGCAGGCAGGTGAGCAGTTGGGAGCCAGCAGTCCTGGATTGTGAGAGGGCAGTCGGACATCCCCTAGGGGTCCCAGATTGGAGAGGGTGCAGGCTGGGCTGAGGGACACCCCCCCATGCACGAATTTCGTGCACCGGGCCTCTAGCATTCTTCATAAGTACCTATGGTCGCCTCCCGAGGAGCCTAGCTATATTAGTTTTTCTATGATTGTGTAACAAATTACCACAGACTGATGGATTAAAATAACACAAATTTTATGGTTCAAATAAAAACAAATTCATTCTCTTACACTCTAGAAGCCAGAAGTCATAAAATGGTTCCAATAGTCCCAAATCAGAGTGTTGGCATAGCGGATCGTTCTCTGCAAGGTCTGGAGTAGTACCTGTCTCTGCAGTGCCAGCTTCAAGAGCTGCGTTCCTTGCGTTCCTTGGCCCATGGCTCCTTTCTCATGTCCCAGGCCAGAGCAGCCTTCCCATATCACCTTCCTCTCTTCAGTGTGTAGTCAACTCTGTGTCTATCTCTTTCTCATAAGGATACTGCGATTGTATTCATGGCCCACCAGATAATCTAGGATAATCTCCCCATTTCTCAGTCTTTAACCTGGGACCTGCAAAGTCACCTTGCCATATAAGGTAACATGCATAGGTTCCAGAGATTAATACCTGGATATCCTTGGAGACTATTATTCAGCCCATAACATCGGCTTACCATTTACTACCTACATAGTTGCTGCCACAGCATCAAAGAACAAATTATGAAACACTTGTAAGTGCTTTTATGCAAAAAATATTGAGTGGGAATTCAATGTAAAATTGGGAAGTAAAAATTTAAAAAAACCCCAAAACTAATAAGATATATCCCATATAACCAGGGATATATTAGTTACAAATTATGCTGAAGTAAAATGATGCTGGTGTTTGTTGATAATGGAAAATCAATACTTTAAAAATAAAAAATGTTTCCATTGCTAAAAAATAAAACTTAAATACCTTTTTGAAAGAATAATAGACATGTAAAAGATATTTCCTTCCAGGATATTGTGTGTGTGTGTGGGGGGAATTAAAAATAGAAGATAATGAACAAAACTTTGAATCATTATATACAAACAATATTGATATAGTTCCAGAAATAGCTACTGAGAAAATAGAGGTTCTTCTGCAGATATAATTATGTAAGAACTTGGAAAGGAATTCAGTGAAAACAACAGATGAAGATGTGTTAGCACAATGCCTATTTTTAAAAATCATTATCTGGAGACTTGTTCAGAGATAGAATGATATAAGCAGATTACATAAACTTAAATAGACTCCAAACTTTCATATAACATTAAGCTGTATTTTCTAGTTTTTATTTTAAACAGAAAAATATTTTCTCTAGAATCCTTGACATCCCTTCCATAAGCCATGTTAAAAGCATTTACTAACATGTATGGAAGATTGACAGAGGGATTCTATTGCAGATAACTCAGAAACCATAATTTTTAAAGTTATATTTAATATTAAAATAGTTTATTTAATAGTAATTTGTACAGACACATTCACACGAACACCTTGAAAATGTTTCCTGAGGCTGTCATATCAAAGCACCAAAAGCTGGGTTGCTTAAGCATCAGAAGTGTATTGTCTCACAGTGGTGGAAGCTAGTAGTCTAAAACCAAGGTTTCAGCAGGATTAGTTCCTTCTGAGGGAAGGGAGAGAAAATCAGTTCCATGAGTCTCTCTGAGCTTCTGATTGCTTCAGATGTTCCGTGGCTTGTACACATTCTTCTCTTTTCACATGATGTTTCCTCTCTGTGGGTCTGTGTGTATATAAATTTCCCCTTTATATATATATGTATATATATTGTATGTTCAGATACCCTTTAATAATGGCATCTGAACTTCCTCACCCGCAAAGACCATATTTCAAATAAATTCACATCTACAGGCACAGAGGTTAAGAATTCAACTTGATTTGGGGTGTCACAATTTGTTTATTCATTTGTTTGGTTATCAGTCATTTCTCACTATCAGAGAAAGTAGGGAAGTCAACATTTTCATAAAAATTGTGAAGAAAATATTGAAATGAAGAAAAACAATTTTTACTTCCCTAAGAATTAGGATAGAACCAAGATTAATTTAATTCAGTGATTTTCAACCTTTTCCTTCTCACGGCAAACATAAACTAATTAAAATTCCGTGGCACACCAAAAATATATATTTTGCTGATCTGACAAAAAATAAGTATAATTTTGATTCATTCACACTGGGCAACTATTGTTGTGTTGGCTGTTGCCATTTTTAAATTTAACAACCAAAGGGAAAAGAAGTCAGTGCCCCTGGCTAAAGAGTCAGGTGTTGCATGTTTTAAAAACTCTTGTGGCACACCCTGTTGAAAAGCACTGATCTAATTTAAGCAGTGAGACACCATAGTCTAGCAATGTCAAACCCAACCTCTAAGACTTTTTTAAATTAAATCTTTCTCTAACATGTTTTCTTATTTTATGGATTCTATACATTTCCTTTAATTGCATTTTATAATTTTATTGTGATTAGTCTGTTATTTTATCATATCGTACTCTATAATTTCTCCTTCTACATAATTCTGCCCAAATGTTTTTCTTCCCAAATTAATTACCTTACCTAAACTCAATGAAAAACGTTCAATGCCTCTGTCCATTCCTATTGTCAACCCCAAGAAGAATATAAATGTTATAAAGGACTCCTTATAGTTAATTGGGCTCAAATTCATAACCAGAGTCTAGCAGCCATTATTTAAAGAGACCCCTCACATATGTTGCATTTTAGGGGAAAGCCACAAGCTGGGCTGTCAAGCCTCCTCCACTGTGTTTCTTCTACTCTAGAAGCTCCTCATAAGAGAATTCTTAGAGTATAAATTTGACCAATAAGACTGAGACTTTCCCTATCTAATTGGAGCTCCACATTTGCATCTTTACTGACCAATCAAAGCAGCTCCATTCCAACCAATCGGAACAGTGCTTTTTGGACCAATCAGACTGTGAAGATTTGGAGCCTTCATCTGCATGAGAACAAACTGATGAGCACTGGGACTGGTAACTCTTTACATAAGCCAGCTTCGCCTCTGTCTCAGTCAGTGGGGCACACTTAGTTTCCATGTTTCCCCAGCTGACCTGCCAGCATCAGC
>JAJQQW010000017.1:72970929-72988042 GCA_025583905.1 Ia io
CGTACAAGAAAGCCCGTTTGCTCTGTACAGGGAAACCCTTTTCTTCTGTGTGCGCCCAACACCAGCATCGTTGCCTCTCCTCTCACGTACAAAGACAACAGTGGTGACGGTGGGGTGGGCACAGAAGATATAAATGGTGATGGGAAAATGATAATAAAATTTTTAAAACGTTCTCTTCTCTGGTCAACCTCAATGTTCTTCTCATGCTTTTCCTGATAAAAAGAAATTTCAAAAATTTCAGTTCATAGAGAGAAATCCTGCTCTTTTTCTCTTTCGCACATGCTCTGTGCACTAATGCCTTCTTCTTAGCACCAATTTGTTTCCCAAATATATGATTTTTGCAGTGAGAGCTGGTGGCCTCTGTGCCTTGCGGGGAAAGAGAAGGGATGGGGGCTTGGTCTTCCCGAGTGCCTGCTGTGGCTTCCAGAAAGAAGGGGGGCAGGGAGGGGGTTGACCACACTGAGGCACACCCACCCTCACCCCCTTCCCTCAATACACCTTGTCTCCATAGTTCACCCTCAGAAAGACAAATGGACGCATTCAGGGGTTGTCAAGAGAATGGTGACTGAATTGCCAAGGAGTTACTGAGTTGTCCTTGCATTTGATTGCCAGGCAGATTTATAAGCTGGAACTATGCCCCATGGTGAGGTTCCGGATGGAATCTTTGCAAGGGGAGGAAGGGTGATCATGAAAGTAGAAGTAGGAAAGCAAGACCCTGCACCAGAAGTATCTTTTCTTGCAAATACATATCAAGAGGTATCAATTGTAGAACCTATGGAAGTTGAAGATGGGGAATTTGATTTCCTTAAGTCGATCTCATGAAAAGTCTGTGCACATCCCAGGGGGATGCATATCCCAGTTTGAAGACCACTGGTCTAGAGCAGTGAATCTCCAAAGGGCATGAGATTTGCAATCCAATGTGTCAAGGAAAGAACAGAGCAGAACTTACGTCTGAACTTATTCTTATCACAAAATCAGGAAGTTCCAAGTAAAAAATACGTCCTGGCTGTTGTGTACCGTGCTGACTGCAGTTAATAACATTATGCTGTGGTTTGGAAGGTTACTAAGAGAGCAGATCTTAAAAATTCTCATCACAGGAAATAAAAATTGTACCTGTGTGTGATGATGCATGTTAACCAGACGTATAGTCACCATTTCACAATATATACATATATCAAGTTATTGTGTCAGACACCTGAATAATCTATAAAAACAAAAGCATAATATGCTAATTAGACTGGACAGCCGGACGACCTTCTGGACGTCCTTCTGGACGACCTTCCAGATGAAGCCGGGGCTGTGAGGGCTGAAGCAGCCGCCACAGCTACGAGGGCCGAGCCCCTTGCACGATTTCGTGCATCAGGCCTACAGTTAGGACATAAGAGTCACTCACTCATGTGGATCATTCACTATCTTACCAACGGGATTAATGCCCTTATAAATGAGACCTCTCTTACCCCTTCTAGCATGTGAGCACACACGCAAAGGAGAGGGCTGTCCATGAGCCAGGAAGGGGGCCTTTACCAGACACCAGAAGCTGACCATGCAGGCACCCTTATCATGGACTTCCAGCCTCTGGAATGGTGATAAACAAATTGCTCTTGTTTATAAGCAACCAAGTCCATGGTATTTTTGTTAGAGCCCTCGAGCTGATGAATTTTAAATTAAATCATTAATTAATTTTTTCAATTTATTGTTGAAAATATCACAGATGTCCCTCTTTCCCCTTCGCCTCCATTAACCCTCTCCTCCCCACTCTTACCCGCTCCCAGGCCTTCACCCCAGTGTTTTCTGTGTCCATGGGTTTATGTATATATGCATGTAAGTTTTTTGGTTGATCTTTCCCACCCTGCCTTTCTTCTAAGAATCCTCAATCTGTTGCAAGCTTCCATGTGTCTGGACCAATTTTGTTTGTCAGATTGTTCTGTGGAATAGATTCTTATAGGAGTGAGATCATGTGATACTTGTCTTTTTCTGACTGGCCTATTTCACTTAGCATAATAATCTCCAGGTTCCTCCATGCTGTCTCAAAGGTCAATAGAGTCTCTTTTATTACAGAGGCATAGCATTCCATTGTGTAAATGTGCCACAGGTTTTTTATCCATTCCTCTACTGATGGGCATTTGAGTTGTTTCCAGATCTTAGCTATTGTAAATTGTGCTGCTATGAACGTAGGGGTGCGTATATGCTTTCTCATTGGTGTTTCAGGCTTCTTAGGGTCTCTTCCTGGAAGTGGGATCCCTGGGTCAAATGGCCGTTCTGTTTTTAATTTTTATTAAATGTCAAAATTAAATCCTGAATTTAAGTTTTGTGTCAGTTGTTCTGAGATTACACAACAAAGGTTAATGAAAACAATAACAAATTAAATAGTACAGTTTAAAAAAGTATAAACTTCTACTTGTGCATTGATGAAACTAAAAACCTTATTACCTGCAGAAAATAGGTTGAGATGTGCAACAACATGGATGAAACTGAAGGGCGATAAACAAAGGAGGAACCAAGATGGCGGCAAAGTTAAACAACTAAACTGCCGCCTCACACAACAATTTCAAAAATACAACTAAAAGACCACCCGTCTACCACCCAGAACCATGGGAAAGCTGGCTGAGTGGAAGATTTACAACTAAGAAGAGAAAGGAGCACAAAGGCTGAAAAGCTGAGGTACGGAGGCGCGCGAATCGGGCTGCTGGCGGGCGACTGGGCGCGAGGCTTTTCTTCAACCCGAAGGGAGACAAGCTCCCGATCACTCTGAAATCCAGATTCTGGGGACAGCCGGGGGCCCCAGGCGCCTACAGGGAGAAGCTGGACTCTGGGCCATCGTGTTGGAAAGTGAGAGTGACTTTTTTGCAGAGGTGCGCCCAGCAATCAGTGTTTCCTGTGCTGGAGCGGGGGACACGGGGACTTGGAAACGCGGGAAGGAAGAGATGGCTGACGGCAGCCATCCCTGTTTGCCACGCTCTAGCCTAGTGACGCCCTGCGACCCCGCCCTGCACATTCTACAAACCCACCCAGGCTCCACAAAGCGGCTTTTGCATATAAATGGCCTGTTCTGTGGCAGCTTAACCAAATTAACTGCAGCTCCAATCAGACTGCTCCAAAACCGCCCAAGCAAAGAGGAGAAAACTGTAGTTCTTGCTGCAGTTACTGCTGGGGGGCGTCAGACAGTAGCTGTCCTGCACCCCATTGGAGATCCAAACACTAGTGTATCTAGTGGCCGGTGTGAGACGACACCAGATTTCAACCACTCTCATAAGGGGCACATTCAAGAGGCAGACTCAGTGAGCACCAAAGCCCTACTGGAACAAGTCCTGTCCCTTAAACATGTCTCCAGCACAGCAATTCTTCCGTTATAGACACAGCGGGCCCTCACAGCCAATTGGCCTGGAGGTCAATTCCTCCCAGTGACACCAACAACAATCAAGACTTAACTACAACAAGGCTGTACACACAGTCCCCAAAGGTGTACACCAAGTGTCCACCTCAGGTAAACTGGGAGGCTGACCTGTTGAACCAATAGGACACCTAGTACACAAAGCTACCCAACCAACTCAGGGAAGCAGCGAAAATGAGGAGGCAAGGAAACAGATCCCAAACGAAAGAAATGGAGGAGAACAAACGAATGGACGTAGAGTTCAAAACCCGGTTATAAGGTTTTTTCAAGAATATCTTGGAAAAGGCCGATAAATTTAATGAGACCCTCGAGGATATGAAAACGGACCAACTAGAAATTAAACATACACTGACTGAAATGAAAAATATTACACAGAGACCCAACAGCAGACTAGAGGAAAGCACGAATCAAGTCAAAGATTTGGACTACAAAGAGGCAAAGGACACTCCTCCAGAGAAGCAAGAAGAGAAGAGAATTCAGAAAGTTGAAGATAGTGTAAGAAGCCTCTGGGACAACTTCAAGCGTACCAACATCAGAATTATGGGGGTGCCAGAAGAAGAGAGAGAGCAAGACACTGAAAACCTATTTGAAGAAATAATGACCGAAAACTTCCCCCACCTGATGAAAGAAATAGATTTACAAGTCCAGGAAGCACACAGAACCCCAAACAAAAGGAATCCACAGAGGACCACGCCAAGACACATCATAATTAAAATGCCAAGGGCAAAAGACAAAGAGAGACTCTTACAAGAAGCAAGAGAAAAACAGTTAGTTACCTACAAGGGAGCACCCATACGATTAGCAGCTGATTTCTCAAGAGAAACTATGCAGGCCAGACGGGAGTGGCAAAAAATATTCAAAGTGATGAACAGCAAGAACCTACAACCAAGACTACTCTACCCAGCAAAGTTATCATTCAGAATTGAAGGGCAGATAAAGAGCTTCACAGATAAGAAAAAGCTAAAGGAGTTCATCACCACCAAACCAGTATTATATGAAATGCTAAAAGGAATTCTTTAAAAAGAGGAAAAAGAAGAAAAAGGTAAAGATAAAAATTAGGAACAACAAATACATATGTATCAACAACTAAACCTAAAAGTCAAGTGAATTAAAAATCTGAGGAACAGAATAAACTAGTGAACATAATAGAATCAGAGGCATAGAATGGGAGTGGATTGATAATTCTCAGGGGGAAAGGGATGTCTGTGTGGGGGGTACGGGAAGAGACTCGACAAAAATCATACACTTGTGGATAAGGAAAGCGGAGGGGAGGCAAGGGCTAAGGGGAGGGGCGTGGGGGGTTGGAAGCGGGAGGTGGGGAGATATGGGGGGAAAAAGGGAGAAACAATTGTAATAATCTGAACAATAAAGATTTATTAAATTTAAAAAAAAGAAAAGAAAAAGAAACTGAAGGGCACTATGCTAAGTGAAATAAGCCAGAGAAAGACAAAGACTGCATATCGTCATGTACAAGCGACTCTAAAGAGAAACAAAGGTGTCTGCCAGGACTGGGGTTGGTGGAAATAGTGGAGCCAGGTCTAACACAGGGACAACTTCCAGTGATAAGATGAGGCCTGAGGCTCTAACAGCTGATAATATTGAAATTTGGTATTCCTGTATACATGCATGTAAGCATAACCAATGGACGCAAAACACTGGAGTGTGAGGGTGTGTATGGGAGTGGGGTGGGGGGGCCAAAGGTAAGATATGTACACATATAATACCTTAATAAAAAAATGAAAACAAAAAGAAATTTGATATTTTTGAATTTGCTACAGTAGAACTTAAGTATTGTCACAAGAAAAGAAATAAAAGTAAATATGGGCAGTGAAAACCCCCCCAGAAAAACAGAGTTGAAGACAGAGGAGATTCTAGAAGATCAATCCCTGTGAAATATCCAAAACCGCAGAGAGCACTTCAGACTTTCAACAGCGATGACATTGGAGATTGGTGGATTCATGCTAAGATCTCCAAGAGACACAGACATCAGGTAATACCTGGCTTCCATGAGCAATCAATGAAAAATTTATAAAGGCCTAGAAGGTCCAGGAGAGCACAGGGATGGGGCCTACTGGGGGGGGAGCGAGGGGCAGTGTTCAGCCTCCCTCTCATGGCCCTCTCTTTGCCTCAGGAGCCCTTTGTGACCTGGCTCAGCTGTGATGTGAGCCTGGGCCTCTAGGCCTGCATGGCTGCCAGTGCTCCATTGCCTGAGGGCAGCAGTGCGATTCAGATCATGGAGAACCTTCTCTGTCCTCTGAAAAGCGCTATTGCTACCTGGCAGCAATCCAGTCCTTGCTGGGTGATCGATGCCATCGTGGGCATCGTGTGTGGGGCGCTGCTCTTCCTTGTGTTCGTCCACTGCTCCGAGAGTGATGGACCCTCACCACCACCGAGGGAGCATAGGAACACCAGGAAGGTAAGGATCCGTTGGCCAGACCCAACGGAGATGACCTTTTTTCTACCCTTACTCCCACTTTTCTGAATGACCATTGGAGACTCCTGTGATGGGAGGAGAGAGCAGCTGCTCTCAGGAAAGGACAGAACCTCATCCTGCTGGGAACCAGCCAGGCAGGGAGGGGTTAGAGCAGCAGGCGGAGGATTTCTATGCAGAGCTCTCCTCCCCGGAGGCCAGGTGTGGTGGGGGCTGTAGGGCCCGGCCCCAAACACAGTGACCAGTGGCCAAGGATGGAATTCTAAGGTTTGGGCCTCTGTGGGGGACAGGCCCAGAGCCCCGGTTCCCCACCGCCTTCCTCGGCAGGTGCCTTTAGCGAGCCTCCCCTCTGTGGGGCTGACCCGAGGGAGCCCCTGGGGTCCGCTGAGCAGGGGCTGGGTGGGCTGTGGCCTCCGGAAGCAGAGTCCTACCTGAGGGAGCTCCAGGCGGGCCTGCAGGTCTGAGGATGTGTGTGTTTCTCGAGCTGAGGAACAGTGATGGAAGAAATCCCTGCTCGGTCTCCAATAAAAATAGTCCCTTAACTTTTTCAAAGAAGAAAAACGTGAAATGATTTTTATGCCCTTCACAAATGAAAGGGGGAGAACCAGAGAGCCCGGTAGGTAACTGTAGAACGTCATAATGTTCACGAACCCTGAGCGACTGCCGCTGGTCTAGAGAGGAGAGTGAGATGGGGTCCCAGCCCCTCGTTTTTCTTGTCTCAGCATTCAGTGGTGCCCAGGAGGAGCAGCAGGAACAGGAGCAGGAGGAAAAGTGGAGCTTTGAAAGGTGAGCTTCTGCCCTCGCTCAGCCCTGCCTGAGACTTTGCCTCCATCTGCACTGTCCCTGAGGCCAGGCGGTCCCCAGGGTGCCAGCGGCAGAGCTGTCTCTCAGGAAGCAGAGCCTCGGGAGGCTCCTGGAAGGAGGCAGAAGGCAGACGCTTCCCGGATCCCGTGCTGGGAACGCAGCCTCGGGGCCTGGAAGTGGGTGCTTCCCTAGCAGGGGGTCCCAGGACGGACATTGGGCTGTTGTGGACCAGTAGTGCTGGACTGGGAGCTGGGACCCCCAGGTGCAGCTGTGGGCGTGCTGTTTACCTTTGCTCAGATCCCTCCCTGGTGCCCCTGTCCTTTCTCCCCATCAGGGACTTAGGGAGGGCCGCAGGGGTAGTGGATATGGAAACACTTTGTAAATGACAAAGCACTACCTGTCCGGAGCCTTGCCATAGCTGTCAGGGGTCATGTGGCCTTGACCCTGATGCTTGGGCTCCTGAGTCAGCTCTCCAGGGTGTCACTCTTAAAGGGCCATGGCACTCAGCCTCCTGTAAGACCCCCTGGCCCTGGTCCACCATGTGACGTAGTCTCCTGATTTCCAGGCTACAGAGAGTGCCTGCAGTACGTGGAAAAGGCTCGGGAATTGATTAGTCTTCTGCGAAGGTAAAGAATCTTGCGTTTCTCTCCTAGGTTCTCTTTTGTCCCAAATCTAGATGTGACCCCAGGGCTACAGGCTGCCTTGCACTGACCTGGGAGGAGCCATGGGGTGGGTGTGGCTATGGCCTTGGGGTGAGGAATGGCAGGACCACTGGGTACTCAGGGTCAGGGCCATGGAGGACCCTGGGCCCCAGGTGCCCACCCTGCCCAGCCTGTCTGCCTTTCCCTGGATGCGGCCTGTGCCTCTGTCTCCTGCAGCCACCTGGGGAGGCCCCCTGACCAGTGCGGCTTTCGTCAGCGCTCCCATCAAGACAAGTCAGCTTCCCAGGAGCTCCATGACCGCAGTTCAAGTGGAGGGCGCTGCCAGCAGGAGCCCCTCAGACCTCAGGACCCATGTCGCAGACAGTGCAAGAAGTGTGTCCCCACTGAGGAGAGGGAGGGCAACAGGAGGCCCGATCCAGGGAAGCACAGAGGGTGGTCGGCAGCACTGAGGGCCTCTCAAGCCAGTGGGATGAGCACTGCCCAGGATCAGAAATCAGCAGAGCCGGTCAGAAGCCAGTCCTTCCAGGGCTTGTGGGAGGGACAGGTCCCTGCAGAAAGCCTGTTCAAGAAGAGGATGAGGCACTGTCTGCAAGGGGTGCTCCCCAGAAAAGGCAAAGGACGGGAAGGTCCCCAGCACAGAGGCCCGCCTGCAGCAGCCACTGCCCGCAGCTGGGGGCCAGCCAGAAGCAGCTCAGTGATGGACAGCAGAGGTGCGGAGGCTCACATGCCCCAGACAGCTGCTGGCCCAGAGGCGGGCACAGCACTTCACCTGGGACTTCATGCCCCAGAGGTACATGGGCGCAATGGAAGACTCCAGGCTCCAGCAGGTCCCCTCTCTGCCGCCTCGGGGTTCTCTGCCACGGTGGGGTGGCCCGTGATCACCATGCCACCCACAGTGGCCACAACAAGAGCGTGTGGAGCACAACTGGGGACAGCAAGGGGGCCTTCCCACCCAGGGAGCCAGAGGCCCCAGGCAGACACTGCCAGCATGGGCCCAGGGTGGCAGGGCCCTCAGGACCGACCCCGCCACTGCCCAAGGCCCTGTCCCAAGGCAAGATCTGACTCCTGGGGTCGGCCAGAGCACACTGCGCATGTCTTTCCTGATGGGACTTACGTACAAGAAAGCCCGTTTGCTCTGTACAGGGAAACCCTTTTCTTCTGTGTGCGCCCAACACCAGCATCGTTGCCTCTCCTCTCACGTACAAAGACAACAGTGGTGACGGTGGGGTGGGCACAGAAGATATAAATGGTGATGGGAAAATGATAATAAAATTTTTAAAACGTTCTCTTCTATGGTCAAACCTCAATGTTCTTCTCATGCTTTTCCTGATAAAAAGAAATTTCAAAAATTTCAGTTCATAGAGAGAAATCCTGCTCTTTTTCTCTTTAGCACATGCTCTGTGCACTAATGCCTTCTTCTTAGCACCAATTTGTTTCCCAAATATATGATTTTTGCAGTGAGAGCTGGTGGCCTCTGTGCCTTGCGGGGGGAAAGAGAAGGGATGGGGGCTTGGTCTTCCCGAGTGCCTGCTGTGGCTTCCAGAAAGAAGGGGGGCAGGGAGGGGGTTGACCACACTGAGGCACACCCACCCTCACCCCCTTCCCTCAATACACCTTGTCTCCATAGTTCACCCTCCGAAAGACAAATGGACGCATTCAGGGGTTGTCAAGAGAATGGTGACTGAATTGCCAAGGAGTTACTGAGTTGTCCTTGCATTTGATTGCCAGGCAGATTTATAAGCTGGAACTATGCCCCATGGTGAGGTTCCGGATGGAATCTTTGCAAGGGGAGGAAGGGTGATCATGAAAGTAGAAGTAGGAAAGCAAGACCCTGCACCAGAAGTATCTTTTCTTGCAAATACATATCAAGAGGTATCAATTGTAGAACCTATGGAAGTTGAAGATGGGGAATTTGATTTCCTTAAATCGATCTCATGAAAAGTCTGTGCACATCCCAGGGGGATGCATATCCCAGTTTGAAGACCACTGGTCTAGAGCAGTGAATCTCCAAAGGGCATGAGATTTGCAATCCAATGTGTCAAGGAAAGAACAGAGCAGAACTTACGTCTGAACTTATTCTTATCACAAAATCAGGAAGTTCCAAGTATAAAATACGTCCTGGCTGTTGTGTACCGTGCTGACTGCAGTTAATAACATTATGCTGTGGTTTGGAAGGTTACTAAGAGAGCAGATCTTAAAAATTCTCATCACAGGAAATAAAAATTGTACCTGTGTGTGATGATGCATGTTAACCAGACGTATAGTCACCATTTCACAATATATACATATATCAAGTTATTGTGTCAGACACCTGAATAATCTATAAAAACAAAAGCATAATATGCTAATTAGACTGGACAGCCGGACGACCTTCTGGACGTCCTTCTGGACGACCTTCCAGATGAAGCCGGGGCTGTGAGGGCTGAAGCAGCCGCCACAGCTACGAGGGCCGAGCCCCTTGCACGATTTCGTGCATCAGGCCTACAGTTAGGACATAAGAGTCACTCACTCATGTGGATCATTCACTATCTTACCAACGGGATTAATGCCCTTATAAATGAGACCTCTCTTACCCCTTCTAGCATGTGAGCACACACGCAAAGGAGAGGGCTGTCCATGAGCCAGGAAGGGGGCCTTTACCAGACACCAGAAGCTGACCATGCAGGCACCCTTATCATGGACTTCCAGCCTCTGGAATGGTGATAAACAAATTGCTCTTGTTTATAAGCAACCAAGTCCATGGTATTTTTGTTAGAGCCCTCGAGCTGATGAATTTTAAATTAAATCATTAATTAATTTTTTCAATTTATTGTTGAAAATATCACAGATGTCCCTCTTTCCCCTTCGCCTCCATTAACCCTCTCCTCCCCACTCTTACCCGCTCCCAGGCCTTCACCCCAGTGTTTTCTGTGTCCATGGGTTTATGTATATATGCATATAAGTTTTTTGGTTGATCTTTCCCACCCTGCCTTTCTTCTAAGAATCCTCAATCTGTTGCAAGCTTCCATGTGTCTGGACCAATTTTGTTTGTCAGATTGTTCTGTGGAATAGATTCTTATAGGAGTGAGATCATGTGATACTTGTCTTTTTCTGACTGGCCTATTTCACTTAGCATAATAATCTCCAGGTTCCTCCATGCTGTCTCAAAGGTCAATAGAGTCTCTTTTATTACAGAGGCATAGCATTCCATTGTGTAAATGTGCCACAGGTTTTTTATCCATTCCTCTACTGATGGGCATTTGAGTTGTTTCCAGATCTTAGCTATTGTAAATTGTGCTGCTATGAATGTAGGGGTGCGTATATGCTTTCTCATTGGTGTTTCAGGCTTCTTAGGGTCTCTTCCTGGAAGTGGGATCCCTGGGTCAAATGGCCGTTCTGTTTTTAATTTTTATTAAATGTCAAAATTAAATCCTGAATTTAAGTTTTGTGTCAGTTGTTCTGAGATTACACAACAAAGGTTAATGAAAACAATAACAAATTAAATAGTACAGTTTTAAAAAAGTATAAACTTCTACTTGTGCATTGATGAAACTAAAAACCTTATTACCTGCAGAAAATAGGTTGAGATGTGCAACAACATGGATGAAACTGAAGGGCGATAAACAAAGGAGGAACCAAGATGGCGGCAAAGTTAAACAACTAAACTGCCGCCACACACAACAATTTCAAAATATACAACTAAAAGACCACCCGTCTACCACCCAGAACCATGGGAAAGCTGGCTGAGTGGAAGATTTACAACTAAGAAGAGAAAGGAGCACAAAGGCTGAAAAGCTGAGGTACGGAGACGCGCGAATCGGGCTGCTGGTGGGCGACTGGGCGCGAGGCTTTTCTTCAACCCGAAGGGAGACAAGCTCCCGATCACTCTGAAATCCAGATTCTGGGGACAGCCGGGGGCCCCAGGCGCCTACAGGGAGAAGCTGGACTCTGGGCCATCGTGTTGGAAAGTGAGAGTGACTTTTTTGCAGAGGTGCGCCCAGCAATCAGTGTTTCCTGTGCTGGAGCGGGGGACACGGGGACTTGGAAACGCGGGAAGGAAGAGATGGCTGACAGCAGCCATCCCTGTTTGCCACGCTCTAGCCTAGTGACGCCCTGAGACCCCGCTCCGCCCTGCGACCCCGCCCTGCACATTCTACAAACCCACCCAGGCTCCACACAGTAGCTTTTGCATATAAATGGCCTGTTCTGTGGCAGCTTAACCAAATTAACTGCAGCTCCAATCAGACTGCTCCAAAACCGCCCAAGCAAAGAGGAGAAAACTGTAGTTCTTGCTGCAGTTACTGCTGGGGGGCGTCAGACAGTAGCTGTCCTGCACCCCATTGGAGATCCAAACACTAGTGTATCTAGTGGCCGGTGTGAGATGACACCAGATTTCAACCACTCTCATAAGGGGCACATTCAAGAGGCAGACTCAGTGAGCACCAAAGCCCTACTGGAACAAGTCCTGTCCCTTAAACATGTCTCCAGCACAGCAATTCTTCCGTTATAGACACAGCGGGCCCTCACAGCCAATTGGCCTGGAGGTCAATTCCTCCCAGTGACACCAACAACAATCAAGACTTAACTACAACAAGGCTGTACACACAGTCCCCAAAGGTGTACACCAAGAGTGTCCACCTCAGGTAAACTGGGAGGCTGACCTGTTGAACCAATAGGACACCTAGTACACAAAGCTACCCAACCAACTCAGGGAAGCAGCGAAAATGAGGAGGCAAGGAAACAGATCCCAAACGAAAGAAATGGAGGAGAACAAACAAATGGACGTAGAATTCAAAACCACGTTTATAAGGTTTTTCAAGAATTTCTTGGAAAAGGCCGATAAATTTAATGAGACCCTCGAGGATATGAAAAAGGACCAACTAGAAATTAAACATACACTGACTAAAATGAAAAATATTACACAGAGACCCAACAGCAGACTAGAGGAAAGCACGAATCAAGTCAAAGATTTGGACTACAAAGAGGCAAAGGACACTCCTCCAGAGAAGCAAGAAGAGAAGAGAATTCAGAAAGTTGAAGATAGTGTAAGAAGCCTCTGGGACAACTTCAAGCGTACCAACATCAGAATTATGGGGGTGCCAGAAGAAGAGAGAGAGCAAGACACTGAAAACCTATTTGAAGAAATAATGACCGAAAACTTCCCCCACCTGATGAAAGAAATAGATTTACAAGTCCAGGAAGCCCACAGAACCCCAAACAAAAGGAATCCACAGAGGACCACGCCAAGACACATCATAATTAAAATGCCAAGGGCAAAAGACAAAGAGAGAATCTTACAAGAAGCAAGAGAAAAACAGTTAGTTACCTACAAGGGAGCACCCATACGATTATCAGCTGATTTCTCAAGAGAAACTATGCAGGCCAGACGGGAGTGGCAAAAAATATTCAAAGTGATGAACAGCAAGAACCTACAACCAAGACTACTCTACCCAGCAAAGTTATCATTCAGATTGAAGGGCAGATAAAGAGCTTCACAGATAAGAAAAAGCTAAAGGAGTTCATCACCACCAAACCAGTATTATATGAAATGCTGAAAGGTATTCTTTAAAAAGAGGAAAAAGAGGAAAAAAGTAAAGATAAAAATTATGAACAACAAATACATATGTATCAACAACTAAATATAAAAGTCAAGTGAATTAAAAATCTGAGGAATATAATAAACTAGTGAACATAGTAGAATCAGCGGGATAGAATGGGAGTGGATTGATAATTCTCACGGGGAAAGGGGTGTCTGTGTGTGGGGTACGGGAAGAGACTCGACAAAAATCATACACCTATAGATAAGGAAAGCGGAGGGCAGGTAAGGGGGGGGGGGGGTTTTGGAACCGGGAGGTGGGGAGATATGGGGGGAAGAAAGGAGAAACAATTGTAATAATCTGAACAATAAATATTTATTAAATTTAAAAAAAAGCAAAGAAAAAGAAACTGAAGGCACTATGCTAAGTGAAATAAGGCAGAGAAAGACAAAGACTGCATATCGTCATGTATCCCCATCTCTGTCGCCTCGGAGTTCTCTGCCACGGAGGTGTGGCCCGTGATCACCCTGTCACCCACAGTGGCCACAACAAGAGCGTGTGGAGCACAACTGGGGACAGCAAGGGGGCCTTCCCACCCAGGGAGCCAGAGGCCCCAGGCAGACACTGCCAGCATGGGCCCAGGGTGGCAGGGCCCTCAGGCCGACCCCGCCACTGCCCAAGGCCCTGTCCCAAGGCAAGATCTGACTCCTGGGGTCGGCCAGAGCACGCTGCCCATGTCTTTCCTGATGGGACTTACATACAAGAAAGCACATTTGCTCTGTACAGGGAAACCCTTTTCTTCTGTGTGTGCCCAACACCAGCATTGTTGCCTCTCCTCTCACGGACAAGGACAACAGTGGTGACGGTGGGGTGGGCACAGAAGAGATAAATAGTGATGGGGAAAATGATAATAAAATTTTAAAACTTTCTCTTCTCTGGTCAACCTCAATGTGCTTCTCATGCTTTTCCTGATAAAAAGAAATTTCAAAAATTTCAGTTCATAGAGAGAAAGCCTGCTTTTTTTCTCCTTAGCCCATGCTCTGTGAACTAATGCCTTCTTCCTAGCACAAATTTGTTTCCCAAATATATGATTTTTGCAGTGAGAGCTGGTGGCCACTGTGCCCTGCTGGGGAAGAGAAGAGATGGGGGTTTGGTCTTCCAAAGTGCCTGCTGTGGCTTCCAGAAGGAAGGGGGCCATGGAGGGGGTTGACCACACTGAGGCACACCCACCCTCACCCCCTTCCCTCAATACACTTTCTCTCCATCGTTCACCCTCACAAAGACAAATGGACGCATTCAGGGGTTGACAAGATGGGCACAACTATAAGATGTGGCTTGGCTGTCCTCTTATGCTTTCTCTACCTTAAACTTGTGGGCTTTAGAGAAAATATGATTTATTTTCTTTTTAGTATTCAATGTACTTTATAAACAGTAAAATGTAGATATCCTATATATACAGTTTGCTGAGTTTGAAAACACATCTATACTAATAAACGTCTAGGTGGTCCTTGTGCCCTCACATCATCACAAGATGCCTGCCACAAGATGCCCACCCTTACATTGTCAGAAGATGGCCACCACAAGATGGCAGCCACAATTGGCCAGTAGGGGAGGGCAGTTGTGGGCAAACAGGCCAGCAGGGGAGGGCAGTTGTGGGTGATCAGGCCATCAAAGGAGGGCAGTTGGGGGCAAACAGGCCAGCAAGGGAGGGCAGTTGGGGGTGATCAGGCCATTAGGGGAGGGCAGTTGGGGGCAAACAGGTCAGCAGGGAAGGGAAGTTGGGGACGATCAGGCCAGCAGGGGAGCAGTTAGGCATCAATCAGGCCAGCAAGGGAGTGGTTAGGGGGGAATCGGGTTGGCAGGCAGGTGAGCGTTCAGGAGCCAGCAGTCCTGGATTGTGAGAGGGATGTCCAACTGCTGGTTTAGGCCCGATCCCTGCCAGCAGTCGGACATCCCCTGAGGGGTGCCAGATTGGAGAGTGTGAAGGCCGGGCTGAGGTACACCCTTACCCAATACACGAATTTTGGGCACTGGGCCTCTAGTCTATATATATAAAAAGCCAGCAACAGTAATGCCATGACGACCATAATGACCAGTAGCTATCTTGCGCACTATGACCACCGAACCACCCAATCGGGGTGGGGCCAGTCAGCTAACCTCCCATGGCCCTCCCTCGGGCCAGCCCCCCACAATCAGACTCTCCCACCCTGATCAAGGGCATGTTGGCCTGCCAAACGCCCCCCCACACCCTTCCCCTCAGCTGTCCCTGCCCCCGATGGGCCCCCACCACCCTGATCAGCCCACAGCTGCTCCGCTAGCTGGTTCCACTGCTGATAGCCCCCCCTATAGTGGGCAGGGCCAGCCAGGCAACCTCCTGCAGCCTCTCTCCCAAGCCACTTCACCCCTGATCACTCCCCCTACCCCAATAGGGGGTGGGGCCAGCCAGCTAACCTCCCACAGCCCCTACCCCCAGCCACCGCACCCCTGATTGGCCTCTCCCACCCCAATCTGGGGGTGAGACAGGCCAGCCAACCACCTGTGGTCCCTCCCACAGCCTCCCCACCCCTGATCAGCTCTTCCCACCACAATCAGGAGGCTGGGCCTGACCTGCCCTGATTGCCCCCCACCCCAATATGGGGGGGACAGCACGGCCAACCTCCTATAGCCCTCCCCCCAGCAAGCCCCACCCACAATGGGCCCCCACCACCCTGATCGGCCTGCAGCCCCTCCCCTCACCTAGCCCCCCCATGATCGGCCCTCCCACCCCAGTGAGGGGCAGAGCTAGCCAGCCAACTGCCTGCAGCCCCTCCCCCCAGCTGTCCTGCCCCTGATGGGCCCCCTCCACCCTGATAGGCCCACAGCCCTTCCCCAAGCCAGCTCTGACCCTGACTGGCCCCCACTCTGATTGGGGGCAGGGCCCACAGGCCAATCACCCACAGCCCCTCCCCCAACCAGCCCAGCCCTGACAAGCCCAATTGGGGCAGGCCAGCCGGCTAACCTCCCACCATCTTTTCCTCCTCATGGGCCTGGCCCTGATCCTCCCTGATTGGCGCCAGGCTGGCTGGACCCCACCGGTGCACAAATTTGTGCACTGGGCCTCTAGTATACCCATATAACTCACTGCTGTCAATTTATTACCCCAGAAAGATTCCTGATACTTAGGGTGATCAAATAGCCTCAGTTTGCCTGGGACTTCTCTGCTTTTAGAGTTGAAAGTCTTGTATCCTGGGAACCCTCTTGGTCCTAAGTGGACTGCGGCAGCTGGATACCCTACTGGTAGTTCTTCCCATGAAGTCTGTGCAATAAACGCTCTAATTGCTTTGGAGAACATTTGAAGATCTTTTCAGAGAGGAACTTCCTGGTGATGGAAAAGATTGGGTAAAGGAACATTGCCAGTATATGGTGGATGCTTTAAAAAACTCAGTCAACATTCAACATATTAATGGTGACATGAATGAATTGGTGGGGCTTTTTCTTTCTTCTGTGATTGTTTTGGCTGGGGAGAGATGGAGGGATTCTTTCTAGGTTTGGTGATCTTTTCAATTGAAAGCAAAGCTAAGCCATGATACATAACTTATTTATTTTTATTTTCTGCAACACTAAACGTGAATTTAGACTTAGGCAAAGGGAAGGCAACAAGTGCCATGAACAGAAAATTGCCACATGATTCCTGGAAACAGTGTCAGAGGATCCACTCTTACTGCCAACGTATGAGAAGGTCCATTTCACACAGCCACACGAGGTCTGGTTATCATTAAAGAACTTGGTTTTTATTATTCTTATAGATTAAAAAATCATATATCCTTGATACTTGAATTTGCATTAATTTATAGTGTAATTCGATTTTTTTCACATTTATTGACTCTTCTTATTTCCTTTTCAAGGAGTTGGCCAGGAGATTTCTGCTGAAGTTGAACAGATAACTTTCACTCTGCTTATGCATCATTTCCTCTGGGAATTCCTTCCTGTCAAATCCCGTACTCTTCTCAATCCCTACTAGGCTAAGATATTCCATCTGCACACACACCCCTTCCTGTTCTCAAGGGATTCTTCACACAGATCGTGAAGCATTCCTTGAGTTCCACCCCTCTCTTTCTCCTCCATCTCCCTGATCCCCCAAGAGACTGGGCTCCTACCTGTTTCTCCAAGGCCCAGCACAGTTTCCACACTTTTTGGCTTCATTTTGCCTAAGTCGCAATTCACTTGTAGTGTTTGCCAGATATATATTTTTTAAATCAGGTGTTATGGTTTAGCTTTGCTTTTTAAACCGTCTAGTCATTGATAAGATTATTGACTCCAGGGGGAAAAA